>JAWNPN010000059.1:9082500-9682500 GCA_035047485.1 Drosophila peninsularis | reverse complement strand
AAGAAATCGGCAAATAGATCAGAGGCATCTTGATAATTACAGATCTTGTCTAAACCCAACAAAAATGAAGAAATCCAGAAGATTTACCCTTCGAATTTACAAATGAAGGATCATGAACAAATCTAGGATCACGAACAAACGGCCTTCTACAGCGTAAGTTGTTTATAGTTGTTATAATTATGTTATATTAGCTATTTTATACAGAGCTCGCAAATATCTGTCGACCGGGTCTCGTTGTCTGCAAATAAGTGTATTTTCCTGACTCTTTACGAAAAACTTAGCGAGCAACCGATTGTTGGTTCTTAAATGAGCACCCTCGCGCTCTAAGCGAAACTTTCCGCGAGCACCTGGAATACGTACATAAAAGAGCAGCTGATTCGTGCGAATCTCTCTCTGGACTCATGCTAAACAAGCGTTGACCAAAGCATTGATGCCTTCTTCTTATGAGCGCCATGAAGTGCGTCGTCCTTTAGCGCCAATCTAGTCAAGAGCAATAGCTACTCCTAGCTACAGTCGAGATATTCGCGCACAATCGTAAGCATGGCGAGATTAATTTTTATCTTTCTCAGATTCTTTAGATTCTCAGATTTAATTTCCCATACCATAGGCGTCATGCAGCCCAAGCGCATCCGCTACGTCAACTGCGCAGTTATCAGAGCATATGCTTGTGCATGCGTCTGTGTGTATGTGTATGTATTGCTTGTGTGTATATAAAAGAAACGGAAAATAGCAGTTCTTCGCTGGGTTCCCCTAGACGGGTGCCACCGACTAAAGTTACTTACTTCATTATTATAAGTTAATGCTAGAAAAGCTATGGAGTGTATTTAAAACCACAGATTGGAGCAGATTCTGGGAATCCTTCCACCTTTCCTATCTTTATTACCCATTTAGTAAATAAAAATTTAAGAAATCTTATTATTATAAATTTTATTACATTAATAAAACAAAATACAGTACACAGAAAATAACAAATTCATAAGCCACTACGTATTATTATGCTTATTTAAGTATACAATCACATATACATAGCGAATAACCTTACACATCATAACAAATGCTTAATACTTTGTGTGAGAAATATGTAACACATTTATTAATTCGTGTTCCCTTAATGTAGAAGCAGATGCTATTCAATCATGTTGAATAACAAACAGGAGAAAATCATACCAAAGATCTACAATATAAAGAAAAACTTATATTATATTATAAGCTCGCAAATAACTGTCGACCGTTTTTCGTTGTCTTCAAATAACTGTCTTTTTCTGACAAATAAGTGTCTTTTCTGACTCTTTACGAAAAGACTTATTTACCGATTTATTGGTTCTTAAATGAGCTCGCTCGCACTCGGAGCATTTTGCTAAAAAGGAAGCAAATTGTTAAGCGTCTGTTTTGCAGACGAAATATAAATGTGAAGACCGCTTGCGGTCAATCTGTCAATCGGGCTTTAGCCGAGTCTCATTGTGCGAGCGTTTCTCGTTCTGCTTATTACGAACTGATCATTGAAAGAGTGAAATACAAAGAGCTCAACGAAAACAGCTCAACAGAAAACACAAATGAAGACAGCAAGAGTCTCTTGCTCAGAGCGAGAGCTAAAGAGTATGATCTTTTTCGGTTCTGCTCGCAACGACAGCTCAAGAAGAAAAACGGTGAATTGTAATTTGCGAGCAATGATTATAAAAGATTATTAAATATATAAAGTGCATACCATAAGTATAGCCACAGCTATAGATGTGCCTCCAATCACTGCCGCATGATCTCGTATAAAATTTGTAGCCACATATAAGCAGCCTTGATTATACAGATTCGTGATAGTGGGAAAGATGGTGCACTCTTTGCGTTGCCCTCCAAAGAGTTCTTGACAGCATGATTCTGGCACAGGTCCATATCGATTCCAGTCGTGCCAAGTATCTACGCCACAGCATTGTAAGCGTTCTTGTGTTAAGTCCCAAGCCTGTGTAATCTCACGTCGACTACCATATAAGGCCATCGTGGAACGCATTTCCTAATTAGAGGAAAGGTTTTTAACTTTCTAAATGTAATGTCATCACCTTTACCTGACGCATAGTTTGCTGCACTCTTTCACGAAATACGTAGCCTAAAACGCCGCCAATTAGCATGGTCACGAAAACCAAAGCTACGATGATGAAATACTAAAGATGGTATGAACAAATTTTATTTATAAACCAAGTTGTTAGATATTTTCATGTAATATCTATTGTAAAATAGGTAAGAATGTAGAAGTCGGGCGCAAGCGGCTATATAAGAATTATTCATGTTCTTTAATACTTATTAATAGTTAAATAGTTCTAATTGTTAGAGAAATACGTCTATATAACACAAACACACACACTTGCGCACACACTTCACGTTTTACTATGGGAACTTCATTTTTGAATAATTTTTTATTGCCAGATGCCGTTATGTATGGGAAATATATATCTTGATCAGGGCGATATAGTCATGTCCATATGTGAGAAATATATTCTTCATCAAGGCGACATAGTAAAGTTCGTAAGTTGAACGCGTCAATCTCAGAACTTATAAGAGCAAGAGACTTTACTGTGTGTGCGTATGTCTTGTATCTAGGATGTTAACATACATATAAAAGAAACGGAGAATTTTCAGAAAATTGGTTTCTCGTCAGGAAGTCAGGTTATAATGTTTTGGTGTAAGTGTACAGACGTGCAAGACGGACGGATGGACAGACGGACAGGGCTAAATCGACTCGGCTTGTCTTTCTGATCAAGAATATATATATAATAATAATATATACGATTAATATATATATACGATGGCAATGCTCAGCGTTCCTGACCATGTGTTAGACGATTGGCCAATTGTTATGTTTAATAACTTCCTGAATTAATGGAAATTTTCAATACATATTTTCTTAAATTTTTTTTATACCCTGAGCCCATTGAAAATGGGAAATCAGGGTATAATGTTTTTGTGAAAATGTATGTAACAGGCAGAAGGAGACGTCGCAGACCATACAAAGTATATATATATCTTGATCAGCTCGATGAGCTGAGTCCTGTCCTGTCCTGTCCGTCCGTCCGTCCGTCTGTGTGAACGCAGCGATCTCGTAAACCACGGAAGCTAGAGAGCTGAAATTTGACATGTATACTCCTGAATACCATACGCTAAACGAGTTATCTTCAAAAATTCGATAACTCTTCCCGTTCTCTTTTTATCGATAAATTTCGATAACTTTTCGTCTCTTTTTCGTACCGTAAGAGCTAGAGACCTGAAATTCACTATGTATATTCCTGTTGTGAATACAGCAAAAAACGCATTTCAAATACTAGAGACTTGTGCATAACATAATCATGCACTGAAAGTTGGAATAAAAAAGTCCTGCTAGAAAAAAAGTTATTCAACATTTAATTTCCACAACATAAGCCTCTTGCAGCCCAAGCGCAGTCGCTACGTCAACTGCCTGTTACATACATTTTCACAAAAACATTATACCCTGATTTCCCATTTTCAATGGGGTCAGGGTATAAGTAATAACAACAAATTTGGAGATCTAGCTCGAAAGCGTCACATATATAATTTAATAACAATAATTTTTATAGCGTTTTTAACCGATAACATTAAAACAGGATGAGTTATCGGTTTTTTAAAACAACCTCTCATGCACATGTTACTCAGTGACCTACAAATTGTTACATTTTATACTTGATTTCCCGTTTTCAATGGGTTATGGGTTATGAATATGATGGATCTAAATATATTTATGCTTTAAATGATATTAAAAGTTCATCTGAATTTTCTAAACACTTACCGATAAGAGTAAGCATTTCACTTCCTTTCCAGCGCCTACACAACCAAGAAATGAAACCAAACAAATGATGACAGATGTGATCAATAGAACATAGACAGCACCGGAGAAAAGATTTGTCCCCAACAATTCATTGACAAAGCTGCGATCTATCAAAGTCCAGAGAGTAAGACTGAAGACAATGGCTCCGCCTACCTAAAAAATAATTTTTTTTCGTTTATTATTTTATTATCATAAAATTTATTATTATTCGTTTTTAAAGCTGGTTATTCGACTTACAAACATAACAAAGTTTGCTATGAATAGACTGTATTTCACAAATTGGCCACAGCAGTCCATACGCGAACTAAACCCCATGTCGTCCTGTTGCAATATGAAGAAAAAATTTGGGATTAAAATGTTTGGCCAATATTTATAATTCTTAATGGGCAGTTATCAGTTAACATTTGGATTTCATTATACTGTAAACTCAAAATCAAAATAAATTTACAGTGTAATAAATACAAATATTTTTCATTAATTAAAAATAATACAAAGCAATCAGAGAGAGTTCTAAGTTTGTGTTTGCGCTCCGAACTTTTATATTTTCTGTGCTTTAAATTGTTTTAATATTGTTGCAGTTATTTATAATGCTGTGATTTGTGCTTCTAAACATAGTGTTTGTTTTCTCACCTACCTAGTTTTGTGAGCATTGGTAATATTAAATTTTCAATTTTCGTCTTCGTTTTAGTATACATACATATCTATTCTGAGTATTTTTATATTCTGAGCCCATTGAAAATGGGAAATCAGGGTATAATGTTTTTGTGAAAATGTATGTAACAGGCAGAAGGAGACGTCGCAGACCATACAAAGTATATATATTCTTGATCAGCTCGATGATCTGAGTTGACATAGCCCTCTCCGTCTGTCCGTCCGTCCGTCTGTGTGAACGCAGCGATCTCGTAAACCACAGAAGCTTGAGAGCTGAAATTTGACATGTATACTCCTGAATATAATACGCTATACGAGTCGTTTTCAAAAATTCGATAACTCTTCCCGTGTTCTTTTTATCGGTAAATTTCGATAACTTTTCGTCTCTTTTACGTAGAGCTAGAGATCTGAAATTCACTATATATATTCCTGTTGTGAATACAGACATTTTGTAATTTTTGGATTTTGGATGCCACGCCCCCTTTGCCCTAAATTTGCAAAAAACGCATTTCAAATACTAATGACATGTTCTTCGGCACATACACACATATAAATAACATAATCAAGCCCTGAAAGTTTGAATAAAAAAGTCCTGCTAGAAAAAAAGTTATTAAACATTTAATTTCCACAACATAAGCCTCTTGAAGCCCAAGCGCAGTCACTACGTCAATTGCGCAGTTGGCAGAGCGTGTGCTTGAGCGTGCGTCTGTGTGTGTGTATGTGTTGCTTGCAATATATATGTAGGTAAGCTAAGCATAGAATATTTGAAGTATCGGCACTTCGCAGGGCTCAGGGTATCTCCTAGTCGAGCCGTCTCGACTAGAGCATTCTTACTTGTTTCTCATTTGCTTTGTTATTTTAACACTTGTTAGTGTGTGTGTTCGCTGTTGATCGCTCACGCTCAGCTTAGTGTTTATTTTGTCATATGAAATTTTTGTTCGTTTTTATCGTTGTATCTCTCCCGTTCTATTTACTATATCAGCTGTTTGTTTTTGTGTGTGATTCGCTCGCTCAACACAGTTAATTCTCGCTTTGTCTGTATTTTTTTTTTATTTTCTATCCGTTTTGTTTTGCTCAACTTCCCAGTTGCCAATATGACTTGCGGCAAGAAATCTTGCGCTTTTCTGCAAGCCGCTGATTCTGCACAAATGTAATTTGTTGGTTGCTGGTTGTGCGTGAATCTAATGCATATAAAATGTGCTGGCATCTCTGGGCGTGATTGCGATAGAGTCATGGCTGCACTCAAAAGTGGGTGTGGTGGATTACGCTTGTCTTGCCCCGATTGCTTTGAAAAACAATTAAATTTTTCCAAGATGTATAATACAGTGCGGGTACAGTATTCGAAACTGATTAACATTTTTAAACAGCTAACAGGTGAACTGAAAGCTGGCGAAGAAATATTAAATCAATATAGTTTTGAATCTCCGCTTAATCAGGTGATGACTCCATCACTGTTAGTCCCTCCCTCATTTCATTTACCATCACCTTATTTGTCTTGCCCCTTCTTCACCGTGTTAGGCAATATCAATTCCGATATCCGATGACTCAGGTGAAACATCTGCTGCCAGTGTCATAATAGACACTCAAAAGGCCCCAAATAAACAAGTAAGAATGCTCTAGTCGAGACTGCTCGACCCTGAGCCCTGCGAAGGGCCGATACTACAAATATTCTATGCTTTATTTACATATACATATATTGCAAGCAACACATACACACACACAGAAGCACTCTCAAGCACACGCTCTGCCAACTGCGCAGTTGACGTAGTGACTGCGCTTGGGCTTCAAGAGGCTTATGCTGTGGAAATTAAATGTTTAATAACTTTTTTTCTAGCAGGACTTTTTTATTCAAACTTTCAGGGCATGATTATGTTATTCATATGTGTGAATGTGCCGAAGCACAAGTCTCTAGTATTTGAAATGCGTTTTTTGCAAATTTGGGGCGAAGGGGGCGTGGCATCCAAAATCAAAAAATTACAAAATGTCTGTATTCACAACAGGAATCTACATAGTGAAGGTCTCTCTCTCAGGTCTCTAGCTCTTACGGTACGTAAAAGAGACGAAAAGTTATCGAAATTTATCGATAAAAAGAGAACGGGAAGGGTTATCGAATTTTTGGAAAAAACTCGTATAGCGTATCAGCTCAGCTCTCTAGCTTCTGTGCTTTACGAGATCGCTGCGTTCACACAGACGGACGGACGGACGGACGGACAGGGCTATATCAACTCAGCTCATCGAGCTGATCAAGAATATATATACTTTGTATGGTCTGCGACGTCTCCTTCTGCCTGTTACATACATTTTCAAAAAAACATTATACCCTGATTTCCCATTTTCAATGGGCTCAGGGTATACAAAGTTAAAGTGACTCCGAGTGTAGTTCAAACTAACAACAACATTCAGACATTTGCTATTGACACTACTGTATCCTATTTATCTGTTTTGTCTCCTCGAAAGCAAGTTTTCTTATCTAGGCTTTCATCAGATACTACATGTGAAGCTGTGTCTGCTTTTATTGAAAGCAAAACTAAAGCTAAGGTTTTTATTTCGAAGTTCAATTTTACTACTCCTCGTGAAATTGCTTCATTTAAAATCAATGTACCTATAGAATTCTTCTTTTACCTTCTCATCACTTTACAATGTTGAGATTATTGGAATTAAAAAAAATTATGCAGTCTTGTTCCCTGTACGTTACTTGTTCATATATACCTCCCTCTTCTGATATACAAGTTTATGGTCAACATATATCTTGTATTAAAGAAATGTATGGGTATGTTCAAGATACCATCTTCTCCGCAGCTATCCTTAATTTATCAAAATGTTCGTGGGCTTAATTCCAAATTAAGAAGTCTTTTTCTGTATAGCTTTAGTGTAAAATCTGAACTTATTGCCCTCACTGAGACGTGGTTAACTCCAAATGTTTATAACAGTGAGGTTCTTTCAGATAATTTCACTATTTATAGACTTGATCGTTTGTCACGTAGAGGAGGTGGAGTTTTAATAGCTATTAAATCCCACTTTCTCTCGGAATCTTTTACCTTCTCATCACTTCACAATGTTGAGATTATTGGAGTTAAAATAACTCTCCAGTCTTGTTCCCTGTATGTTACTACTCATATATACCTCCCTCTTCTGATTTACAAGTTTATAGTCAACATATATCTTGTATTAAAGAAATGTATGGGTATGTTCAAGATAACGACCTGTTTCTTGTATTGAGTGATTTTAATATACCAAACACTTCTTGGGCCTCTTCTCTCAATTGAAATCATCTTATTCCAACAATGGATCATTATCTTTTTGACGAATTGTTTAACCTTTCCATGTTTCAGATGAACTCCATCTCAAATCATTTGAATCGATCTCTTGATCTTGTTTTTACTAATGATGATACCATCATTAGGGTTTTAAGATCACCTCCTGAGGATATACATCATTAGAGGTTTTAATACCTATTGACTGTCCACTAATTTCAACGTCGTTGTTTTAAGAAATGTAATTTTGGTTTGCTTAATGATCTCATTAATGCAACGGACTGGTCCCCTTTGTATGAGGCAACTGAGGTCGATTTCTATATTTTATAGACTTTAAATTCTATCCTAGACAGTTGTGTTCCTATATGCATTTCTAAATCCCTGTTTAATAAACCACCATGTTTTACTCCGACTCTTACGAAATTCAACAAAATATTAAATATAAATATTTTAAAAAGTCTTTAGCTAAGTGAAATTTAAATATTTTTAATTCTCGTTGCTATGAGAATTACCTCTTATGCTGTAGAAGGCAGTTTGCTCGTGACCCTAACAGGTTTTATTAATTTGTAAATTAGAAGCGTAAATCTTCTAAATTGCCCTCTTCTTTTTCTTGGGTTTAGACAAGACCTCTAAAAATCAAGATGCCTCTGATCTATTTGCCGATTTCTTACGATCCGCTTACTCTTCTGACTTACCTGATTCCAAATCACATTCAACTTTGAATACTATAATGAATGTGAATACCATTATTGCTTCAAACATTTCGTCTCCCTCTCTCTTATCCGCTATTCGGACTTTGAAATCATCGTTCTCTCCTGGAGCAGATGGTATTCCAAGTTGTGTGATTAAAGAATGCAGGGTTTTTTTGCGGTCACCTTTATTTAAACTGTTTAATTTGTCCCTTGATACCTCAGTATTCCCTTTAATTTGGAAAGAATCATTTATTATTCCTCTGTATAAAAAAGGAGGAAGATCTGATATTTCCAATTATAGAAGTATTGCGAAGCTTTCTGTTATTCCGAAAGTTATTTTTTGCAAATCGATTATTTCACCATCTCAGCATGGCTTCGTTCAGAATCGATCAACCTCAACTAACCTATCAGTTAGTTAGTTATTATCTCTAATCAACGAAAGCTTTTTAAATGCTGACTGATGTTATATATACTGACTTCAGTAAGGCATTTCACGATTACCCGCTGGGGGTGTTTTATTTGCCATGCCGGCGAGCTATGCCCCGAATCACAGCCAAATATGGTTAGTGATATCATTGAACTATGAAAGATAGGGAGTGAAGAAATTAAAAATATTTAGTTTAAAAATTAATCTACAAACATAGCTTAACCATAAAAACAGGAAGAAGAAGAAAATATATTTATATATTACAGAACTTATTAACTTACAGAAATGAGAAAACACAACACAAGTAGGGAGAATTGCCAATTCCTGTGCATTCTCACTCTTGGGCCCTGTGTGTGATTTCTCTGAGGTAAGCTGAAACCAAGGATTTTATTAAAGGAAGAGAGAGTTCTGAAGCAAATACATAAAAATATTTATTATATGTAGCACATAAGACCTGAAACGCACTATGCAAGGAGTAATCAGATGTACATATAGGTAAATATAGAGGACGAAAGTGACGGGAAATACGAGAAGGAACTACAAAATTAATTTGCATTAAAAGAGCAGGCGATTCAATATTACCACTAGCAATACCCAAGACTATTCTACGGTTTATTAGTGACGGAAGATCTATAAGAAGAAGCCTACTATAATAAGAAGGTAAACGAAGGTTACGATCCCAGTTAAGATTGCGTAACGCAAAGAGAAGAAACTGTTTCTGAACCGATTCAATACGGTCCTGATACTATTTATGCTGTAGCGACCATATAAGTGAACAATATTCCAAAATTGGTCGAACCAGCGAAACAAAAAGAAGTTTGGTAACAAGCGGGTTTATCAAATCGTTTAATAAAGCCAACAGTTTTGGCTTCATTAATGATGGTTGATATATGGGCATTGAAACTTAGTTTAGAGTCAAAGAGTACCCCAAGATCTTTCACTGTGGAAATACGTTGCAAGGAATCATTATTGATTGTATAATGAGCAGTATATGGACAAATGCGACTAAAGGTCATTGTCATACATTTAGAGCAATTAAACTGCAATTAGATTAGCCTAACAGCAACATTGAAAGGAGTCAAGATCATTTTGTAAACATAGATGATCCAGTGAATTGTTTTATGAGAGACAGAGTCTTACATCATCTGCATACATAAAAATTTTTGAATGAGAAATACAACTCGGAAGGTCATTTATAACAAGTAAGAATGCTCTAGTCGAGACGGCTCGACTAGGAGATACCCTGAGCCCTGCGAAGTGCCGATACTTCAAATATCCTATGCTTAGTTTAAATATACATATATTGCAAGCAACACATACACACACACAGACGCACTCAAGCACACGCTCTGTCAACTGCGCAGTTGCCGTAGTTGTCCGTGCGCTTGGGCTGCAAGAGGCTTATGTTGTGGAAATTAAATTCTGAATAATTTTTTTTCTAGCAGGACTTGTTTATTCAAAATTTCAGGGCATGATTATGTTATTCATATGTGTTTATGTGCCGAAGCACAAGTCTCTAGTGTTTGAAATGAGTTTTTTGTAAATTTAGGGCGAAGGGGGCGTGGCATCCAAAATCCAAAAATTACAAAATGTCTGTATTCACAACAGGCATCAACATAGTGAATTTCATGTCTCTAGCTTTTACGGTACGTAAAAGACACGAAAAGTTATCGAAATTTATCGATAAAAAGAGAACGGGAAGAATTATCGAATTTGTATTCAGGAGTATACATGTCAAATTTCAGCTCTCTAGCTTCTGTGGTTTACAAGATCGCTGCGTTCACATAGACGGACGGACGGACAGACGGACAGGGCTATATCAACTCAGTTCATCGAGCTGATCAAGAATATATATACTTTGTATGATCTGCCTGTTACATACATTTTCACAAAAACATACCCTGATTTCCCATTTCTTTTCTTCTTCTTCAAAAATTCGATAGCTCTTTCTGTTCTCTTTTTATCGATCAATTTCGATAACTTTTCGTCTCTTTTACGCACCGTAAAAGCTTGCTTTTTTTGCTTTCCCAAGAAGGCTTTTTTCTAAATCGATCGACCTCGACTCTTCAAGAATTCACTTCCTTAGTAAACGATAGTTTCTTAAATAAAATGCAAACTCATATTATATACTGGCTTCAGTAAAGCATTGAATTCAGCACACCATGAAGTATTCAAAAGCGCGATAATTTAGGTTTTTCTCCTATATCCTGAATATTTAAAAGGTAGAACCCAAAGACTCTAGAGGGAACATCTTTTTCGAAACAAGTCTATGTTATGTCACGTGTGTAGTATATATTTGCAACTGAAAGATATTTATGTATGCAGATAATGTAAAACTTTGTCTCTCGTACTCTAATTCATATATTGATCATATACGATTGCAAGATTATCTTAATTCTTATCAACTATAGTGCGCGTCCATTTAAATTGTTCTAAATGTATGACATTTACCTTTTATCGTACTACTCCATATGTTTCCAACTAATTAATAATAATCCCTTGAATCGCGTTTTTGTAGACAAAGATCATGGAATACACTTCGACTCAAATTCGCTCCGATATTCATATCTCAACCATCGTAAATGAATCCAAGAGTGTTCTTGGTTTCATTAAACGTTGGGCAAAAGAGTTCAAACTCCTTCGTAACCAAATATTTTAGAATATTGATCAATAATATAATTGCTTTGTTGAAATGTAAGTAACAGAGAGAAGGAGGCGTGGGCGACCCCATAAAGTACATATATTCTTGATCAGGGAGATAAGACAAGTCGTTTTAGCCCTGTCAATCTGTCTGTCTCACCGTCTATCCGTATGTGTGAACGCCCCAATCTCAGCATCTATAAGAGCTAGAGACTTGAAATGTTTGTCACATTGTTTTTATCTAAATTAGAAATTATATCGAACTTATCATAATTTATATGAGAATACGACGTTTTTCGTATCAGCTAGTATATGAAGCTGTATATATATATATATATAAATATATTGTTTTACTTACTATTTTACCCTCCGTTATCACAAACGAAGTTTTTGTTAAATATCCAATTTTGATGGTTTTTATTTTTTGCTAATTACAGTAAACAATATTGGACTTGATTGAGATTTGTAACACTTCTTCTAAAACACTGCAATAAAAAAATATGTTTGTAAATTTTAGTGGACTATGTAAAGTGTCTATGTTCAATTTTGACAAACCCATTTAAGTATATATATTCTTCATCAGGGAGACAAACCGAGTTAATTTAGTCTGTCCGTCCTGTGTCCGTATGAAAACAAACCTGCACACTGCAAATAATACTTGTAGATATGCTAATGAGTTAAACTAACCTGTATCACTGTAAATAATACTAGTAGATGTGTTAATGAGTTAGGATTTTGAATGTTTATATATTTTGAATGAATATATATATATATATATATATATATAGATTATATATATAGATATATATTAGTCGAGACGGCTCGACTAGGAGATACCCTGAGCCCTGCGAAGTACCGATACTTCTAATATTCTATGCTGCCTTAACATATACATATATTGCAAGCAACACACACACAGACGCACACTCAAGCACACGCTCTGCCAACTGCGCAGTTGACGTAACGACTGCGCTTAGGCTGCAAGACGCTTATGTTGTGAAAAATTAAATATTTAAAAACTTTTTTTCTGGACGGACTTTTTTATTCAACTTTCAGGGCATGATTCTGTTATTCATATGTGTGTGTGCCGAAGCACAAGTCTCTAGTATTTTAAATGATTTTTATACCCTGAGCCCATTGAAAATGGGAAATCAGGGTATAATGTTTTTGTGGAAATGTATGTAACAGGCAGAAGGAGACGTCGCAGACTATACAAAGTATATATATTCTTGATCAGCTCGATGAGCTGAGTTGAAATAGCCCTGTCCGTCTGTCCGTCCGTCCGTCCGTCTGTCCGTCCGTCCGTCAGTCCGTCAGTCCGTCCGTCCGTCCGTCTGTGTGAACGCAGCGATCTCGTAAACCACAGAAGCTAGCGAGCTGAAATTTGACATGTATACTCCTGAATACCATACGCTATACGAGTTTTTTTCAAAAATTCGATAACTCTTCCCGTTCTCTTTTTATCGATAAATTTCGATAACTTTTCGTCTCTTTTACGTACCGTAAGAGCTAGAGACCTGAAATTCACTATATAAATTCCTGTTGTGAATACAGACATTTTGTAATTTTTGGATTTTGGATGCCACGCCCCCTTCGCCCTAAATTTGCAAAAAACGCATTTCAAATACTAGAGACTTGTGCTTCGGCACATACACACATATGAATAAAATAATCATGCCCTGAAAGTTTGAATAAAAAAGTCCTGCTAGAAAAAAAGTTATTAAACATTTAATTTCCACAACATAAGCCTCTTGCAGCCCAAACGAATTTGCTACGCCAACTGCGCAGTTGGCAGAGCGTGTGCTTGATCGTGCGTCTGTGTGTGTGTATGTGTTGCTTGCAATATATATGTATGTAAGCTAAGCATAGAATATTTGAAGTCGGCGCTTCGCAGGGCTCAGGATATCTCCTAGTCGAGCCGTCTCGACTAGAGCATTCTTACTTGTTTTTTCAAAGTTAGGGCGAAGGGGGCGAGGCATCCAAAATCCAAAAAATACAAAATGGTTTATACATACATTTTGTTGATACAACTTACGTAATTATGTCATTCATATGTGTTCATTTGTGAAAGCAAGTCTCTAGTATTTGAAATACGTGTTTTGCGAATTTTGGGGGTGTGGCAATTTAAAATTTAACAGAAATAAAAATTTGTACTACACACACATGAAACTAAAGACTATATTATAAGGATTCTATAAAGATGATTTAAATAGAGTTTTTTGTAAGTGAATATCGATTTCTCATTTAATTGATCGATGGAAATAGTTATTAATTTAACAAAGTAGATCTGCACGTGATTTACATAAATCCGCAAAAAAACTACGCGTTCACAAATACGAACATACGGTCAGACGGACGGGCTGACAGGCAGACAGAGGGATGGACCGACGCACACACAGACAGACGGACAGCGCTACATCGACTCGCAACCAGAAGGACGGACCGACAAAAACACTAACAGACGGACAGCGCTAAATTGAGTTGTCTGGTCTCCCTAATCAAGAAAATATATATTCTTTAAGGGGTCCTTCTCCCTGTTACATACATTTAAACAAAACCTTATACCTTGATTTCCCATTTTCGATGCGCTTCCATGGGTATAAAAATAAAATTTACCAAACTACATATTACCTTAACATACGTACTGAAGTACATTGGGAAAACTGGTAAGAACACTCTAGTCGATGGCGCCTGACTAGGGGACTAGCGACTGCGCTTGGCTCGTTAGACGCCTATGTTATGGGAAATTAAATGTTTAATAACATTTTTTCTAGAAAGACATTGTTAATTAAACTTTCGGGGAGTGATTGTGTCATTAAATAAATATATGTTTTGCATATACAACAAAATTTATAAAAGTAAGAGTGCTCTAGTTGACTTTCTTGATAATTCCTATGTGTGTGGTTGCCAAAGCATAAACGGGGCGTGGCATGCGAAATCAAGCAAATATATAATGTTTGTATGCGTTACACGGATATTTGAAGTCTCTAGCTTTAACGGCAAAAAAAAACGAAGAATTTATCAAAATTTATCGATAATGAGTTTTGAATTTTTGAAAAAATAATACATATGTTATAAACGAGTATACATTTCAATTTTCAGATCTTTACGGTCTGCCGTTCAGTAAGTAACTGGGTTCACGCAAGCGGAAGGACGGTCGCATATGACTAAATCCACTCAGCTCATCGAGCTAATCATACACTTTATGAGGTCATACATTTTCACAAATGGGAAATTAAATGTTAGAGTTTTTTATAACCTTAACCCATTAAAATTAGTGCATAATGTTACTAATTTTAATGGGTTAATGTTATTAAATCTCTAACATTCCATTTCCCATAATTTAGGCATATTGTACCCCAAGCACAGTCGCTGCGTAAATTACGCATTAGCGGAGGTTAGTTATTCGTCTGGATGTGTTACTTGCTCTTTGCAGCGCTTAGTTTATTTTCTACTCCAGCAGTCAAGACTAGAGTCTTTTACTTGTCTATGTCTGTATGTATGTACATATATCTACATATGTATGTTACCGCAAAGTAATCAAAAATTAAAACAGGTCCTAAACACAATGATATTTCATTCCATATTTTTTTAAATTTTAAATTGTACGCAATCTTAAACTTATAGACATAAACTGAAGAAAATAAAATTGTTTAACGGAAAGAATTTGTCCACTATCGGTTTCTCCATAGTAAACATTTAGTTTTTTTCCTATATTTATTTTTTAGCCATTTTGCAGATATGCAGTGGTTTTTACAATTTTATTTTATATTTTTTCGTGTTCTATTCTTATATCAAATAATTTTGCAAGGATTATTTCTTCGTTTTCTTTTTTTTTTCTTTTTCTTCGTTTATAAACATTGAAACTTAAAAATAAAACTCACTTCTTTTTATTGTAATATACTGGTTTTTATATAAAAATACTAAAAACTTAATTGTTGAATGCTGTCAGTATAACAAAGATTTTCAACGTATTCACCGCACGAGCACTTGCTTGAAACTGGTTATGAGAACAGTTTGTAAGCTTGCTTTTTTATTAGTTTCTTTGACAATGACTTTCGTTGTTGTCGTAGACACAAAACAATATTCATTGGATCGTTGCAGGTGAAAATGAGACAGACAATCAGCCCATGAGACATCAAGCTAGAGAGCTGAATACATACATACATACATACATACATATGTATGAATGTACATATATTCAGCTTCATTTACAAACCGCAAATACTTTTGATTACCTTAGCATTTGTAAATTTTTTTTGGTTCAGCATGTGAAAATATTTACAGTAAACAAAACAAGTTTTTGGCTTGGCCTTTAAATATAGCCACTGTCTTTGTCTAATTTTATGTAATTTTTCTCATGCCATTCCATTTTATTTATGATGGCTATCTTTGCAGCCGAAATGAACTGTTTCGAATTTTCCTTAATCTGTATTTTTATACCCTGACCCCATTGAAAATGAAAGAATATGTTTTTGTGAAAATGTATGTAACAGGCAGAAGGAGACGTCGAAGACCATACAAAGTATATATTCTTGAACAGCTCGATGAGCTGAGTTGATATAGCCCTGTCCGTCTGTCCGTCCGTCCGTCTGTGTGAACGCAGCGATCTCGTAAACCACGGAAGCTAGAGAGCTGAAATTTGACATGTATACTCCTGAATACGAATACCATACGCTATACGAGTTTTTTTTTTCAAAAATTCGATTCGACTCTTCCCGTTCTCTTTTTATCGATATATTTCGATAACTTTTCGTCTCTTACGTACCGTAGTAGCTAGAGACCTGAAATTCACAGTGTAGATGCCTGTTGTGAATATAGACATTTTTTAATTTTTGGATTTTGGATGCCACGCCCACTTCGCCATAAATTTGCAAAAAACCCATTTCAAATACTAGAGACTTGTGCTTCGGCACATACACACATATGAATAACATAATCATGCCTTGAAAGTTTTAATAAAAACATTTAATTTCCACAATTTAAGCCTCTTGCAGCCCAAGCGCAGTCGCTACGTCAACTGCGCAGTTGGCAGAGCGCGTGCTTGAGAGTGTACTTGAGCGTGCGTCTGATGTTGTGTGTATGTGTTGCTTGCAATATATGTATATGTAAACTAAGCATAGAATATTTGAAGTATCGGCACTTCGCAGGGCTCAGGGTATCTCCTAGTCGAGCCGTCTCCACTAGAGCATTCTTACTTGTTATTATTAATATAATGTGGATTATAATGTATAACTATTAATTTGTCTTAACGAATTAAGTTGAAAATGGGAGACAAGTAATAAAACTCTAGTCGAATTGCTCGACTAGGAGATTCGCTATTCCGTTTCTTTTATGTGTACATACATAAATGTAATTTACATACATACATACATACAGTTCGTCAAGAAATTCTTTACACACCGCAAAAAAATTGCATTTTTTTGACTTTATATTTTGAAATAAAATTTGAAGAATTTGCGTAAAAATTCGGATTCATAAACACCAACAAGCCAAGATTCAAATTTTATCAAAAGAGAATGACCCCTAAAATAAAGAGCTTACTGTGCGGACCAGGCTTTTTTACAATTGTGGAAAGGTGCTGGATACACCACCTCAAAGTCCCGATCTGAACCCCATTACACGAAATCGGGGCCTTAAGAACCGCGAACAACGAAAAGCTGCTTTTATTAAAGAATGGCAAAATATTCCCGTAGAATATTTAACTCAGTTGATTATTCCATGAAAACATGTCTACAATGCCAAGGGAAGGCATACAAAATACTATAATTGTAATAATTAATTTTAAATTTAAGTTAAGAAGTATTAATTAAGTATTTTGTGTAAATAGTTTCTTGACAGCCTTAAAAGTGAGTCATCGTCGTTTTTATACCCTGAGCCCATTGAAAATGGGAAATCAGGGTATGTTTTTGTGAAAATGTATGTAACAGATGCCTGTTGTGAATACAGACATTTTGTAATTTTTGGATTTTGGGTGCCATGCCCCCTTTTCCCTAAATTTACAAAAAACGCATTTCAAATACTAGAGACTTGTGCTTCGGCACATACACACATATTAATAATATAATCATTCCCTGAAACTTTGAATAAAATAGTCCTGCTAGACAAAAAGTTATTAAACATTTAATTTTCCACAACATAAGCGTCTTGCTCTAGTCGAGACGGCCCGACTAGGAGATACCCTGAGCCTTGCAAAGTGCCGATACTTCAAATATTCTATGCTTAGTTTACATATACATACATATATTGCAAGCAACACATACACACACACAGACGCACGCTCAAGCACACGCTCTGCCAACTGCGCAGTTGCCTTAGCGACTGCGCTTGGGCTGCAAGATGCCTACGCTATGGGAAATTAAATGTTTAATAACTTTTTTTCTAGCAGGACTTTTTGATTCAAACTTTCAGGGCATGATTATGTTATTCATATGTGTGTATGTGCCGAAGCACAAGTCTCTACTATTTGAAATGCGTTTTTTGCAAATTTAGGGCGAAGGGGGCGTGGCATCCAAAATCCAAAAATTACAAAATGTCTGCATTCACAACAGGCATCTACACAGTAAATTTCATGTCTCTAGCTCTTACGGTACGTAAAAGAGACGAAAAGTTATCGAAATTTATCGATAAAAAGAGAACGGGAAGAGTTATCGAAATTTTGAAAAAAAAACTCGTATAGCGTATGGTATTCAGGAGTATATGTGTCAAATTTCAGCTCTGTAGCTTCTGTGGTTTACGAGATCGCTGCGTTCACACAGACGGACGGCAGACGGACAGACAGACGGACAGGGCTACTTCAACTCAGCTCATCGAGCTGATCAAGAATATATATACTTTGTATGGTCTGCGACGTCTCCTTCTGCCTGGTACATACATTTTCACAAAAACATTATACCCTGATTTCCCATTTTCAATGGGCTCAGGGTATAAAAAGTTATAATACATTTAATTACCCATAGCGTAGGCGTCTTGCAGCCCAAGCGCAGTCGCTACGTCAACTGCACAGTCGGCAGAGCGTGTGCTGGAGCGTGCGTCCGTGTGTGTGTGTGTTGCTTGCAATATATGTACATATATGTATGTAAACTAAGCATAGAATATTTGACGAACCGGGACTACGCAGGGCTCAGGATATCTCTTAGTCGAGCCGTCTCGAAAAAATTTCAGAAATGTTAAAAGGCTTTTCAAAAAGTGTAATTTTTTCGGTGTGTAAAGAGTTTCTTGACAAACTGTATATACTTTATGGGTCTGCCACGTGTCCTTTTGCCTGTTACATTCATTTTCACAAAAACATTATACCCTCATTTCCCATTTTCAGTGAGTTCAGGGTATCAACAGATATCTTAATTTTTGGATTTTTGATGCTACGTCCCCCAAATAACGTATTTCATATACTAGAGACTTCTTCTTTGGCACACTCATAATGACGCTGTAAAAATTTGATTAGAAAAGTCCATCCACGAAAAATGTTTTTTAATAAAATCTATTGGTTTATTAAAGCCTGGGCCCAGTTGCTACTTAAGCTAGCCGCTAGCAGAGAAAGTGCGAAATAGCGGTTCCTCGCTTGACTAGAGTTTTCTGACGTACCTATTTTACGATTTAATCAAAAGATACTTTTTATATAATTTATTAAACGAAATTTTTTACATTTTTTATTGTTCGGAGGTATTTAATTTGAATTCCTAAACTTTACTCTTCTTTTTAAGGCATTAAGTACAAAGATTTGTAGTATTTGGCATTAATATTAACATTGATACTTAGGCTAAGCCACTCAAAAAAATTTAACCAAAGAAAACAATTATATTTGTTAATACTTATATTAAAAATTAGTTCACGAATCTTAAATTAATCAACTGTGTCAAAAAACGATTTTGATTTTACGCTGATCGAAACGCAACCGCATACTCTACAGCATCATGCAACGTGGGAAATATTTCAAATGGACCTTCACTCAAAGCCATGCTGTGTACTAACGTATCGTAGACGCGATCCATTGGGCTAGCCAAAAGCAGACGGGAATCACGCGATCGTAACTCCTTGCTAATGTCACTTAAAGTGATGCAGCCGGCGACATCCATATGAGCCATCATGGAAAAATCCAGTATTAGAAATTGAAACGTATTATTCTCTATATAACATTTGGTTTCCTTGGCACCATTTTCATTAACAGGAATATAGTTTGTCGTTACTGTTAAGTTGGCCTTTCGCTCGACTTTATCCAGACCTACTGCTGTATAAAGAGCACGACGAAAAGAAAGACTTGTGGCAAAATTGAGGGAACCACAATATCGGAAAATGCGTATTTCTGAGAATTGCATCACATTACGATGTTGAGTAACGTCCATATAGATACCAGGCGCTTCTGGCACATAGCCCAGCAAACAATAATAAGGCTTCACCCCTTTAATATACAATGCTAATAATGACACGCAAACGCCAATTAGAAGACTAAAAACAAAAAAACAAAGTTAAATAGATACATATATCGGTGTATTAAGATGTTACATACCCAATATCTATGTCAATGAGCACGACACTTAAAAAAGTAGATATCCAGGTGAACATTTCGAGTTTACCTTGCTTAGAGAAAATTTTAAGCTGTTTTATCTGCATAAACATTGGTTTCAATGCCACAATAATGACGCCAGCTAAAACGCACTACAAGAAATAGGAAAATACAATTAAAAGTTCGAGTTATTTATAATTTGATATGGTACCCTTGGCAAATTGCTGAAGAATGGTCCGATCCATAGTAATGTAGCAACCACAAGAGTTGCAGACACCAGAGAAGCTATTTGGGAGACTCCACCTGTTTGGTCTTGTATAACTGAACGTGACAAAGAGCAGGCTAAGGGAATGCAAGAAAAACAGCTGCCGATAGCATTACCCAGGCCCATTGCAAAGAGTTCTTGATTAGCGCGAACCTCATAGCCATGTTTTTTTGCAAATATCAAGCCCATGGACATAATAATCGAATATGTCACTATTGCTATAGCTATAGAGTCGACGGCAACCAATGGGACTAAATCAAGGCGTGGTAATGAGGGACTTGGTAATCCTTGTGGGATTGTACCAACCAATTGCACATTAAATTCTTCGTATAAATGAAACATTTTTGAGATCAGTGTTCCACCAATCACAACTATTAGCTCTCCGGGCAAAGGGAACCGACATCGTTTGTTTAATTGCGGTTTGATGCACTCATTGCAAATTGTCATAAAAAATACGACTCCCACGCAAAAGCCAAAGTTAACAAGATTTGTATTAGACAGACCCTTAACTACATCAATCACAGTGTAAATAATTTTAAAGGCTCCCTTATGGCGGTCCACACTTATTCCTATCACGTCTTTCAACTGTGCGGTGACCACATGACACGCTGCGGCTGTGGTGAAACCATTTACGAGTGGTTCACTTAATAACGAGGCAAGCGTCCCCAGCCTGAAAAATGACATTAGCAACTGAAATGAAAGATAATAATGACAAAATTATGTGTTACCGTTTTATAGGAGATGTTTATTTAAACAGGAGATCTGTTTAGCACGTATACAATCCTGTTTTAAAAATCTACGAAGTGTTCACATCACGCATCTCATCTGTTTATATATACAGTTTTTGGTGAAGCTAAAAAGGAGCTCAACAGTATTGTAATCAAACAGTTTTGAGCTTATAGTTGCAAAACTGTTTCCAGTCGAGCACTCTCGACTAGAGTTTTCTTACTCGTTGTATTTTCCGATTTGTCACGCCACACAGTGTACCCAAATTTTCTATTTAATTGCATGTGTATTTTACACAATTTAATTTACGTTGTGAAATTGAAGATCACTTGAAAATATAATCAACATGCTAAAAATCATTTGTCAATTGGCAGTGGCATTGGAGGTTTTGGTAAAAGCGAGGCGCACCGATCACAGACACGCTAGGCTCGAATCCCGGGGCAGACAGCTTTTTATTTGTTTATTGACTTCTTTTAGTTTAGTGGAGAATTTCTTTGTAAAGCAGTGCCATGTAGTGCAAATATTTTGTGGCAACATGGACCCTAGACCCCATAAAGTATATATTTTCTTGATCAGGGAGACAAGTCGAGTCCATTTAGCCCTTTCCGTCTGTCCGTATTTGTGAACGATCTATTTCGTTTTTAATCGGTAACATTAAAACGGGATGAGTTATCTATATATTAAAACAAACTTGTCCAGCGCGTGCTATAGAGGGACCTACATTTAAAGTCTCTAGCTCTTATAGATGCTGAGATCGACGCGTTTGGCAAATACGAACAGACGGATATACATCATTAAGAATATATATACTTTATGGGGTCTGCCATGCCTCCTTCTCCCTCTTACATACCTTTCAACAAAACCATTATAACCTGATTTCCCATTTTCAATGGGTTCAGGGTATAAAAAAACTCCAAATTTTACAGTAGACCCCTTGAACGGAATGTACCTAAATATAAGCTAAAAAACTTCATGATAATGTTACTGTTATAATCTATTATTAAATAACCAATATAAAGTTTACGTGAGGAGTGTACGTAAAACTTTATTTCTTACTGTGTGTATACAATTTTTGGTAGTGTCAATATTAAATTTTAAGAGGAACTCTAGTTGGTGGTGCCCGATTAGGGGACACCCTGAACCTAGCGAAAAACCGCTGTTCCGCAAATTATCTGTTTCTATTATATGTATGTACATCACAAGCAACACACACACAGACGCAAGCACAAGCACACGCTAGCCAAATGCGCAGTATCGAATGTGCTTGGGCTGCAATTGGCAAATTAAATATTGAATTACTTTTTTATGGATAGACTTTCTTAATTAAATTTTCAAGGCGTGATTTGGCAAATACACACATTAAACATAATCAAGCCCTGAACATCATCTTTCATTTAAATTGCTGGTGAAACAGGAAAGTCGACTGGTTAGAAAAAAGCCCCGTTTAACAAAAGAAATAGTTTATAAAAGTTTCTTTTCCAGTAGAGAGTGAGTTTATGTCGCGATAGTCTTTTGAATTTAACTGACTTGATTCTAAACTGAACTAATATAATATATAAAATAATGAAGAAACTCTAGTCTATACCCTGAGACCATTGAAAATGGGAAATCTGGGTATAATGTTTTTGTGAAAATGTATGTCACAGTCAGAAGGAGACATCGCAGTCCCCACAGAGTATATATATACATGATTAGCTCGATGAGCTGAGATGATATAGCCGTCTCCGTTTGTCCGTCTGTGTGAACGCAGCGATCTCGTAAACCGCAGATGCTGGAGAGCTTTAAATTTGACATATAAGCTATTAAACATTTAATTTCTCACAACATTGGCACATTGCAGCCCAAGCACAGTTGCTGCGTAAACTGTAGTATCGGCGCTTCGCAGAGGTCAGGGTATCTCCTAGTCGAGCACTCTTGACTAGAGCACTATTACTTCTATTAAAGCTGTTTCATTTGCAACTTACATTTACGATGCCAACCGCTAACGCAAGTGAGGTAACCACGTCCACCTGCGTGATAACATTTTCATAAGGCGGCGGTACTTTTGTTAGTGTTGAATTATTTACAGCCGTTGTTGAAGTTATTAGATCGATAGAATCCACATTTGCATAGGTTATAACCACTTTTTGCGTCATCATACTGGCTACAGCAAATGTACCAATCGAAATGTGCTTGGAAGTCCCTAAAAACATATAAACAATCACTGGAAATACAGCCATATAGAGACCGTTCCCTGCGGAAACACCAGCCAGCATTCCATAAGCCATGCCGTGAGGTATATTCATAATTGCTACAGTAAATCCTGAAATAATATCACCAACGAGATCGCGTTTGAGCGAATACTGAGGCAACCATTGTAAAATGGGTATAAGGCCTGTGAATATTGATAGTAAGTTCCAACCCCTCCAAAAGTTACGTAAAGACGATGGGATACTTTTATCTCTTGCCGAATACCCAGTTTCCCGAATAACTACTTCATGAGTAAGCACATCTCGATGGATTCTGTATTTTGCCTGTATCTTGGCTTTGCTTTTAGTGTTTCCATTATTATTGTCATGGGTAGTAAGAGGATAAACTCTATTGCAATAAAGAGACAAATGAATACAGTCGTTTTTAATATACAACTAAAACTTACTCTGTCTCCTCGTGAGTTTTGGGCATTATGTTTTCTTCGTTAGTTTTTTTTCCTTTCTTTTTCTGAAAAATATACATATAATATATTTAGTTATAGTAGTAATATTAGAAACACATTATTTAAAATTTGTATACCCAGAACATCATTAACTCAAATGAACAATCAGGGTATAATTATACGATGAAACCATTTAAAATGGGTATGTTTTTGTTAAAATTTAAGTAACAGGCAAAGCGTTTTGTTTAACAAGTAAGAAAACAAGTCTGCTCGACTAGGAGATCCCCTAAACCTAGCGAAGAACCGCTATTCTATATGTACAATATAAGCAACACATACATACACACAGACGTAATCATACATCTCTAGTATTCGAGAGAAGTCTTTTGCAAATTCGTAGCGAACGGGTATGGGAATCGGAATGGGTGTGGCATATAAAATTAAAAAATTAGTAAATCTTTCTATTCATCACACGGATCTCATTTAAGTCGCTAGCGTTGGATGTACCGAAAAACGAAGCATACTTATCAAAATTTATCGATAATAAACTATTGTAGCGCAAGCTTAGTCGATGCGTAAACTAGTCAGTTATCAGGGCGTTTGCTACTGCATGCGTGCATGTGTTCGCCCACCTATTATCCGAATATTATATTTTTCAATATTTAATAATTCCTAAAAACTAAAAAATTAGACATAAAAGTTCCACAGCTTATTTTAACAACTTATAAAATTAAAGTATTCAACATATTAGTTAATTACAATATCTTAAAATAAATATTTGGTATGTCCACCCTTTTGGTCAGCCACCATTTTAAGTTTTTTTTTTTGGAATCTACTCGACTAATTTTTTAGTCCATTCAGATGTTATTTAGGCCCATTCCTCAACTAACGCATTTTTTAGTTCCGACTTTTTCGCAATTTTTCGTTTTCGAACTTTTTTTCCAAAATGGACCACAAATTCTGAATCACATGTAAATCTGGTGTCTGGCTGGTGGTTTCATGACATGCGGGCAGTTACAGATCGATCCAGGGCTGAACAATGCCCGTCGTATGCTTAGGGTCGTTGTCTAGGTAGAATCGCACTTTCCATCAAATTGGATTGCAAAATCTCGAGGTATTTCCATCGTAGTTTCAATGAACTCCAAGTTCCCAAAGCCGGCTGATGACATACAGGCCAAAACAATAACGTTGCCTACGCCATGTTTTACTGTAAACCTCACATGTCAAGCTCTGTGTCAAGCTTACGCCATACATATAAGGGCTAATCCGGCCCAAATAAATTAAATTTGGACTCATCGCAAAATAAAAGTGTTCCACAATCCAATGTCCAGTGAAAATTTTAGGCGACACTTCTTGTTTTTATCGCTCTTTGTTTCTTGCGTGGTACTCTGGCATTAAAGTCATGTTCCCGAAGAACACGGCGTATAGTTTCTGGGTCATTCCGACATGCCCAACTCCTCCTTAACATCATTGGCTACTTGTCGAGCCGATAGTCTTGGGTTGTCTCGGATTTTTCTCGCAATACAGCGCTCATCCGTGGGATAACAATGAGTGTTTCTACCGTTATCGTGGGTTCTATTTTCAAGGACAAATCGGTATATGATGCTTGGAACTGTAGAATCGCTAAATCCAACCATCTCAGAAAATTTTCTACGGGAATGCCCATTTTTAAAGTGTGTGAGGGAAAGTTCCCGCTGCTCAATTGTTCACTATTCTGCAAGTTGTGCTCTCAAAATTCAGCACAATTTTATTTCATCACACTGCAAAAACACTGAATAAAGCACAGAACAAAAATCTACCTTTTAATTATAAATAACGGATCTTTGAACAGCTGAAAAATTTATGGTTGAAACAAGCTGTGAAAGTTTTTTGGTCTTATTTTTTCGTTATAAAGCAATTTTAATTATTGAAAAAATATTTGAAAAATAAATGAATTAATTTTGTATTAGTTTAAACATCACACCAAAAACCAGCGTTTAAATTTTTTGGATATCCCCAAATAGTTTACATTTTATAGCCCAACAAACGTTCCTGTCTCAGGGTAGAAAAATAGTCACTTATCAACTTTATTTGTTAACTTATTGTTTTTCGAAGAGATTTCACAGTCAGCGTCTGATAGTAACTAAGTAACTAACTAATCTGTATTTATATTTGCTGTTGTAGTTCTGTTGCTTTTTATACCCTGAGCCCATTGAAAATGGGAAATCAGGGTATATTGTTTTTGTGAAAATGTATGTAACAGGCAGAAGAAGAAGGTCTGCGAGGACCATACAAAGTATATATGTATATTCTTGATCAGCTCGATGAGCTAAGTTGATATAGCCCTGTCCGTCCGTCCGTTCGTCTATGTGAACGCAGCGATCTCATAAACCACAGAACCTAGAGAGCTGAAATTTGACATGTATACTCCTGAATACCATACGCTATACAAGTTTTTTTTTTTCAAAAATTCGATAGCTCTTGCCGTTCTCGGTTTATCAATAAATTTCGATAACTTTTCTTCTCTTTGCGTACCGTAAGAGCTAGAGATATGAAATTCACTGTGTAGATGCCTGTTATGAATACAAATATTTTGTAATTTTTAGATTTTGGATGAAAACGCCCCCACCGCCCTAAATTTGCAAAACGGAAAGTTGTGCTTCGGCACATACACACATATGAATAGCATAATCATGCCCTGAAAGTTTGTATAAAAAAGTCCTTCTAGAAATAAAGTTATTAAACATTTAATTTCCACAACATAAGACTCTTTCAGCCTAAGCGTAGTTCCTATGCCAACTGCGCAGTTGGCAGAGCGTGTGCTTGAGCGTGGGTCTGTGTGTGTGTATGTGTTTCTTGCAATATATGTATATGTAAACTAAGCATAGAATATTTAAAGTATCGGCACTTCGCAGGGCTCAGGGTATCCCTAGTCGAGCCGTCTCGCTAGAGCATTCTTACTTGTTTTTTAACACTTGAATCTAATAAAATAGTAATTAACACGAATTGTGCGCATGTTCGATCGTTCGATCGATCTTTTTAGGGGTTTTGGACGTTGTCTGAATGGACTTTACCAGCTTTAAACTTACAAGCATTTTGAATATACCAAATATTAATATAATGAATATACCAAAAATTATTATAAGAACGTTGCAGTCGGCCATAAAATATTTATTCACGTCGCAGTAAACAGTTCCTATGCATTCAAAAATTTTGATTTTTTTATTTACCACGGCACTAATTCTACCCAAATGTTGTATTTAGTATCATACACATATATACATATAGGGTAGAACAAGTAAGAATACTCTAGTCGAGACGGCTCGACTAGGAGATACCCTGAGCCCTGCGAAGTGCCGATACTTCAAATATTCTATGCTTACATATATTGCAAGCAACAAATACACACACACTCAGACGCACGCGCAAGCTCACGTTCTACCAACTGCGCAGTTGACGTAGCGACTGCGCTTGGGCTGCAAGAGGCTTATGTTGTGAAAATTAAATGTTTAATAACTTTTTTTCTAGCAGAACTTTTTATATCCAACTTTTAGGGCATGATTATGTTATTCATATGTGTGTATGTGCTGAAGCATAAGTCTCTAGTATTTGAATTGCGTTTTTTGCAAATTTATGGCGAAGGGGGCGTGGCATCCAAAATCCAAAAATTACAAAATGTCTGTATTCACAACAGGAATTTATATAGTGAATTTCAGGTCTCTTGCTCTTACGGTACGTAAAAGAGACGAAAAGTTAGCGAAATTTATAATTTAACATTATACCCTGATTTCCAATTTTCAATGGGCACAGGGTATAAAAATAGTCACTTATCACTTATTTGTTAACTTATTGTTCTTCGAAGAGATGTCACAGTCAGCGTCTGATAGTAACTAATCTGTATTTGTATTTAGTGTTGTAGTTAAAATTGCTTTTTTTTTTAACACTTGAATCTAATAAAATAGAAATTAGCACGAATTGTGCACGTGTTTCGATATATATTTTTGGGAGTTTTGAACGTTGTTTGAATGGACTATATCAGCTTTAAACTTACAAGCATTTTGAATATACCAAATATTAATATAATAAATATACCAAAAATTATTATAAGAACTTTGCACTCAAATATTTATTCACGTCGCAACAAACAGTTCCTATGCATTTAAAGATTTTGATTTTTATACCCTGAGCCCATTGAAAATGGAAAATCAGGGTATAATGTTTTTGTGAAAATGTATGTAACAGGCAGACGCAGACCATACAAAGTATATATATTCTTGATCAGCTCGATGAACTGAGTTGATATAGCCCTGTCCGTTTGTCCGTCCGTCGTCTGTGTGAACGCAGCGATCTCGTAAACCACAGAAGCTAGAGAGCTGAAATTTGACATGTAGACTCCTGACTACCATACGCTATACGATTTTTTTTTTTTAATTTGATAAATCTTCCCGTTCTCTTTTTAATAATTTTCGATAACTTTTCGTCTCTTTTACGTACCGTAAGAGCTAGAGACCTGAAATTCACTATGTAGATTCCTGTTGTGAATACAGACATTTTGTAATTTTTGGATTTTGGATGCCACGCCCCCTTCGCCCTAAATTTGCAAAAAACGCATTTCAAATACTAGAGACTTGTACTTCGGCACATACACACATATGAATAACGTAATCATGCCCTGAAAGTTTGAATAAAAAAAAGTCCTGCTAGAAAAAAAGTTATTAAACATTTAATTTCCACAACATAAGCCTCTTGCAGCCCAAGCGCAGTCGCTACGTCAACTGCGCAGTTGGCAGAGAGTGTGCTTGAGCGTGCGTCTGTTTGTGTGTATGTGTTGCTTGCAATATATGTATGTATATGGAAGCTAAGCATAAAATATTTGAAGTATCGGCACTTCGGAGGGCTCAGGGTATCTCCTAGTCGAGCCGTCTCGACTAGAGCATTCTTACTTGTTTTATTTACCACGTTCTAATTGCACCCAAATTTTGTATTTAGTATCATACACATATATTTCATACAATTTTGATTTTTGTTATATACCAACTATTTGAAATTGAAGATCAGTTGAAATAAACAAGCTGAAAATTTAATAAAAACTAAGTTACACAGACATTAAAACATTTAACCAATTGAAAAAATTACGTCGCAGCACCTAACATTTCATATTCTAAGAAAACAATACAATAGAATTCTGCAGTTGCGATATTATTACTTTTACTAATAGATGAGCATCTGTTTTGATTGATGCGCACAGGTTCTTTTTTTTTTTTGTGCAGTGCAATGCAGTGGCGATGCATATGTATGTATGTGCATAGGTGAGGGTTCGAATCCCGTCTGTTATCTTCTTTTTTATATTTATTTTTTTATGTTTAAAAAAATATTCTTTTATATAAATAATATTTAATATTTGGGAAATGAATAAAGGAGATTCAAAGGTGCCAGCCATTAAATTGTGAGTTTATAGCTCAAAAGCTGAAAGACTGATTTGCCACGCCCCTAGTGGGCGGATAAGATAAAAATTAATACTTTGTATGACGAGGATATACACGAGTATACATATATTCCAAAGTATATTTAAAGAAACCGTACTTACTTTAGCGTAAGTAAGCTTTTAAAAGCTTTCTATTGAAGCGGTTCTGTGTTCATTTTATATCTGAAAGATTTTGTAATTTCAATCAATAACTTACTATATAACTTAATAATTTTTTTAATCTTACCAGCCTTTTTGATATCACTCTCTATTGTTGACACGAAACCAAATTTGTTAGCATCCAAACAGCTGACCACATTTGACCACGATTGAGTAACACTGATTCTTTTAACAGTGACAATAGCTACATAGATATGCTAATTTAGCCATTTTTCAGATCTGGCGTGTTAAAAAAACGAAAGCGGAATAATGAATTCTTGATATTTTAAATTAGAATGATTTGTCGGTGAAATACATAGGAAGAGGTGTGATCAGCAAGCGTTAGGAAAGGCAATTAAAAATTTGTTGTTTTACAGTCGATTCGAAAATGTGCCATATAACGAAACGCACAGATTTTGAAGTGATTATTTCTGGCTTTTTTCATACGTTAGTTATAAATACTAGCAATAAATAGGTTATGCACAGTTTTTTTGTAAGTTTTAATGCCAACTTAACAGGTCTCTTCTGACGTCACATTTTCCGATTTTGTGACTTCAGAATTTTTGATTGTTCTCTGTTATTTTACCTGCAGTATGGTGGCCACAGCTGACGTCCAGAAAATATGCATAACCAACCTAAAAATAGGGTATATATATCTCATTAATGGATGGTGAATCCTTAATTTTATTTTCTTAAATAAACGAAGTAGTTAGTGGCATGAACTACGAGGCCATTCGGCACCAGCAATGAATAGTATGTCAGAATAAGTTATAAGTTAATGAAAAGTTAATCGTGGTAGGCAACCTACTGAGTCTTTTAACAGTGCTCTTCACGAAAACAAATTCTTTATGCACTTCCATACCCTTTCCACAAATGATAACGAATGCATGAGCTAGGAAAAACCTTTCAATAGTTTGTATACTCTATTGTCGAAATTGAATCAGAATTAGATCACAGAATAAATTTGAGTTACAAACATATGTATGTACATACATATGTATGTACATGCATATGTATGTACATACAACCACGTCCGTCTCAAATTCAAATCGAAATTTGCAACTAAGACGTTAAATCAATTCTATCCCTATCTAGGCTGTGGTTCAGTCGACGGCTCTTGGCGTTGTTTGACCGTTGTTGGCTGGTTGGCGTGTGCAAGAACTTCGCCAGACGTCGCGCTAGCAAATACTGGACGATACTGCGTGTGTCGTGAGTTTGAATTTTCCAGTTTTTGGCTACTGTTAATGTGTAGTGCCTGCAAAGCTTCCAGCGATAGAATTTGGAGTCGTCTCGATTGTTTTGGTGTCATCTGGAATATTGATGAGCCGACTCTCAGTGTGTTCGTCAATAGATTATTGAAAGCCCGGTTGCTAATTGAAATTGAGTCATTGGTGAAGCGAATGACATAAATACATGCCATGTACTTGTTTTTGTCGATGTCACCATTCCATTAAAATTGTTGAGGATCAATAGAGCATTCACCAATTCTTCGATGGGTTCCACATGCTCGGCATTACTGAACTCACACAGCGATTTTTCTCCATTAAGGAGCCTACGCAAACATGTACTATTGCTAATATTGACAATGTTAGTTTTTGCGAGACAATATTTCTTTGTATTTTATATTTATGATAACATTATTACTTATAACTGGTTTCACAATTAGGTTTTCATAATGGGGTTCTTTTACATTAGGTATTTTTATTACATAAATTATGTAGTTGTATTGTGAAATATGGATTCGGGTAATAGGGTTAGTCGGTTATATTTCATTTGATTTCTATTCTTAAGTGCGTTCCTATGTGATGTGGGTGGCCAACAATTTTTCGTCTCGTTCGGTTTTGTTTGTTAAATCTTTAACCTGTGATGGTGAGAACCTAATTTTATAGTTTTTGAAGTGTATCGGGTATATGTGTTGGTATTTGTAGGAGGTTATTTGTCGTGTAGCTTGGTTGGGCTATTATGTGCCTATGGAAAGTTGGGAATGGTATATAGAGTAGTCTGTTTTGTCGGCCTTTTCTATAAATATCTCGTTTTTGAATACATTTATGGGTGCTTTGATGCTTGGTATTAATGGCATGAACTGTCTGCGCAGTGTTGGGCGGAGGCTACCGACCTAATATTCGAGATAGTGCATCGGTTACAATATTGTCTCTTCCTGGTTTATAAAGTAATTCAAAGTCGATTTCTTCTAAATACATATGTCTTTCATCTTATACCCTGAGCCCATTGAAAATGGGAAATCAGGGTATAATGTTTTTGTGAAAATATATGTAACAGGCAGAAGGAGACGTCGCAGACCATACAAAGTATATATATTCTTGATCAGCTCGATGAGCTGAGTTGATATAGCCCTGTCCGTCTGTCCGTCTGTCCGTCCGTCCGTCCGTCCGTCCGTCCGTCCGTCCGTCCGTCTGTGTGAACGCAGCGATCTCGTAAAGCACAGAAGCTAGAGAGCTGAGCTGATACGCTATACGAGTTTTTTCTAAAAATTCGATAACTCTTCCCGTTCTCTTTTTATAGAGAAATTTCGATAACTTTTCGTCTGTTTTACGTAACGTAAGAGCTAGAGACCTGAAATTCACTACGTAGATGCCTGTTGTGAATACAGACATTTTGTAATTTTTTGATTTTGGATGCCACGCCCCCTACTTTGTATGGTCTGCGACGTCTTCTTCTGCCTATTACATACATTTTCACAAAAACATTATACCCTGATTTCCCATTTTCAATGGGCTCAGGGTATAAAAATTGAATAAAACAGAGGAACACTCTGATGAAAACAAAAGAACGAACAAGACGTATTTATTTGCATTAATGATACCATAACACTGGTGTTCATAGAACGCATTATGAATGCAGGTCAGTACCTCCAAATTTTAAAATTAAATTAGACGAAAAGTGAGGAAAAACTCGGATTCATAAACACCAAGCCAACATTGATATTTTGTCAGGACAATGACCACAAACATAAAGGTCTTACTGTGCGGACCTGGCTTTTATACAGCTGTTGAAAGGTTCTCGATACACCTTCCCAAAGTCTCGATCTGAACCCCATTGAACACGTGTGGGCATACTTGAAGAAAAGGGTGGGAAAACGGGGCCCAAGGAATCGCGAACAACTAAAATCTGCTATTACAGAAGAATGGAAAAATATTCCCGTAGAATATTTAAAAATAATATTTAAATTTCATGAAAATACGACTCCAATGCCAAGGCATACAAAATACTATAATTATAATAATTAATTCTAAATTTAAGTTAAGAACAAATATAGTATTTTGTGTAAACTTTTTCTTGACAGTCTGAAAAATGAGTCATCATTGTGTCTGCTGTTTATTTTGTTACATATTTTTTTTACAATCTGTTTTTGATAATGTAACTTAAAATTAATCATTAAACAACTTAGCATTAACAAAATTTCCAAAATGTTAATTAAAGGCTGTGTCTAAAGACAATTAAATTTGTCCGATGTGTAAAGACTTTCTTGACAATTATCAAGATGCCAATTCTTAGCTTTCCGCGTCACTATCGATAGTTTTGAAATTAGCGCAAACCATTAAGGCTTAACTACAGATATAAAATTCATAAGTACACATGGACTAGTATATGTACGTACATGCATATGTACATATGTACTTAAATACATACACAGATTTGCATAAATATCTGACAATCTCAAAGGAAAGGGTAATTAAAATACATACATACATATGTACATAGATACAGTGGTTCACAGCTTATTTGAACCAGCACAATAAAAAAAGTTTTTTGGGCTATTAAAAACTATTATTATATATATATATGTATGTATGTATATTATATCAAAACTATTGGGGATATCTAAAAAATTTAAAAGCTGGTTTTTAGTACGATGTTTTTTGTTACATATTTACATAAAAGTATGTACATATAATCGAGCTGTACATTACATTACATACAAGTATGTACATACATATATGTATGTACATACATACATAGATGCGTCCAAGACGGGCAGGGCTACATACATATGTACATATGTACATACAGACAGCTGTACAGCTCGATGTTAAGTTTCGTTAAGTTGATATATGTACATATGTATGTATATTAAAGATGACGGGGAGTTCTGTAATATCGTCAAAATTTATTATAATTGTGCATTACATTTTTATACCCTAAGCCCATTGAAAATGGGAAATCAGGGTATAATGTTTTTGTGAAAATGTATGTAACAGGCAGAAGGAGACGTCGCAGACCATACAAAGTAAATATGTGTATGTATTCTTGATCAGCTCGATGAGCTGAGTTGATATAGCCCTGTCCATCTGTCCGTCCGTCCATCCGTCCGTCTGTGTGAACGCAGCGATCTCGTAAGCCACAGAAGCTAGAGAGCTGAAATTTGACATGTATGTATACTCCTGAATACCATACGCTATAAGAGTTTTTTAAAAAATTGATCACTCTTCCCGTTCTCTTTTTATAGAGCAATTTCGATAACTTTTCGTCTGTGTCTGTGTGTGTATGTGTTGCTTGCAATATATGTACATATATGTAACCTAAGCATAGAATATTTGATATGATGCAAACTTCATATGCAAAGATACCCAAAAGTGCCATAGCCAAGACTGTCCAAACCGACCGTACTCGATCTGGCCGACCACTTGCACTATAAGATCGACAAAGAATACTGTAGTCAAGGATCCATTTTCTCTGTATAGATTGTATTAGAGATAAACAATAATAACCAGGGTATACCCGGAAACCATTCGTAGGGCAAACAAATCATAGAGTCGTAAACATCTCACAAGAAGCATAGCGAGGACGCATACATAAACACACATGCAAATGTGTGTGCGTTATCCAAGAGAGAATACAATTTTCACGCATAGGCGGGCAGCCATATTTTCGCATACACGCACATATGTAAATGAAAATACACGTGAGCAAGGCACTTTAAATGTGTGTGATGCTCATCACAAAAACAAGTTCTACATGCGCCTACGTTTTCTTCCCTTCCTACAAATAATAATGAAAATATTAACATTTTGCATGAGCAAGGCAAACCATTTCTACAGTTCGTTATACTCGACCCTCGGAAGAGAACACAATTACTCTCGGTCAGATACGGACAGATAAATTCAACCTTTGTGCGCTTCTACTTGTGAGTACGTACATACATACATATGTATGTATATAAGTACATATACATATGCATATGTATATTTTTGAGAGTAGAGAGCGAAAAATAACAAGTAAGACGGCTCTAGTCAAGACGAAAAGTTAGGGAAATTTATCGATAAAAAGAGAACGGGAATTTTTGAAAAAAATCGTATAGCGTATGGTATTCAGGAGTATACATGTCAAATTTCAGCTCTCTAGCTCCTGTGGTTTACGAGATCGCTGCGTTCACACAGACGGACGAACGGACGGACGGACAGGGCTATATCAATTCAGCTATTCGAGCTGATCAAGAATATATATACTTTGTATGGTCTGCGACGTCTCCTTCCGCCTGTTACATACATTTTAACAAAAACATTATACCCTGATTTCCGATTTTCAATGTGCTCAGTGTATAAAAATAATATGAGAGAAGAGATCAGAGAATAAGCATATATGTATGTATATACATATTTGCATAGGACTGCCTCATAAATAAAATATTCATTAACGCCAAGCTCTCGCAGCGTAGTGATGTCGCATATTTACATTCCTATAACCTCACGATTTAGTCATTTAACAGTGCTAGAACGTTAAACAGTGATCCTATCGTCATAGGCTACTGCTGAAGCGCATATAATCAAATTTCGGCTCTCAAAACATCGAATGGGGCCACTATCGATAGTTTTCCAGCTCTACACTAATGTAGACATCTCCCATTTTCATTGTCAAATTCTAACTCAGATTTAAATAAAGTTAGAGTTTGTTAACTTGTTTTAAATTATTAATGTTTTACATTTTTATACGGAGACCGTTCGAAAGGCATCTAACGTTTCGCACACAGGCACGCAACTACTCATATATGTACATATGTATGTACATACATATGTATGTAAATATGTACAGAATCTCTGCGCCCGCTCGCAGCGAACACATATGTACATATGTACACTTGCTCGCATGCTCTGCTTATTTCTTTATACCCTAAGTTCATTGAAAATGGGAAATCAGGGTATAATGTTTTTGTGAAAATGTATGCCGTAACCGATTTCAGCTAATCAGATTGTCCAGGGTATAAAGTGACATTTCAAATTGCACTTTAAAATGAACTCTTAATGTACATATGTACGTATGTATGTATGTACTACATATGTATGTATACTTTAGCATCGATCCTTATATGAGCTACACCAGGCCTTTCTTATTTAGTAATTTGTAATTTGCCGTATTTTTAATTTTGATGCATATACTTGTTATATATTCCTTGTATTGTTAGCTTATGTTGCATAATAATGCATGATAATGTATAAAAAATGCAGTAAATTTTGCTCTAAAGTTATGTGGCAGGCAGCTACAAGAAACACTCGCTGCCGCAAACGCAAGAGAAAACAGATGCTTTCATCATCTCAGGTACCATCTCAAGTAAGCTCAACATCCATCCACGCCATCTGCGCCAACGTCCGCAACCGACAACGTCGTCGGCCACTGGTAGCGGCCAATTTTAAAATTTTATATTTCAGTTTTGTGGAAATCGTGGAAGAAGCAGGTCAACTCTGTTTTTTATTCGAAATTGAAAAAAGCTGTAAAACAATATTTATAAGTTTGATTCACAAATTGCATTGCTTAAAATAGATAATAAATAAACGAAAAAAAAAAATAAAATGAAATTCAATCGCGAGTAAAATTGCAACCACATTGACAAAGTGCAAGTCAGTGAACTGGTATTAAACCGGATACTCAAGATATCCCCATGTACATAGTTGCTAAATTATGATAAAACAGAAAATAAACCTAAACAAGTGACAAATGCATGTAAAATTATCTAGTACTTTTTGTTTTTAATCGTAATCTTATGTCTAACTTATGCTTGTAAGTCTACACCTATAAACACATACATATGTATGTACATAGTATGTATCAATTTCAGTCAGAAGACCAACTCGTGTTTATTTTTGTTCGTGGGGAAAGCAAATTATCAGAAAAAAAAATGAAAGAAAAATCGTGCGCGATAAAGTACCATATTTATTTATAACCATTTCGCAATCATTGAAAATTTTGCTCCAACGCAACAAATAGAAAATTCTGAACTATACCGTCCGCAATACGCCATATGTTTAGGCATCAACAATAAATCCGATCATTGAGAAAACCAAAGGAGTATCTACGCTACGCTATACACTGTTACTTGCACAGTAACGAATGGCAGGTAAAAGTTTAAACCCAACGATTTTAAACTATTCTTTAAAACAGTTATTTCGATTTGAAAATCGACAATTTCACAGTCGGGCATATCAATACAAAAATATTATTAAATATAAAAAATATTATTATTATTGATCATTTTGCATTGTTTTTACGATGGTAAGGTAATTAAATTTAATTTGCATGTCATAAACCTAAACCGACTTTTTAGTTCTCTGTTCATATAAATTATTATACTCTGAACCAGGGTGTTTTTTTTTTGAAAATGTATGTAACAGGCAGAAGGAGACGTCGCAGACCATGTAAAGTGTATATATTCTTGATCAGCTTGATGAGCTGAGTTGATATAGTCCTGTCCGTCTGTCCGTCTGTGTGAACAGAAGTCGTCCAAAATTTGATAACTCGTCCCGTTCACTTATTATCGATAAATTTCGAAAACTTTTCGATGTATTTGCGTACCGTAAGAGCTAGAGACTTGAAATTCACTACAACAACAAGTGAAATGAATACAAACATTTAGTAATTTTTAGATGTCAAGCCCCCTGCGCCTTAAATTTGTAAAATACGCATTTCAAATACAAGAGGCTTGTCCTTTGGGAAATACACATATAAGAATGACATAATCACGCCCTGAAAGATTGATTAAGAAAGTCCGTCCCGAAAAAGTAATTAAACATTTAATTTGCCATAAGATAGGGGTCTTGCAGCAATAGCAGTCGCTAAGTCTATTGCGCAGTTGGCAGGGCATGTGCTTGTGTGTATTTGTTTATGATGTCCATTAATATAAAAGAAACAGAAATCGCGGAATAGCGGTTCTAAACTTGATTCAGGGTATTTTCTAGTCGAGCACTTTCGACTAAAGTTTTGTTACTTGTTTAGTAATAATAATTTATGTAAATAAAATATTAAATTATTTTGTGTAGATTAGTTTATAACGCCATATCAAAATCTTTGGTCAAAATTTGATACCGCGTGTTTTGTGAAAACCTTTTAAGGGTACGGAGACTCTAGTTGCACTGTGTAAATGCATGTACAATACATTTTCCAAAGTATAAGTCTCTAGTATTTAAATATTAATTTTAGGCAAATGGGACGTGGCATCAAAAACTGAAAAAAATCAGTCGTATTAAACACACATGGACTAAAAACGAACTAGCTATAAGCTAGACTGTAGCTGTAAGCTAAATTCTAGCTATAAAGATTAATTAGATAGAATTTTATAGCTGAATATTCGATTTCGTTTTTAATCTATAACATTAATAGTTATGAAATTTTTGTCCTTGTCCTGCGCGTGATATACAGGGACCTATGTTTGTCAAGAAACTCTTTACACACCGCCTTTTATTAACATTTACACGCCTTTTATTAACATTTCGGAAATATTTTTAAAGCTAAGTTGTTTAATTAATTTTAATTTTAAGTAACATTATCAAAAATAGATTACAAAACTAACAAAATAAACAACAAAAACGACGATGACTCACTTTTCAGGCTGTCAAGAAACCTCTAAAACAAAATACTGTATTTGATATTAACTTAAATTTAAATTAATTATTATAATGATAGGATTTTGGAATGTCGTGGAATTTTCGAACTTAGTTAAATATTCTACGAGAATATTTTGTCATTTTTCTGTAATAGAAGCTTTTAGTTGTGCGCGGTTCTTTGGGCCCCGTTTTCCCACCCTTTTCTACAGTTATGCCCATATATTTTCAATGGGGTTTAGATAGGCACTTTGGAGTGGTGTATCTAGAACCTTTCCATAGTTGTATAAAAGCCAGGTCCGTACTTGAAACCCGTTTTGTTTGTGGTCATTGACCTGATTAAATTTGAATGTTGGCTTGTTGGTGTTTATAAACGCAAATTATCCGCACTTTTCCACAAATTTGATTTTAAAATTTGGAGGTATATATATAGTATTTTGTATGCCCTAAAAATAACAAAGTTTTATCAACGATATCACCACCCGCTGGGGGTGTTTTATTTGCCATGCCGGCGAGCTATGCCCCGAATCACAGCCAAATATGGTTAGTGATATCATTGAACTATGAAAGATAGGGAGTGAAGAAATTAAAAATATTTAGTTTAAAAATTATTCTACAAACATAGCTTAACCATAAAAGAACAGGAAGAAGAACAAAATATATTTATATATTTTACCGAATTGAGAAAACACAACACAAGTAGGGAGAATCCTGTGCATTCTCACTCTTGGGCCCTGTGTGTGATTTCTTTGAGGTAAGTTGAAAGCAAGGATTTTATTAAAGGAAAAGAGAGTTCTGAACCAAATACATAAAATAAATTTTTTATAGGTAGCACATAAGACATGAAACGCACTATGCAAGAAGTAATCAGATGTACTTATAGGTAAATATAGAGAACGAAAGTGACGGGAAATACGAGAAGGAACTACAAAATTAATTTGCTTTAAAAGAGCAGGCGAATCAGTATTACCACTAATCAAATTATGTTACGATCCCAGTTAAGATTGCGTAACGCAAAGAGAAGAAACCGTTTCTGAACCGATTCAATACGGTCCTGATACAATTTATGCTGTGGTGACTATATAACTGAAAAATATTCCAAAATTGGTCGAACCAGCGAAACAAAATGGAGTTTGGTAACAAACGGGTCATTTCGACCATCGTTTAATAAAGCCAAGAACCCTTTTGGCTTCATTAATGATGGTTGAGATATAAGTTCAGAGTCAAAGAGCACCCCAATAAGAAATATTATACAATCATTATTGATTGTATAAGGACCAGTATATGGACAAATGTGACTAAAGGTCATTGTCCTATATTTGGAGCAATTCAACTGCAATTGATTAACCTTACACCAACACTGAAAGGAATCAAGATCATCTTGTAAGCGTAAATGATCAAGTGAATTGTTGTATGAGAGACAGAGTTTTACATCATCTGCATACATAAAAACTTGAATGAGATATACAACTTGGAAGGTCATTTATAAAAAGGGAGAATAGTAGAGAGCCCAAATGACTACCCTGAGGCACACCCGATGAGACAAATATGACCTTCGAAATAGCTGTTCTCAACAAAACTCTTTGGGTTCTACCCTTTAAATTGGAAGCTATCCAAGACAGAAGTTTAGGCGAAAATCCCAAATGGTTAAGCTTTTGAAGTAAAATATCATGCTGAACTGAGTCAAATGCCTTACTAAAGTCAGTATATATAACATCAGTCTGCATTTTATTTAAAAAGCTTTCGTTGATTAGAGATGAAAATTCTAATAGGTTGCTGAACTGAGTCAAATGCCTTACTAAAGTCAGTATATAGAACATCAGTCTGCATTTTATTTAAAAAGCTTTCGTTGATTAGAGATGAAAATTCGAATAGGTTAGTTGAGGTTGATCGATTCTGAACAAAGCCATGCTGAGATGGTGAAATAATCGATTTCCAAATTAAAGGGAATACTGAGGTATTAAGGGACAAATTAAACAGTTTTAATAAAGGTGACCGCAAAGAATCACTACATTCTTTAATCACACAGCTAGGAATACCATCTGCTTCAGCAGAGAACGATGATTTCAACGTCCGAAATCACTTTTTTTCTAGCACGACTTTTTATACCCTGAGCCCATTGAAAATGGGAAATCAGGTGTTTTTGTGAAAATGTATGTAACAGGCAGAAGGAGACGTCGCAGACCATACAAAGTATATATATTCTTGATCAGCTCGATGAGCTGAGTTGATATAGCCCTGTCCGTCCGTCCGTCCGTCCGTCCGTCTGTGTGAACGCAGCGATCTCGTAAACCACAGAGGCTAGAGAGCTGAAATTTGACATGTATACTCCTGAATACCAAACGCTATACAAGTTTTTTTTTCAAAAATTCGATAACTCTTCCCGTTCCCTTTTTATCGATAAATTTCGATAACTTTTCGTCACTTTTACGTACCGTAAGAGCTAGAGACATGAAATTCACTATGTAGATTCCTGTTGTGAATACAGACATTTTGTAATTTTTTGATTTTGGATGCCACGCCCCCTTCGCCCTAAATTTGCAAAAAACGCATTTCAAATACTAGAGACTTGTGCTTCGGCACATACACACATATGAATAACATAATCATGCCCTGAAAGTTTAAATAAAAAAGTCCTGCTAGAAAAAAGTTATTAAACATTTAATTTCCACAACATAAGCCTCTTGCAGCCCAAACGCAGACGCTACGTCAACTACGCAGTTGGCAGAGCGTGCGTCTGTGTGTGTGTATGTGTTGCTTGCAATATATGTATATGTAAACTAAGCATAGAATATTTGAAGTATCGGCACTTCGCAGGGCTCAGGGTATCTCCTAGTCGAGCCGTCTCGACTAGAGTATTCTTACTTGTTTATTTAAACTTTCAGGGCTTCATTATGTTATTCATGTGTGTGTATGTGCCGAAGCACAAGTCTCTAGTATTTGAAATTCGTTTTTTATGGCGAAGGGGGTGTGGTATCCAAAATCCAAAAATTACAAAATATTTTTGTATTCATAACAGGCTCTTGCGGTACGTAAAAGAGAAAAAAATTTTAGAAATTTATCGATTAAAATAGAACGGGAAGAGTTATCGATTTTTTTAAAAACCTGATTCTGCGTATGGTATTCACGAGTCTGCATGTCAAATTTCAGTTCGCTAGCTATTATGGTTTACGAGATCGCTGCGTTCAGACAGACGGACAGACGGACAGGGCTATATAACTCAGCTCATCGAGCTGATCATGAATATATATACTTGGTGTGGTCTGCGATGTCTCCTCTGCCTGTTACATACATTTTCACAAAAAAACTTTATACCCTGATTTCCCATTTTCAATGGGCTGAGGGTATGAAAATGTAATTTTCCTTGGTGTAAAGAGTTTCTTGACTATGCATGCCTATGAACTTAGTTAATACATACATTCATACATACATACGTTTGTATATAGAGTCTGTCCGGAAAGGACTAGAACTGGTATTATTCCGCAGCGACTATACGGCGGTGGGTTCGCGCACCGATTGGATTCGGTAGTAGATAATTAGGAGATGCTAAATGTATGTCGAGCAATGTGTTTTTTTAGAGCGTTGCAAACTTCGTTAGCGAAGAGAGTGGAGATTAAATTCTGTGATAAATGTTTGATATGATTAAGGGCTTCGCAGATACTACTTTAGCAAAAGTGGGGTCTGTCGGTGGTACAAAGCCTTTTCAGAGAGCCGGGAATTGGTTGCCTGTGAAGACCGTGCAGGAAGACGTTCCATTTCGACATTTTTATTAATTCGAAAATAATCAATAAAATACGTGGATCATATCCTAATAATTTTCTTAAAATCTATTAAGTCAAACAGACGTTTAACAGTTTTCCGATACGTGTACTCATTGAACTTCAAACATCTACCACGATCTAAGAATTTAGTTTAGGTTTGCTAGATGCCGCTATGGACGCGCTAATCTCGCAAACCACAAGGAATTTGAATTGTAAACTCGTGTATACCATACGTAGTACGAGTTAGCTTCAGTAACTCAATAAATCTCTAACTCTTACGGTATACAAAGAGTAAGTTAAGTAAACTTATAGATTGGTATAATAATACAACGCCATAAGTTATCAAATTCTGCGTACGCTTCGTTCTCTTTGCAATGTGCTTTTCCCAAAATATTATATCGTGTCTTACTAAATTGATTATTTCACGATTTTCAGGTTATGATCATCGCATTCTTTTGAATATTTGTAAAGCTCATTCAGATATTGCCTATATTTATTTGCATCTGACCTTTAATTTAAAGAATTCGGATAAGCCAAAATTTGTTTAACTTTCAGACAGACGGACATTACATCGGCTTAGCTAAAGAATATACATACATACATATATACTTTAAGGGGTCTACGACGAGTTATATAATGATTTTTAATGATCACGAAGCGAAATAAGTATATTTAGTTTAATGTGTATTTAATACAATTTTATTTATACTCTGAGCCCATTGAAAATTGTGGGTATAATGTTTTTCACGCAGAAGGAGACGTCACAGACCCCACAAAGTATATATATTCTTGATCAGCTCGATGAGCTGAGTTGATATAGCCGTGTCCGTCTTTCCGACCGTCTGTGTGAACGCAGCGCTCTCGTAAACCGCAGAAGCTAGAGAGCTGAAATTTGACATCGTGAACACCATACGCTATACGAGTTTTTTCGAAAATTCAATAACTCTTCCCGTTCTTTTTATACCCTGAGCCCATTGAAAATGGGAAATCAGGGTATAATGTTTTTGTGAAAATGTATGTAACAGGCAGAAGGAGACGTCGCAGACCATACAAAGTATATATATTCTTGATCAGCTCGATGAGCTGAGTTGAAATAGCCCTGTCCGTCCGTCCGTCCGTCCGTCCGTCCGTCCGTCTGTGTGAACGCAGCGATCTCGTAAACCACAGAAGCTAGAGAGCTGAAATTTGACATGTATACTCCTGAATACCAAACGCTATACAAGTTTTTTTTTCAAAAATTCGATAACTCTTCCCGTTCCCTTTTTATCGATAAATTTCGATAACTTTTCGTCACTTTTACGTACCGTAAGAGCTAGAGACATGAAATTCACTATGTAGATTCCTGTTGTGAATACAGACATTTTGTAATTTTTTGATTTTGGATGCCACGCCCCCTTCGCTCTAAATTTGCAAAAAACGCATTTCAAATACTAGAGACTTGTGCTTCGGCACATACACACATATGAATAACATAATCATGCCCTGAAAGTTTAAATAAAAAAGTCCTGCTAGAAAAAAAGTTATTAAACATTTAATTTCCACAACATAAGCCTCTTGCAGCCCAAACGCAGACGCTACGTCAACTACGCAGTTGGCAGAGCGTGCGTCTGTGTGTGTGTATGTGTTGCTTGCAATATATGTATATGTAAACTAAGCATAGAATATTTGAAGTATCGGCACTTCGCAGGGCTCAGGGTATCTCCTAGTCGAGCCGTCTCGACTAGAGTATTCTTACTTGTTTATTTAAACTTTCAGGGCTTGATTATGTTATTCATGTGTGTGTATGTGCCGAAGCACAAGTCTCTAGTATTTGAAATTCGTTTTTTATGGCGAAGGGGGTGTGGTATCCAAAATCCAAAAATTACAAAATATTTTTGTATTCATAACAGGCTCTTGCGGTACGTAAAAGAGAAAAATTTTTTAGAAATTTATCGATTAAAATAGAACGGGAAGAGTTATCGATTTTTTTAAAAACCTGATTCTGCGTATGGTATTCACGAGTCTGCATGTCAAATTTCAGTTCGCTAGCTATTATGGTTTACGAGATCGCTGCGTTCAGACAGACGGACAGACGGACAGGGCTATATAACTCAGCTCATCGAGCTGATCATGAATATATATACTTGGTGTGGTCTGCGATGTCTCCTCTGCCTGTTACATACATTTTCACAAAAAAACTTTATACCCTGATTTCCCATTTTCAATGGGCTGAGGGTATGAAAATGTAATTTTCCTTGGTGTAAAGAGTTTCTTGACTATGCATGCCTATGAACTTAGTTAATACATACATTCATACATACATACGTTTGTATATAGAGTCTGTCCGGAAAGGACTAGAACTGGTATTATTCCGCAGCGACTATACGGCGGTGGGTTCGCGCACCGATTGGATTCGGTAGTAGATAATTAGGAGATGCTAAATGTATGTCGAGCAATGTGTTTTTTTAGAGCGTTGCAAACTTCGTTAGCGAAGAGAGTGGAGATTAAATTCTGTGATAAATGTTTGATATGATTAAGGGCTTCGCAGATACTACTTTAGCAAAAGTGGGGTCTGTCGGTGGTACAAAGCCTTTTCAGAGAGCCGGGAATTGGTTGCCTGTGAAGACCGTGCAGGAAGACGTTCCATTTCGACATTTTTATTAATTCGAAAATAATCAATAAAATACGTGGATCATATCCTAATAATTTTCTTAAAATCTATTAAGTCAAACAGACGTTTAACAGTTTTCCGATACGTGTACTCATTGAACTTCAAACATCTACCACGATCTAAGAATTTAGTTTAGGTTTGCTAGATGCCGCTATGGACGCGCTAATCTCGCAAACCACAAGGAATTTGAATTGTAAACTCGTGTATACCATACGTAGTACGAGTTAGCTTCAGTAACTCAATAAATCTCTAACTCTTACGGTATACAAAGAGTAAGTTAAGTAAACTTATAGATTGGTATAATAATACAACGCCATAAGTTATCAAATTATGCGTACGCTTCGTTCTCTTTGCAATGTGCTTTTCCCAAAATATTATATCGTGTCTTACTAAATTGATTATTTCACGATTTTCAGGTTATGATCATCGCATTCTTTTGAATATTTGTAAAGCTCATTCAGATATTGCCTATATTTATTTGCATCTGACCTTTAATTTAAAGAATTCGGATAAGCCAAAATTTGTTTAACTTTCAGACAGACGGACATTACATCGGCTTAGCTAAAGAATATACATACATACATATATACTTTAAGGGGTCTACGACGAGTTATATAATGATTTTTAATGATCACGAAGCGAAATAAGTATATTTAGTTTAATGTGTATTTAATACAATTTTATTTATACTCTGAGCCCATTGAAAATTGTGGGTATAATGTTTTTCACGCAGAAGGAGACGTCACAGACCCCACAAAGTATATATATTCTTGATCAGCTCGATGAGCTGAGTTGATATAGCCGTGTCCGTCTTTCCGACCGTCTGTGTGAACGCAGCGCTCTCGTAAACCGCAGAAGCTAGAGAGCTGAAATTTGACATCGTGAACACCATACGCTATACGAGTTTTTTCGAAAATTCAATAACTCTTCCCGTTCTTTTTATACCCTGAGCCCATTGAAAATGGGAAATCAGGGTATAATGTTTTTGTGAAAATGTATGTAACAGGCAGAAGGAGACGTCGCAGACCATACAAAGTATATATATTCTTGATCAGCTCGATGAGCTGAGTTGAAATAGCCCTGTCCGTCTGTCCGTCCGTCCGTCCGTCCGTCCGCCCGTCCGTCCGTCCGTCCGTCCGTCCGTCCGTCCGTCCGTCCGTCCGTCTGTGTGAACGCAGCGATCTCGTAAACCACAGAAGCTAGAGAGCTGAAATTTGACATGTATACTCCTGAATACCAAACGCTATACAAGTTTTTTTTTTCAAAAATTCGATAACTCTTCCCGTTCCCTTTTTATCGATAAATTTCGATAACTTTTCGTCACTTTTACGTACCGTAAGAGCTAGAGACATGAAATTCACTATGTAGATTCCTGTTGTGAATACAGACATTTTGTAATTTTTTGATTTTGGATGCCACGCCCCCTTCGCCCTAAATTTGCAAAAAACGCATTTCAAATACTAGAGACTTGTGCTTCGGCACATACACACATATGAATAACATAATCATGCCCTGAAAGTTTAAATAAAAAAGTCCTGCTAGAAAAAAAGTTATTAAACATTTAATTTCCACAACATAAGCCTCTTGCAGCCCAAACGCAGACGCTACGTCAACTACGCAGTTGGCAGAGCGTGCGTCTGTGTGTGTGTATGTGTTGCTTGCAATATATGTATATGTAAACTAAGCATAGAATATTTGAAGTATCGGCACTTCGCAGGGCTCAGGGTATCTCCTAGTCGAGCCGTCTCGACTAGAGTATTCTTACTTGTGTATTTAAACTTTCAGGGCTTGATTATGTTATTCATGTGTGTGTATGTGCCGAAGCACAAGTCTCTAGTATTTGAAATTCGTTTTTTATGGCGAAGGGGGTGTGGTATCCAAAATCCAAAAATTACAAAATATTTTTGTATTCATAACAGGCTCTTGCGGTACGTAAAAGAGAAAAAATTTTTAGAAATTTATCGATTAAAATAGAACGGGAAGAGTTATCGATTTTTTTAAAAACCTGATTCTGCGTATGGTATTCACGAGTCTGCATGTCAAATTTCAGTTCGCTAGCTATTATGGTTTACGAGATCGCTGCGTTCAGACAGACGGACAGACGGACAGGGCTGTATAACTCAGCTCATCGAGTTGATCATGAATATATATAAAAAAAAACTTTATACCCTGATTTCCCATTTTCAATGGGCTGAGGGTATGAAAATGTAATTTTCCTTGGTGTAAAGAGTTTCTTGACTATGCATGCCTATGAACTTAGTTAATACATACATTCATACATACATACGTTTGTATATAGAGTCTGTCCGGAAAGGACTAGAACTGGTATTATTCCGCAGCGACTATACGGCGGTGGGTTCGCGCACCGATTGGATTCGGTAGTAGATAATTAGGAGATGCTAAATGTATGTCGAGCAATGTGTTTTTTTAGAGCGTTGCAAACTTCGTTAGCGAAGAGAGTGGAGATTAAATTCTGTGATAAATGTTTGATATGATTAAGGGCTTCGCAGATACTACTTTAGCAAAAGTGGGGTCTGTCGGTGGTACAAAGCCTTTTCAGAGAGCCGGGAATTGGTTGCCTGTGAAGACCGTGCAGGAAGACGTTCCATTTCGACATTTTTATTAATTCGAAAATAATCAATAAAATACGTGGATCATATCCTAATAATTTTCTTAAAATCTATTAAGTCAAACAGACGTTTAACAGTTTTCCGATACGTGTACTCATTGAACTTCAAACATCTACCACGATCTAAGAATTTAGTTTAGGTTTGCTAGATGCCGCTATGGACGCGCTAATCTCGCAAACCACAAGGAATTTGAATTGTAAACTCGTGTATACCATACGTAGTACGAGTTAGCTTCAGTAACTCAATAAATCTCTAACTCTTACGGTATACAAAGAGTAAGTTAAGTAAACTTATAGATTGGTATAATAATACAACGCCATAAGTTATCAAATTCTGCGTACGCTTCGTTCTCTTTGCAATGTGCTTTTCCCAAAATATTATATCGTGTCTTACTAAATTGATTATTTCACGATTTTCAGGTTATGATCATCGCATTCTTTTGAATATTTGTAAAGCTCATTCAGATATTGCCTATATTTATTTGCATCTGACCTTTAATTTAAAGAATTCGGATAAGCCAAAATTTGTTTAACTTTCAGACAGACGGACATTACATCGGCTTAGCTAAAGAATATACATACATACATATATACTTTAAGGGGTCTACGACGAGTTATATAATGATTTTTAATGATCACGAAGCGAAATAAGTATATTTAGTTTAATGTGTATTTAATACAATTTTATTTATACTCTGAGCCCATTGAAAATTGTGGGTATAATGTTTTTCACGCAGAAGGAGACGTCACAGACCCCACAAAGTATATATATTCTTGATCAGCTCGATGAGCTGAGTTGATATAGCCGTGTCCGTCTTTCCGACCGTCTGTGTGAACGCAGCGCTCTCGTAAACCGCAGAAGCTAGAGAGCTGAAATTTGACATCGTGAACACCATACGCTATACGAGTTTTTTCGAAAATTCAATAACTCTTCCCGTTCTTTTTATACCCTGAGCCCATTGAAAATGGGAAATCAGGGTATAATGTTTTTGTGAAAATGTATGTAACAGGCAGAAGGAGACGTCGCAGACCATACAAAGTATATATATTCTTGATCAGCTCGATGAGCTGAGTTGAAATAGCCCTGTCCGTCTGTCCGTCCGTCCGTCCGTCTGTGTGAACGCAGCGATCTCGTAAACCACAGAAGCTAGAGAGCTGAAATTTGACATGTATACTCCTGAATACCAAACGCTATACAAGTTTTTTTTTCAAAAATTCGATAACTCTTCCCGTTCCCTTTTTATCGATAAATTTCGATAACTTTTCGTCACTTTTACGTATCGTAAGAGCTAGAGACATGAAATTCACTATGTAGATTCCTGTTGTGAATACAGACATTTTGTAATTTTTTGATTTTGGATGCCACGCCCCCTTCGCCCTAAATTTGCAAAAAACGCATTTCAAATACTAGAGACTTGTGCTTCGGCACATACACACATATGAATAACATAATCATGCCCTGAAAGTTTAAATAAAAAAGTCTGCTAGAAAAAAAGTTATTAAACATTTAATTTCCACAACATAAGCCTCTTGCAGCCCAAACGCAGACGCTACGTCAACTACGCAGTTGGCAGAGCGTGCGTCTGTGTGTGTGTATGTGTTGCTTGCAATATATGTATATGTAAACTAAGCATAGAATATTTGAAGTATCGGCACTTCGCAGGGCTCAGGGTATCTCCTAGTCGAGCCGCCTCGACTTACTTACTTGTTGCATTCTTACTTGTTTTGTTATGATATTATATTCTATATTCTATATATTGTTTTGTTATGACATATATTCCAGTTATTCTAGTCCAGGATAAATTTGAATTTACGTACGATTAAAGTCGACTACAGACGAGAATGTGGTTACTGTATCGTCAAAATATGTAGCTATGAGGTTGTTAATAGGAAAAGGCATGTCACTAGCGAAAATGTTGTGAGGTGTCGTACTTAGGACGCTCACGCTGGAGGACACTGCTCTAAAGGACACTGCCCTGATGCGAAGAGCATCTGAACAGATAAGCCTCTCAGTGTAAAAGTGTCTATTAATGTGAATTGTACAACGTCTGTTGTACAACGTCATGCAGAGAAGTGGTTAAATAGTTGAGGTGAAAATAGGTGTTTTAATTTTAACACCTTCGTGCCAAACTCTATCGAATGCTTGTTTTATATTTAAGAGTGTCCTTGATGAATCCGAAGTTACCATGTGTAACTGTTCTGTTGTAGCTTTAAAGCCAAATTGATGATATGTATGGAGGATGAGTTCTCTAATGTAATACGGAGTCTTGAAAGAATTAGTTTAAAATATTCCCAAAATGGGAAGAATGCTAATTAGTCTGTATGCGTCAGTACGCTTTTCTGGTTTGTTATGTTTAAGAACCATTGTGATAGATGGAATCACGAAAGTATTGAAATTCTACGAACGTATTTAGAGTAGTATCAATGACTTGTTTAGAATGAAAATAAATGTCAAGGAAAGTATTAGCTTCATGAATTGTTTGAAAATATGTATTTCAGCATTGTAAGAAAGAAGAGGATGTCTGATATGTTGAACCCTCACCAGTTTGAATAATGAGTTGGATATGATCTAAATTTAGATCAAATTTAGAATGAGTGTCCTTGAGCAAAGTATGAGAAGTATCTAGAGTACCTTGAAGCCTCAACGGGTTTAGGCTGCTTATGCAGATGTGAATAAACTCATGTCAACTATTCCTGTTAAGCGGATCACAGTTCACCGTTTAAGAATTTTGTGAAAATTTACTAAGTCAGAGCATTTTTATCGTCACTAAGCACAATAAACATGGATTAGGACTTCCCTCCCTGCCTAGTTCTTCAGAATCAAATTCACATGTTCAGTCTTCATATAAACTTAATATCACCTTTCGCACGAAATAATCGTTTTGCATTTCTTTTGGAATCAGGCGCAGTTGAAATGAATGTGGAGCTGGACAGCGCCAAAGTAGTAATCTCAAATCTCATACACAATCACCACCAATCATAATTAAATTCCTGATTATTACTCACTCAAAATAATTTATTCAGGATTAGTCAACTTCTTTATGATCAAGAGCCTGAACAAAATAGTATACTTGTAAATTGTAACAATACAGATGTCTATAGATCATTAAGTCGATGGTGGAGTGCCAAATTTAGTTACAAGTACCACTTCTGGCAGCTTAAGGAAGAGTATGGTTATAAGTCCGTCATCCGTGGGTTATACAGTAGCACACCTAAATCTGTCATATGAAAGTATCAAAGTCCCTTTATTCAGTACGTTCTTCAACGTAAATGCTGGGTAAAGCTTAAAAATAAATCGTGGATACTTTTTTGTTGAATTGAACCCAGCGGACAATAAAAAGGATGCTTTAAGCATTTGTAATAATGAGAGGGTCAATATTAAACCACTACACACCTAACCTTTAATTCCTCAATGTTACCGTTGACTAAGTCTAAGATCATTTGTTGTCCAGGGTTTCTCCTATTCGGTCACCAGCATTGTTTTGATCATGAGTTGTAAGTGCGAGAAATATTCTAAATTTTAAGTGTCTACCTCTTCTTTGGATTAGAACAAAGGAACGTACAAACGTCATCCCACAAAACCTATATACTCATTTAATTTTGTGAATGATTTTAGGAAATGAAACTGTACTGAACAATAATATACATCGATATGCAATAACTTACAGTTTTTCCTTGTAGAGTCCACCCTTCACAAAAAGGAGTTTCTTAGTGTCGACCTGTGAGCGATTTTGTAAATTTTGTCACGGGTATAAGCAAAAATTGGCCAATATCAAAAAACGGTTTCTCATCCAAAGTAATTGCTGGAACCGAATGACACTCAACCCAATCTGGACCGCTTCAGAACAATAAACTAATACCAACAACAAGCTACTAACACAGAAGCAACAATTACATTCAAATTGGGCCGAATAACTTGCAATCACTACACTGGTAACTTCAGTATGACCTCTAGTGAATCTTCGGATCCCGTAGAATCTGACTGCAGTGAGAAAAGCGACGAAGAGGAGCCACAACAGGAAGGAAACACTCATGTCAGTGCTAACACTCATAGTCAAAACGGCGTTATAAAATCATCTGTTAAAAAGGAAATTATTGATAAAGAAGAAAAGGATCAAAGTCATGATGACGTTGCAGATGACGTTAATTGCTCTGAGATTTCCGATAAGAGCCAAAAGGATGACGGGAATGATACAGATGGCAACCAAACTGACAATGAATCCGGAGAAAGTAGTAAGAATGATACGGAAAAGGGTGGGCGTAACTATCAGTTCGATAATTTTCAGATTATCAAAACCGTCGGTGAGTAAAGTATTTCATAACTATCAACAACTTCATATAATAACTTTAGTATGAAGAGGTAAGAGTGCTCTAGTCGAGACTGCTCGAATAGAAGATACCCTGAGCCCTGCAAAGTGCCGATACTTCAGTTTACGCTCGTAGTTGGCAACTGCGATTGGGCTGCAATGTGCCTATATTTTGAGAAATTAACTGTTCAATAGTTTTTTTTCTCGAAGGACTTTCTTCATCAAATTTTCACAGCGAGATTGTGTTTTAAATGCATGTATTTGCTAAAGCACAATTCTCTAGTTTTTAAATGATTTTGTAATGTAAGAACTGGAGACTTGAAATTCACAGTAATGATCCTTGTAATGAATAAAAACATCTTGTAATTATTGGATTTAGGATGCGACGCCTACTAGAGACGTGTGCTTTGGCAAATATACATACAATACAATACACATATGAATGACATAATCACGCCCTGAAAATTTGATTACGAAAGTCTATGCAGAAAAAAGTTATTAAACATTTAATTTTCCACAACATAGGCGTCTTGCAGCCCATACGCAGTTGCTACTGCGCAGTTGGCAGAGCGTGTGCTTGAGCGTACGTCTGTATGTGTGTGTATGTGGTGCTCGTTATGTACATATAAAAGAACCAGAATTCGCGGAATAGCGGTTCTACGCTTGGTTCAGGGTATTTTCTAGTCGAGCACTCTCGATTACAGTTTTCTTATTTTGTCACATGACTAAGTGTTCACAAACTTTCTATTTGATTTCATTTGTATTTTACACAATTTAACAATTTAAACAAACGTTTTGAAATTGAAGATTAGTTGAAAATATACTCAACATGCAGTGGCTACGTATTAGCGGTTTTGGTAAAACCGAGGCGCACCGATCACAGACACTCGCAGTCAGCTTTTAATTGTCTGTAAAGCAGTGCTATGAAGTGCAAATATTTTGTGGCAACATCGTAGTGATGCCCCCATAGACCCCAGACCCCATAAAGTATATATATTCTTGATCAGGGAGACAGCCCCAGTCGATTTAGCCCAGTCCGGCTGTCTGTCTGTCTCTCCGTATAGCAAGTATAGCACGCGCAGGTCAAGTTTGTTCTTCATATTCGATAACTCATCCCATTGTTTAATACAATTTAGTTTTTGTTAAATGGATGCCACGTCCCCGTCGCTCAAAATTAGCAAAACACGTATTTCATATACTAGAGACTTTTGCTTCGGAACATACATATGAGTAACATAATCAGCCCCTGAAAGTTTGAATAAGAAAGTCCATCCAGAAAAAAAGTTATTAAACATTTTTCTACGTAGTTGACAAAGCGTGAGCTTGCGTGCGTCTGTATGTTCAGGGTATTTTCTAATCGAGCACTCCCGACTAGAATTTTCTTTCTTGTTATAAATTGAAAAAAAATTCAGTAAAATATATTTATCATATATAACAAATTTCATTAATATTCAGTCACACAGAAGTTAATAAACAAAACGTTTAACAGTTTTTATACCCTGCTCCCATTGAAAATGGGAAATCAGGGTATAATGTTTTTGTGAAAATGTAACAGTCAGAAGGAGACGTCGCAGACCATACAAAGTATATATATATTCTTGATCAGCTCGATGAGCTGAGTTGATATAGCCCTGTCCGTCTGTCCGTCCGTCCGTTCGTCCGTCTGTGTGAACGCAGCGATCTCGTAAACCACAGAAGCTAGAGAGCTGAAATTTGACATGTATACTCCTGAATACCATACGCTATACGAGTTTTTTTTTTCAAAAATTCGATAACTCTTCCCGTTCTCTTTTTATCGATAAATTTCGATAACTTTGTTTCTCTTTTACGTACCGTAAAAGCTGGGAAACATGAAATTCACTGTGTAGATGCCTGTTGTGAATACAGACATTTTGTAATTTTTAGATTTTGGATGAAAACGCCCACTTCGCCCAAAATTTGCAAAAAACGAATTTCAAATACGAGAGATTTCTGCTTCATGCCCTGAAAGTTTGAATAAAAACGTCCTGCTAGAAAAATAGTTAGTAAACATTTAATTTCCCATAGCGTAGGCGTCTTGCAGTCCAAGCGCAGTCGCTACGTTAACTGCGCAGTTGGCACTTGGGCTTGCGTCTTTGTGTGTATGTGTTGCTTGCAATATATGTATATGTTAACTAAGCATAGAATATTTGAAGTATCGGCACTTCGCAGGGCTTAGGGTATCTCCCAGTCGTGCCATCTCTACTAGAGCATTCTTACTTGTTCAATCGTGTACTCATTGAACCTCAAACATCTACCATGATCTAAGAAATTAGTTTAGGTTTGCTAGATGCCGCTATGGACGCGTTAATTTCGCAAACCACAAAAGCTATAGTTTGGAATTTTAATTGTAAACTCGTGTATACCATACGTAGTACGAGTTAGCTTCAGTACCTCTATAAATCTCTAACTCTTACGGTATACAAATAATTAAGTAAATTTATAGATTGGCATAATAATACAACGCCATAAGTTTTCGAAATCTGCGTACGCTTCGTTCTCTTTGCAATGCGCTTTTCCCAGCATATTATATCCTGTCTTACTATATTGATAATTTCACGATTTTCAGATTATGATATTCGCATTCTTTCAAATTGTAAAGCTCATTCACATATTGACTGAATTGAATATTTATGTACACACAGCTGAATGTCCAACTCTTTTAGTCATAATTCGCTAGTTCTGTTCATTTGAATCATAGCGGAACGTTTATCCAATTCCTTTTTGTGCTTAAGTTCGGCTACCTGCGCTTGCAGCATATATATTTTCAGTCTCAAATAAACTCTAACTCGAATATTGCCAATATTTATTAGCATCTGAACTTTAATTTAAAGAATTCGGATAAGCCAAAATTGTATAACATTCAGACAGACGGACTTTACATCGGCTTAGCTGGTTGGCCTGATAAAGATTATCCAATTATACATATAAACTTTAAGTGATCAGATAGAGTTCTAAGTTTGTGCGATTAAGAAGTATTTTCGTTTACGCTCCGTACTTTTATATTTTCTGTACTTTAAATTGTTTTAATATTTACTTATTGTTGCAGTTATTTAATTGCTGTGATTTGTGCTTCTAAACATAGTGTTTGTTTTCTCACATACATAGTTTTGTGAGCGTTGGTAGTTAAATTAAATTTGCAATTTTCGTCTTCGTTTTAGTATACATATCTATTCTGTGTGGTTTTTCTCATTTGCTTTGTTGCAATAACAAAGCAAATGAGAAAGCAATTATACCCTGAGCCCATTGAAAATGGGAAATCAGGGTATAATGTTTTTGTGAAAATGTATGTAACAGGAAGAAGGAGACGTGGCAGATCATACAAAGTATATATATTCTTGATCAGCTCGATGAGCTGAGGTGATATAGCCCTGTCCGTCTGTCCGTCCGTCATGACATGAAATTCACTGTGTAGATGCCTGTTGTGAATACAAACATTTTTTAATTTTTGGATTTTGGATGCCACGCCCCCTTCGCCCTAAATTTGCAAAAAACGCATTTCAAATACTAGAGACTTTCCTTTCGGCACATACACACATATGAATAACATAATCATGCCCTGAATAAACAAGTAAGAATGCTCTAGTCGAGACGGCTCGACTAGGAGATACCCTGAGACTTGCGATTTTCCGATACTTCAAATATTCTATGCTTAGCTTACATATACATATATTGCAAGCAACACACACACACACACAGAAGCACGCTCAAGCACACGCTCTGCCAACTGCGCAGTTGACGTAGCGACAGCGCTTGGGCTGCAAGACGCTGATGTTGTCCAAATTAAATGTTTAATAACTTTTTTTCTAGCAGGACTTTTTTATTCAAACTTTCAGGGCATGATTATGTTATTCATATGTGTGTATGTGCCGAAGCACAAGTCTCTAGTATTTGAAATGCGTTTTTTGCAAATTTAGGGCGAAGGGGGCGTGGCATCCAAAAACCAAAAATTACAAAATGTCTGCATTCACAACAGGAATCTATATAGTGAATTTCAGGTCTCTAGCTTTTACGGTACGTAAAATAGACGAAAAGTTATCGAAATTTATCGATAAAAAGAAAACGAGAAGAGTTATCGAATTTTTGAAAAAAACTCGTATAGCGTATGGTATTCAGGAGTATACATGTCAAATTTCAGCTCTCTAGCTTCTGTGGTTTACGAGATCGCTGCGTTCACACAGACGGACGAACGGACGGACGGACAGACGGACAGGGCTATATCAACTCAGCTCATCGAGCTGATCAAGAATATATATATACTTTGTATGGTCTGCGACGTCTCCTTCTGACTGTTACATTTTCACAAAAACATTATACCCTGATTTCCCATTTTCAATGGGAGCAGGGTATAAAAACAGGAAGAAGAAGAATATATATTTATATATTTTACTGAAATGAGAAAACACAACACAAGTAGAGAGAATTGCCAATTCCTGTGCATTCTCACTCTTGGGCTCTGTGTGTGATTTCTCTGAGGTAAGCTGAAAGCAAGGATTTTATTAAAGGAAGAGAGAGTTCTGAAGCAAATACATAAAAATATTTATTATAGGTTGGGTATATGTATGCCTTCGTCTGATAAAGTGTTAAAATGTTCTCGATATGCCCACTATGGCGTTGCAAATGGAATGTATACTCGCGTTGATAACCCATGATTAACAAGTAATAAAGCACTGTTTGAATAAGAAAGTCTTGCTAGAAATCTGTTCACCAGTCCATCATGTTTGAATGATAGAAAGCGTCGTTTGAACATGTCGATTTACGAACCTCCGAAAAATTTTAAGTCTCTCGCTCTGAAATCGACACGTTCAAACGAAGCTTTCTATCATTCAAACTTGATGGACTGGTGGACAGATGGACAGACGGACGGCCAGACAGACAGACTGCGCAGCTTACGTAGCGACTGAAATGTGCCTATTCTGTGGAGATACCCTCAGCCTCAAAGTGCCGATACTTCAAATACTTATATATATATATATTGCAAGCAACACATACACACACACAGACGCACGCTCAAACACACGCTCTACCAACTGCACAGTTGAAATAGCGACTACGCTTGGGCCTAGACGGCTATGTTGTGGAAAATTAGATGTTTAATAACTTTTTTTTGGAAGGATTTTTTTATTCAAACTTTCAGGGTATAATTATGTTATTTATATGTGTGTATTTACGAATATTTTTTTGCAAATTTAGGGCGAAGGAGGCGTGGCGTCCAAAATCCACAAATTTTTTATTCATAACAGGGATCCACACAGTGAATTTCATATCTCTAGCTCTTACGGTGCGTAAAAGAAAAGAAAAGTTATCGAAATTTACCGATAAAAAGAGAACGGTCAATCGAATTTATCGAATTTTTTAAAGAAACTTGTACTCCGTATTATATTCACGAGTATATATGTCAAATTTCAGCTCTCTAGCTTCTGTTGTTTACGCGATCGCTGCATTCACACAGACGGACGGACGGTCGGACACACGGACAGGGTTATATCAACTCAGCTCATTGAGCTGATCAAGAATATATATACTTTATGGGGTCTGCCACGTCTCCTTCTCCCTGTTACATACATTTTCACAATAACATACCTACATAAACGTAGATCGAACGTGGTTCAGGGGATTTCCTAGTCGGGGCGCCCGAATAGAGTTTCCTTACATGTTTCTACTTGAGGTGCGTACATTTTTTTGGACGAAGTTTTTAAATTTCTTAAATGTCTATTAAAGAGTTAACTCTTGAACTCTCTACACACAACGGACAACAACTTATCAGATAGGAAAAAAAAGTTCAGAGTCCAATCTATCATCCCAACCGTAATTGGGAGGGACATATAAAAATAACAATTGATCTGCTAGACTATTTTCACTGTCGTATCGCGACAATCGTCAAGTAAACTATTCGCATTAGTGGTAAGCAAAAATTCTCTGTACACTCGGAGACCGTTCGTAGGGCCATATATTCACGTCACTTTACAAATCATTACTCTTTGTCATATTTAATTTAATGTTATTCACATTTTAATTACAGGCACTGGCACATTTGGGCGTGTTTGCCTCTGTCGTGATCGAATTTCCAACAAATATTGTGCCATGAAAATTTTAGCTATGATTGAAGTCATTCGACTTAAACAAGTGGAACATGTTAAAAATGAGAGAAATATACTGCGCGAAATACGTCACCCATTTGTTATATCTTTGTAAGTAATTAATATTTCTGTACAACTATATAATAATACGGAATTTATTGAAAACAAATTGAAATTAAATTATAGTTATGAATTGAAATTAAATTTTGTTGTGTATTTTGTGCAATGTCCGTCTTGCTGGCCGCCCGCCTGTGTACTTGCGTTGACACCCCAAGATAGCGCCCATTGGGGTCCTAAAAGGGTAAACCGTATCTTCTACAGTTTTAGAGCTCGAAACTTTAAAATTGCACGGAGAAGGAGGTGTGGCAGACCTCATAAAGTATCAGGGAGACAAGCCAAGTCGTTTAGCCCTGTCCGTATGATTGTCTGTCCGTATGTTTAGACGGGTTGATCTCAGAACCTATAAGAGACTTGAAATCTTTTTAGGAGGTTCGTGAATAGCACAATTCGTTAGAGTTTGTTTTAAAAATTCGATAACAATTTCCTTTTTAATGTTATGGATCAAGAACGATATCGATTTTCAGCTATAAAATTCTATCTAATTCATCTTTACAGCTAGAGTCTTCAAAATTAGTTTTTAGTTTAATGTGTATTTAATACGATTTGAATTAATACTCAGAGCCCATTGAAAATGGCAAATTGTGGGTATAATATTTTGCAGAAGGAGACGTCGCAGACCCCACAAACTATATTTATTCTTGATCAGCTCGATGAGCTTAGTTGATATAGCCCTGTCCGTCTATCTGTCCGTCCGTCTGTGTGAACGCAGCGATCTCTTAAACCACAGAAGCTAGAGAGCTGAAATTTGACATGTATACTCGTGAAAATCATACAGTAGTTTTTTTTTCAAAAATTCGATAACTCTTTCCGTTCTCTTATTATCGATAAATTTAGATAACTTTTCTTCAGAAATACGGTCGACTGTTGTTTGTGAGAAATATCGATAACTTTTCTTCTCTTTTCACTACAACAACAAGTGAAATGAATACATATACATATGAATAACATAATCATACCCTGAAAGTTTGAATAAGAAAATCATTCCAGAAAAAGTTATTAAACATTAAATTTTCCACAACATAAGCGTCTTGCAGCCCAAATGCAGTTGCTACGTCAACTGCGCAGTCGGAAAAGCTTGTGCTTGAGCGTGCGTCTGTGTGTGTGTATGTGTTGCTTGCAATAAATGTATATGTAAACTAAGCATAGAATATTTGCAGTATCGGCACTTCACAGTGATCAAGGTATTTCATAGCGAGCCGTCTCGACTAAAGCACTCTTACTTGTTTTTTAATCAAATATTCACAGCGTGCTTATGTTATTTATATGTGTGTATTTGCCAAAGCAGAAGTCTCTAGTATTCGCGTGTTTTTTTAATTTAGGGCCAAGGGGGCGTGGCATACAAAATCCCAGAATTACAAAACGAATCAACAAAGTGAATTTAAACTCTCTAGCTTCAACCGTGCGCAGAAACGAAGAAAATGAATCTAAATTCATCTATAATAAGATAACGGTATCAGTTATTGAAATTCTAAATCAAACTCGTACTGCGTATGGTGTACATGAGTACCCATTTCAAATTTCAGCTCTCTAGGTTTTGTGGTTTGCAAGATCAGCTCGTTCGCACGGACAGACCAACAGATGGACAGACATACGGACATAACTATATCAACTCAGATCGATATGATCAAGAATATATATACCTTATGAGAACTGCCACGCTTCCTTCTGCGTGTTACATACATTTTAGATGAGAAGCGCGAGAAGCGATGCGATAATATAAAGCGATAACGATAATGAGCGAGAAAGCTGTGCGTGAATATTTCATGTAATCAATTGATCCATGTCGAAAGTTCGAAGTGAGCCAAAGCAAAAAACTGCAGCTGTTTGCTAGAAAGCGATTGTGAATAGCTTTATCGCTTGATATCGCTTTACTGAAACTCGTGTTTTTGTTGCATTTAAACATAAATTTTTGATTTTTTTATTTTATTTAAATCTCCGCTATTTCCCTCCGCTGGAAATACACTCACAAACCATAACAGAGTTTTCCAAATTTCACAATGGAAATGGAAATGGAAATGGAAAAAAAGTTTCTGTTCTCCAACATAACATAAGCCTCTTGCAGCCCAAGCGCAGTCGCTACATTAACTGCGTAGTTGGCAGAGCGTGTACTTGGGCTTGCGTCTGTGTTGGTGTATGTGTTGCTTGCAATATATGTATATGTAAACTAAGCATAGAATATTTGAAGTATCGGCACTTCGCAGGGCTCAGGGTGTCTGCTAGTCGAGCCGTCTCGACTAGAGCATTCTTACTTATTTTAATTCGAATTTAACTCATTTTTGTTTATCCATAAATTTCGATAACTTTCTTTCTCTTTTGTGTACCGTGAGAGCTAGAGCCCTGAAATTCACTGTGTAGATGCCTGTTATGAATACAAATATTTTGAAATTTTTGGATTTTGGATGCCACACCCTCTTCGACCTAAATTTGCAAAAATCGCATTTAAAATACTAGAAACCCATATGAACATATTGATGCCCTGAAAGTTTTAATAAGAAAATCCTTCCAGAAAAAAAGTTACTTGTGTTTATATTTAGTCTCACAAGAAAATAGTAGTAGTGAACACATATCTATCCCATTTAATTCTGTCGATATGAGTACTTAGTAGGCCTCTTGCTCTTTCGTACATGCGATCTGTTCCTGGTCGGACATATATATATATATATATATATATTGATTACCCATTTTCGAATTTATCTTAAATATTATAGTTAACAATCAAAGAAGCTGAATTAATATATAATATAATTTCATACTTTACAGAGAATGGTCCACAAAAGATGAGTCCAACCTATACATGATCTTTGATTACGTCTGTGGAGGCGAACTGTTTACATATCTGCGCAATGCGGGGAAGTTTTCTAGTCAAACCTGTAATAAGAATCATTTATCAGAATCTTACAAATTATTAATTTTTATCTTCAGCTATCTTTTTTGCAGCAGAAATTGTGAGTGCTCTTGGATATCTCCACTCTCTTCAAATTATATATCGAGACTTGAAACCTGAAAATTTGTTGATAAACAGGGATGGTCATATAAAGATGACCGACTTCGGGTTTTCCAAAAAACTCCGCGATCGCACGTGGACATTATGCGGCACTCCAGAGTATATAGCACCAGAAATAATACAATCGAAAGGACACAACAAGGCAGTCGATTGGTGGGCATTGGGTATGTTATACTTCTTACAGATTTCATATTTTATATCAAGTCTGCTTACAGGTGTACTAATATATGAAATGCTTGTCGGTTATCCGCCATTTTATGATGAACAGCCATTTGGCATCTATGAAAAGATATTAAGCGGTAAAATAGAATGGGAACGCCATATGGATCCCATTGCTAAAGACTTAATTAAAAAATTATTAGTGAATGATAGAACAAAGAGACTGGGTAATATGAAGGTAAGGTGTATTTTATAGTTGCTTAGTAATAAATGTAAATGAACAAGTCTTTAGCATTAGTGTAGGCTAAAAGTTAATTTTTTGCGAAGGAGTTTACAAAGATATTGAGCTCTTGATGGCTAAATTGGAACAGTGATCAACAGTCGCTACTCATTACTTATTCACGTCTCAGCACCCAGTTCTAAAGCTCTCTAAGATATGAATTTTCCTAATTGGCACGTCTTTAAGTGTCGCTAAATGTTGTATTTAATAGATCGAGTTCTGCGGGAATGATAATTAAGTTTTCATTTGCTTCGAAGTACAGTTGCGGTGTTAATAGAAGCGACGCTCATTGATCAGAGACACACTAGGTTCGAATTTCGGCGCAGTCAGCTTTTTATACCCTGTATGTAACAGGATGAACGAGACGTGACCGATCCCATAGCACTGTTCGTCTATCCGTTCACCCGTCCGTCTGTGTGTACGCAGCGATCGCGTAAACCACAGAACCTAGAGAGCTGAAATTTGACATATGTATATACTCGTGAATACCACATGCGCAAAAATTTTTTATTCAAAAATTCAATAACTCAGCCCGTTCTTTTATTATTTTGCGTACCGTAAAAGCTAGAAATTCACTGTGTAGATGCACAAACGAATAACATAATCATGCCCTGAAAGTTTAATTAAGAAAGTGGCTGGTTGGACTTGCAAATAAAATACTTTCTGTCCTTTTAGCCTACAAAGAAATTTATTTAAGGTATTTTTAAGGTTGCTCTAGTTTTGCCAATAGTCCTTAATAAAATAAATAAATAAAGTGTCCCGAACGGCCGCCAACGCGAAACATACCAAGCAATAACATACAAATAATGCTGCTCGACGAATGTTAGTTTTCCATTTTGCAGATCAGAGTGCTCTGGAAGCAACTTATCTCTTTGCACGAGACGACATAGTACGATACTTGCTTCAGCCAAACTGTGCTTATAAGATTTTTCATTTAGCAACCATAATTTTAAGAGTTAAGATCCATCGGTGCTGCTCCTTTTGATAACATAGCTGCCGGATTCATCTCACTTGGTGGCACTTAATCCCCCTCCATGCCGGCAGTGAGTTGAAACCTTGTTTGCAACAAATACGTTAAATTTGGATGGTTCGTCCTTCAATCAAAACGAGATCACGAATGAGTCTGACAAATAATGCACATCAGATTTTGCTCACCAAGTTTTCAAGCAGGAATGTAACTGAATGTCAACTGCGTAGTTAGCAGAGGGTGTGCTTGTATGTTCGAGCATAGGTTCTAATATGCATACAGTTATAAAAGAAAAGCTCAGGGGATCTCTTAGCCGGGCTTCACCCACTAGAGTATTCTAAATTGTTCAGTTTCGTGCGCTTTTTATACCCTGAACCCATTGAAAATGGTAAATCAGGTTATAATAGTTTTGTTGAAATGTATGTAACAGGCAGAAGGAGGCGTGATAGACCCCATAAAGTATATATATTCGTGATCAAAGGACACAAGACGAGTCGATTTAGCTCTGTCCGTCTGTCTGTCCGTATATTTGAACGCGTCGATCCCAGCATATATAAGAGCTAGCCTTGAAATTTATGTCAAGTTTGTTTTTAAATTCGATAACTCATCCCGTTTTAATGTTATCGATTAAAAACGAAATTGATATTCAGTTATAAAATGATATCTAATTCATCTTTATAGATAGAGCCTTTTAGTTTGATATAATTTTGATTTTTATTAAAATTTAGATCCCGCGCTCTACATTTAATTTGTCATAACAAACTGCGCAGTTGGCAGAACGTGTGCTTGTGCGTGCGTCAGTGCATGTGTATGTGTTGCTTGTGATGTACATACATACAAAAGAAACAGAGAATTTTCGGAATATCAGTTCTTCGCTGAGTTCAGGGTATCCCCTAGTCGGGCGCCATCGACAAAGGCAAACTCATTCATATATTGGCTTTATTTGCCAGTATCCAACATTTAACAAAAATCAATATTGCATAAAATAGAATTAAAACGAATAAACAAAATTTGGAGACTCTAGGTCCAAAGACGTATGAGCAAACTTGACCTGCGCGTGCTATACATGGACCGACATAACAAAATGCAAGTCTCTAGCTTTTACGTTATACATATGTTTCAATAAAAGCATTATACACTGATATCCCATTTTCAATGAATGATATAAGCATGCCCTGAAAGTTTGCATAAGAAAGTCCTTCCAAAAAAAAGTTATTAAACATTTAATTTTCCATAAATTAGGCTTCTTGCAGCCCAAGCGCAGTTGCTACATCAACTGCGTAGTTGGCAAAGCGTATGCTAGAGCGAGCGTCTGTGTGAGTGTATGTATTACTTGCAATATATGTATATTTAAACTAAGCATAGAATATTTGAAGTATCGGCACTTCGCAGGGCTCAGGGTATCTCGTAGTCGAGCCGACTCGACTAGAGCACTCTTACTTGTTAAAATTAACACATAAAACATGAAATGCACTGTGCGAGGAATAATTAGATAATCAAAGAGAAGAAACTGTTACTGAACCGATTCAATCCGATCCTGGTTCAATTTATGATGTGTAAATTGTTCATATAATTGAACAATATTGTAAAATTGGACGTAATAGCGAAACAAAAAGACAAACGGATCACCAAACACTCTAGACCAATGTTTATAAAGCCAAGAACACTTTTGGCTTCTGGTTGAGATAGGAGCATTGAAACTATGTTTAGAGTCAAAGAGCACACCAAGATCTTTGACTGTAGGAATAGTTGCAAGGACTTACTGTTAATAATATAAGCAGTATATAATAATCCTTGCACATTGAAAGTAATTAAGATTAAGGCGTAGATGCTGTTTTATGGCATCTTCATACATGAATATTTTTAAATGAGAAACACGACTAGAAAGGTCATTTATAAAATGGGAGAAATGAGCCCAAATGAGGTACACCCGGCCAGACAAGTATAAGCTTCCAAATAGCTGTTCTCAACAGAACTCTTTGGGTTCTACCTTTTAAATAGGAAGAAGTTTAGGCAAAAATCCGAAATGATCAAGCTTTTGAAGAAAAATATCATGCTGAACTAATTCAAATGCCTTACTGAAGTCAGTATATATAACATCAGTCTGCATTTTATTTAAAAAGCTTTCGTTGATTAGAGATGAAAATTCTAATAGGTTGCTGAACTGAGTCAAATGCCTTACTGAAGTCAGTATATAGAACATCAGTCTGCATTTTATTTAAAAAGCTTTCGTTGATTAGAGATGAAAATTCGAATAGGTTAGTTGAGGTTGATCGATTCTGAACAAAGATGAGATGAGGTGAAATAATCGATTTGCAAAATGTTGCAAGTTAGAAGTTATCATTTTTTCAAATAACTTCGGAATAACAGAAAGCTTCGCAATACCTCTATAATTGGAAATATCAGATCTTCCTCCTTTTTTATACAGAGGAATAATAAATGATTCTTTCCAAAGGGAATACTGAGGTATTAAGGGACAAATTAAACAGTTTTAATAAAGGTGACCGCAAAGAAACACTGCATTCTTTAATCAAACAACTTGGAATACCATCTGCTCCAGGAGAGAACGATGATTTCAACGTATTAATAGCAGATAAGACAGAAGGAGAAGAAATGTTTTAAGCAATAATCGTATTTATTCATTATTGTATTCAAATGTGATTTGGTATCGGGTATGGCAGAATAGTAAGTAGAAAAAAGGAGACCAGTCTGTTGCATTAATGAGATCATTAAGCAAAACAACGACGTTGCTTAAATGTTAAGGGCGTTGAATTTAGTGGACAGTCAATAGGTATTAAAACCTCTAAAGTCGGATGATGTATATCCTCAGGAATACAAAAGGGAGGTGATCTTAAAACCCTAATGATAGTATCATCATTAGTAACAAGTAAGAATGCTCTAGTCGAGACGGCTCGACTAGGAGATACCCTGAGCCCTGCGAAGTGCCGATACTTCAAATATTGTATGCTTAGTTTACATATACATATATTGCAAGCAACACATACACACACACAGACGCACGCTCAAGCACAAGCTCTGCCAACTGCGCAGTTGACGTAGCGACTGCGCTTGGGCTGCAAGGGGCTTATGTTGTGGAAATTAAATGTTTAATAACTTTTTTTCTAGAAGGACTTTTTTATTCAAACTTTCAGTGCATGATTATGTTATTCATATGTGTGTATGTGGCGAAGCACAAGTCTTTAGTATTTGAAATGAGTTTTTGTTTAATTTTAGGGCGAAGGGGGCGTGGCATCCAAAATCAAAAAATTACAAAATGTCTGTATTCATAAGGCATCTAAACAGTGAATTTTATGTCTCTAGCTCTTACGGTACGTAAAAGAGACGAAAAGTTATCGAAAATTATCGATAAAAAGAGAACGGGAAGAGTTATCGAATTTTTGAAAAAATTCGTATAGCGTGGTAATCAGGAGTATACATGTCAAATTTCAGCTCTCTAGCTTCTGTGGTTTACGAGATCGCTGCGTTCACACAGACGGACGGACGGACAGACAGACGGAAGGACGGACAGGGCTAATTCAACTCAGCTCATCGAGCTGATTAAGAATATATATACTTTGTGGGGTTTGCGACGTCTCCTTCTGCCATACATACATTTTGACAAAAACATTATACCCTGATTTCCCATTTTCAATGGGCTCAGGCTATAAAAGCAAGATCAAGAGATCGATTCAAATGATTAGAGATCGAGTTCATCTGAATAATGATAGAGATGATAAAGATAATGATCCATTGATTTGAATTGAGAGAAGGGTTTGGTATATTAAAATCACCCAATACAAACATGTAAGAATGATCTAGTCGAGACGGCTCGACTAGGAGATACCCTGAGCCCTGCGAAGTGCCGACACTTCAAATATTCTATGCTTAGTTTACATATAATTCGCGATCACTCGTTCGATGAGCAAAGACGTGTTGGCGGACAGAAATCTTTGTCAAATCAATCAGTTTGGTTCTGTTGTCGCAGAGCTTGCGGTACTTCTGTAAACCTGCAACAACAAACAGCGCAAGCTTTGTTTACGTTTTTAGCTTCGCTTGCATTGCGCACGGTAACTGTAATCTTCGAATTTGTTTTGCTTGGTGCGAGTGCGTTAGCGCTCAAGTGCACACGCAAGCAAAACAACTATGAAAACTAATGTCAACGACCACACTGCAACTGTTAAGCCAATTGCTGATTTGGAAGCGCTAAATTTAGCAATGCTAAACAGAAAAATTTCAATAACAATCAATCCTATGGATATTGATATAGCTTCTGTGCAAGACACTGGCAACAACAACAACAAGCGAAAAATGCAAAGATCGCCACAAGCTGGTAACAAAAAGCTGCTACTCGATCAGCCAAGCAAAGCTGCAGCAGCATCGCAAAATCGGTTTTCTATGCTTGAAGAAGACGATGATGTCATCAGCGAAGTACCAGTAACTATTCTCAACGAGCCCGTTGAGAAACCCAAACCTCGCCCACCCCCTATTTGGTGACCGGGCATTAAATCTGTGACTAAACTGCAACATATAATCGATAAAGCGATCGAACCAAAGTCTTATACTATTAAACCAAGGCGAAACGATATTGGTGTGCTGACGCATTGTAGCGATGATTATCGCTCATTAATCAGCCATTTCACTAAGCTGAACCTGCAGTTTCAATATTACCAGCTCAAAGAAGACAGACCGTACAGAGTTTGCCTTAAAGGACTGCACTCCAGCACTGAAATACAAGATATAAAAGATGAGCTAGAGGCTAAAGGCCACAAAGTGACAAACGTCCATAATCCGCTGAGCCGGTTTGACCGAACTCCGCTGAACATCTTTTTCGTTGATGTGGCTCAGGCACCGAACAACAAACAAGTCCTCGATCTTAGAGTCATTTGCAGGCAACGTTGCACGGTGGAGCTGCCGCGGAAGTACAACGACCTTACGCAATGCCACCGCTGTCAAGAGTTTGGTCACACACAAAGATACTGTCACAAAGCTCCTAGATGCGTAAGATGTGCCGGCTAGCATGCTACTAAGGACTGCAGCAGGGAAAAAGACCAAGCACCTACTTGTGTTTACTGCGAACTACAGCATCCTGCTAACCACAAGGGCTGCTTGGTATATAAGCGACTGCTCAAGCTGCAGAGCCCAGTGCATAAGCGCAATCCAGCACAACCAGCAAATACAGGAACAGTCCGTCCTGCCCTGCCTGCTCAGAGAAACAATTACACATTAACACAAACTCCAACAAGTGGAACTTCGTATGCGCAAGCTGTTCGTGGGGTAAGGTCCCAAAATCACAACCAGCTGAACGAATCAGTATTCGTACAGATACTGCAACAACAGCTCCAGTTTGATGCAATTAACGCTGAGCTCAAAACAATGCGTGAAACGCAAAGCCAATAAGCTACGCTATTGACCAGCTTAATGGTTGTCATAACCAAACTTAGCACTAAATAATGTCTCTAAGAGTGGGCATCTGGAACGCCAATGGTCTGAGCAATAAGACTCAGGAATTGGCACTCTTCCTATCAGTCAAGAAGATAGATATAATTCTCATATCGGAGACCCACGAGTGCCCTAGTGTACAAATCTTCGGATATGAGCATTATCAGGCACGTGGAGGAGGAGCAAACAGGTTAGGTCGATCTTCCATCCTCATACGTTCAGCAATTGCGCATACACCACACCAATGCAACAATGCAGGTCTCAATTATAAGCCTCCCTACATCCATTGGAACTCTGGAAATCTCATCAATCTACTGTCCGCTAAATGTTGGTCTACATGAGCAAGATATTACACACCTTCTTCGCCAAAGGCTGGACAAAGCTCTCATAGGCGGCGACTGGAACGAATGGCATCAGTTTTGGGGCAGCAATAGTGCAAATCAGCGGGGAGAAGCTATTTTTGAGGCGATTCATAATGCACAATACAGCATACTGGCGACTGGAGCCCCTACTCGATACCCACTAAATGGGCACAGGCCCTCTGCAATCGATTTTGCTGCATATAGAGGCATTAGAGATCGGCAGATCAGCATCGAAGATTCCCTAGAGTTGCCCTCAGACCACCTGCCACTCATTATCACGATCAGTACGCAGCCACAGCACTTTCCCACCAGGGAACGGCTACTGCCGGCAGGATCTGATTTCGGAGTCTTTCGACGAGAGATGCACTGCTCCCTAGATCCAGAAATGGAGCAAAATACACCCGAAGACGTGGACTTCGCAACCAACAAGCTGCAAGACGCTATAACTGCAGCCTCGCTCCTAGCAGCACCTCCCGTTCGAAGTCCACAAAATCTCTCAGGGTATAACATTCCCCTCTCCTTGGAGGCCCAGGATCTCCTTCTGTATAAGGGTTGGGAAAGGAGACGCTGGATACTCACGCGGACGGCTGCTGCTAAAGCCAGCTACAATGAAGCCACAAGGCAACTTAAAGCTGCGTTAGCAGAGCTTCAGAGCAGGCGCTGGAACGAGCGGATTCTCCTGCAAATGCTGAATTCCAGCTGTGGAAATTCACGCGCAAGATAAACAGGCAGCCAATGCGTCGTCACTCCATACGCTGCACATCAGGTACCTGGCTCACGGGAGATGAAGCGCAAGCCGAAGGGTTTGCCCAACACCTTCAGGAGCAATTCACCCCGCTGATAACCGCCGAGCCTGCAGACATACAGGAAACTGTAGACATCGTCCTCTCACCTCTGCCATTAGACGTACATATCAGGCGAGTGAAGCCAAAAAATCCCCTGGAATTGATCTCATAAATGGCAGAGTGGTTAGAGCACTTCCTGACTCTACAGTTGAGTACTGAACTGTGCTGTACAACGCCATGCTTCGCATCCGGCACTTTCCAACTTGCTGGAAGCGTGCCGTGATTGTGATGATTCCTAAATCTGGCAAACCCGTGGGCGAATTTGGCTCGTATAGACCAATTAGCCTGTTGCCAGTACTCTCCAAAGTATTTGAAAGAATACTACTTGGACGAGTAGTGACACACTTGGGACGCCGGGAAGCCATTCCAAATCACCAGTTTGGCTTTAGGAAGCAGCATGGAACACCGGAACAGGTACACAGAATTGTACATCACATCCTGGGTGCGTTTGAAGAGAAGATGTACTGCTCCGCCGTCTTTATAGACGTAAAACTGGCTTTCGACAGAGTATGGCACCTAGGTCTACTGCAAAAACTGAGGACAGCCTTACCAGCACCATTTTTCACGTTGCTGTCCTCATATTTACTGAGAAGGACCTTCCAAGTCTCCAAGGGGCAGGCATTATCATCCGCCAGAGCAATCAGAGCAATCCTCTCAAGAGACACGTCTGCGTAAGAAGCGTCCAACTCACTGCAGACATACCTTACCTCCTTCGGACACTGGGCCAAAAGGTGGTGCATAACCGTAAATACTCAGAAGTTTGCACAGCACACCACCTTTGCCCCTAGACGTGGTAACTGTCCGAATGTGACATTGGGATCCTCGATTCCGAGTGCCACAAAAGTCTGCTATCTAGGGGTCACGCTCGACAGAAGGCTGACATTTAAAGCGCACGTCAGCCAGGTGACCAAGAGATGTCAAGCAAAGCTAAGAAAACTGGACTTTCAAACTTTCCCTTGACAGCAAAGCCACAATATACAAGGCGATAGTAGTGCCAACGTTCCTACATGGAATCCCTATATGGAGTTCTGCGGCGAGGACAACGATCAACAAACTGCAAGTAATACAAAACAAAGCACTGCGTAGAATTACGGGCGCCAGCTGGTACGTTAGAAATTCAGTGCTTCATAGGGACCGGAAAATCCCTACCATTGCAGAACTGATTGGAAGACACAGCTCCAGATACGCGGACAGACTTGTGGCGAACCAACTCGCATCCAATCTAGTTACAAACAGAAACAGAAGAAGACTGAAGAGATTGCATCCCCTTGACCGTCGCTAATAAGTGTAATAGTAAGTTAATAAGTTAAGTACACATAATGGCATACTTGCCCAATAATTAAGTTAAGGTTTATTGATAAATGCGCTATAGAGTCTAAGACAATAAGCGTAAATAAAATTCATTTGACAAAAAAAAAATAAATAAAATTTACATATACATATATTGCAAGCAACACATACACACACACAGACGCACGCGAAAGGGAAGAGTTATCGAATTTTTGAAAAAATTCGTATAGCGTATGGTATTCAGGAGTATACATGTCAAATTTCAGCTCTCTAGCTTCTGTGGTTTACGAGATCGCTGCGTTCACACAGACGGACGGACGGACGGACAGGGTTATATCAACTCAGCTCATCGAGCTGATCAAGAATATATATACTTTGTATGGTCTGCGACGTCTCCTTCTGCCTGTTACATACATTTTCACAAAAACATTATACCCTGATTTCCCATTTTCAATGGGCTCAGGGTATAAAAAGGCGACGAACAATTTGCAATTTGCGTCTTTGGTTTAGTATACATATGTATCTATTCTATGTATTTTTTTTCATATGCTTTGTTATTTTTACACTTGTTAGTGTGTGTGTTCGCTGTTGATCGCTCACGCTCAGCTTAGTGTTTGTTTTTGTCATACGAAATTTTTGTTCGTTTTTATCGCTGTATCTCTCCCGCTCTATTTACTGTATCAGCTGTTTGTGTTGGTTTCTGTCTTAGCTGTTTGTTGTTGTTTGGGATTTGCACGCTCCACACAGTTAATCCTCGCTTTGTCTGTATTTTTCTTATTTTTTATCCGTTAATTTTGTTTTGCTCAACTTCCCAGTTGCCAATATGACTTGCATCAAGAAATCTTGCTCATTTCGGCAAGCCGCTGATTCAGCACAAATGTAATTTGTTGGTTGCTGGTTGTGCGAGAATCTAATGCATATAAAATGTGCTGGCATCTCTGGGCGTGGCTGCTTTGAAAAACAATTACATTTTTAATTGTGTATAATACAGTATTCGAAACTGATTAATATTTCTAAACAGCTAACAGGTGAACTGAAAGCTGGCGAAGAAATATTAAATCAATAGTTTTGAAACTCCGCTTAATCAGGTGATGACTCCATCACTGTTAGTCCCTCCCTCATTTCATTTACCATCACCTAATTTGTCTACCCGAGACTCCAAGTGTAGTTCAAACTAAGAACAACATTCAGACATCTGCTCTTGACCCTACTGTACCCTATTTATCTGTTGTGTCTCCTCAAAAGCAAGTTTTCTTATCTAGGCTTTCATCAGATACTACATGTGAGGATGTGTCTGCTTTTATTGAAAGCAAAAATAAAGCTTCGAAGTTCAATTTTACCACTCCTCGTGAAATTGCTTCATTTAAAATAAATGTACCTATAGAATTCTTCGCAACTATATGTGACTCCAAATTTGGCCACCCCATGTAGTTGTGCATGATTTCAAATAGAAGATTCGGAGCAGAATTTCCCCGGTGTCTTTAATTTCTGATTCGGTACAACCTTCATCTGAGGATATATCAAAAAACTAATTTCACCATCTTCTCCGCAGCTATCCTTGATATATCAAAATGTTCGTGGCCTTAATCCCAAATTAAGAAGTATTTTTATACCCTGAGCCCATTGAAAATGGGAAATCAGGGTATAATGTCTTTGTGAAAATGTATGTAACAGGCAAAAGGAGACGTCGCAGACCATACAAAGTATATATATTCTTGATCAACTCGATGAGCTGAGTTGAAATAGCCCTGTCCGTCTGTCCGCAGCGATCTCGTATACCACAGAAGCTAGAGAGCTGAAATTTGACACATATACTCCTGAATACCATACGCTATACGAGTTTTTTCAAAAATTCGATAACTCTTCCCGTTCTCTTTTTATCGATAAATTTCGATAACTTTTCGTCTCATTTACGTACCGTAAGAGCTAGAGACCTGAAATTCACTATGTAGATTCCTGTTGTGAATACAGACATTTTGTAATTTTTGGATTTTGGATGCCACGCCCCCTTCGCCCTAAATTTGCAAAAAACGCATTTCAAATACTAGAGACTTGTGCTTCGGTACATACACACATATGAATAACATAATCATGCCCTGAAAGTTTGAATCAAAAAGTCCATCTAGAAAAAAAGTTATTAAACATTTAATTTCCACAACATAAGCCCCTTGCAGCCCAAACGCAGTCGCTACGTCAACTGCGCAGTTGGCAGAGCGTGTGCTTGAGCGTGCGTCTGTGTGTGTGTATGTGTTGCTTGCAATATTTGTATATGTAAACTAAGCATAGAATATTTAAAGTATCGGCACTTCACAGGGCTCAGGGCATCTCCTAGTCGAGCCGTCTCGACTAGAGCAGTCTTACTTGTTCTGTATAGCTTTAGTGTATAATCTGAACTTATTGCCCTCACTAACTCCAAATGTTGATAACAGTGAGGTTCTTTCAGATTTAATTTAATTTAATTACTAACGCTCACAAAACTATGTAAGTGAGAAAACAAACACTATCTTTAGAAGCACAAATCACAGCAATATAAATAACTGCAACAATAAGAAAATATTAAAATAATTTAAAGCACAGAAAATATAAAAGTACGGAGCGTAAACGAAAATACTTCTTACTCCCACAAACTTAGAACATAATGCAACCAGATTTCCTGTAGCAAAACCTTTGCACGAGTTACGATCGGACATAATCGGACCATATACGATAAAACTGACCGCTTGGTGCTCCCCGCTCCGCAGCAAATATTTGCATTGCAGCTGTACTGGCGTGTCCGTCAGTTCTGTTAGCGTGCGTGCAGCACCCATGAAATTGGACGAATTGCACGGAATTGGTGACATTGTCACAATAAATCTTCCTGACGTCGACCAATGAACCTAGATATTGACCGACAAAAACTACCCCGCTGTTCTCAAAGGGCCAGTTTCTATGTAAACGATCAGTGGGAAGATTACCTATTATTTGAGATAAGAGTTTTGGCTTATAGCGAAAACAATGCACGCATTTTCCAACCACCACGCTTAACGGCTTTCGAGAGTTGATCAACCAAATCTGTTGACGAAATTTAAATTTCCGCTGCAAATTCTGTGCTGAATCACAGATATTACTGACAAGAACGTGAAGCGTAGCTCAGAAGCTGAAGGAATCAAGGAAACATGTTTCTCTTAACTTTCGTTAATGAAGCGAAACATGTAAGATGTTATGCGGATCAGCCTTGTAAATGTAGATGTAGATTCAGTGATGGAGTTTAACCGCAATCTCGTCCTTTACAACACTCAACAAAGTCAACAAAGGTGACGAAAGTGGCGATTATTTCGCTCGTTCGGCAGAGACCAGACACTATCCAGCCAACAGCTGTAAGTTGTAGTGATGGACTATTGCTAGCTCCCTTTATTCGGTCTCTCTTAATATATCAACGAAGATATTGGCATCTATGCGTTATGGTTTGTTGTGATCTTCACAGGTTGGTATGCCGATATGGACCGTAGACTGCCAAAGTCAGTCATGACAAATGTGCAGTCGAATATCACGACAGCGTACGAAAACTGCTTTTATTTTATATGATGTTGAAATTACGCAGCAGCAACATGACGCGTCGCTGCAGCGGTTCTTCTGCCGTCGCTGGGGCACGTTATTCTCAGTATTCAGAGAAAAGCAACATGACGCGTCGATTCAACGGCACTTTTGTCGTCAGTCGGGCGCGTTATTCTCAGCATTTAGGAAGAATCAACATCAATGGTTTTTTCTCAATTTTTGAGCCAGTATTTGTGATTTGGCTCTCCAGTTTATTCTGGATTGGAAAATCCAAGCAATTTCAGCTGAACTAGCACGTTGCTATGGGAACAGTTTTTTATGTATTGTGGACATAATCATTATGATTATGTCACTTCCCTCTCCTCAAGAGGCGAGCCTGCGAGTCAAGGTGACACAGAAGGATTATAGTTCGTGTCATCTCGATAATTGGTTTTTTGTTGTTTTTCTTAATATTATGGGGTTACAAGATACGTAAAGTATAAGATTACAACTATGAATATGACTATTGTGATTATATTGATTGTATATGTGAGGATAATATTTTGTGATAAAATTGTTAAAATATCATTATGCCTGATAGGTTTGATTTTAATAATTTCTATTGGGAAATACAATGGTGTAAGATCGACTTCTGGTTGAAAATAGTTATCGCTTATAATTTTGTGATTTATTTGTAATATGCATTGATTGATACTTACAATTTTATTACCCTGAATATTAAGATTAACATTATTTTTTCAAGCAATTTTGTTTTATAATTTATGTTTCAAGCAATATATTTTAATATTTCTTCGTATCTTTTTATACCCTGAGCCCATTGAAAATGGGAAATCAGGGTATAATGTTTTTGTGAAAATGTATGTAACAGGCAGAAGGAGACGTCGCAGACCATACAAAGTATATATATTCTTGATCAGCTCGATGAGCTGAGTTGATATAGCCCTGTCCGTCTGTCCGTCTGTCCGTCCGTCCGTCCGTCCGTCCGTCCGTCCGTCCGTCCGTCCGTCCGTCCATCCGTCCGTCTGTCTGTGTGAACGCAGCGATCTCGTAAACCACAGAAGCTAGAGAGCTGAAATTTGACACATATACTCCTGGATACCATACGCTATAGTTTTTTTCAAAAATTCTATAACTCTTCCCGTTCTCTTTTTATCGATAATTTTCGATAACTTTTCGTCTCTTTTACGTACCGTAAGAGCTAGAGACCTGAAATTCACTATGTAGATTCCTGTTGTGAATACAGACATTTTGTAATTTTTGGATTTTGGATGCCACGCCCCCTTCGCCCTAAATTTGCAAATAACGCATTTCAAATACTAGAGACTTGTGCTTCGGCACATACACACATATGAATAACATAATCATGCCCTGAAAGTTTGAATAAAAAAGTCCTGCTAGAAAAAAAGTTATTAAACATTTAATTTCCACAACATAAGCCTCTTGCAGCCCAAGCGCAGTCGCTACGTCAACTGCGCAGTTGGCAGAGAGTGTGCTTGAGCGTGCGTCTGTTTGTGTGTATGTGTTGCTTGCAATATATGTATATGTAAGCTAAGCATAGAATATTTGAAGTATCGGCATTCCCATGGCTCAGGGTATCTCCTAGTCGAGTCGTCTCGACTAGGGCATTCTTACTTGTTTATAATAGAAAGTAGTGCCAATGTAATTAGGTTGAGAGCCATTGTGATCGGGATATGGGATAATTTTGATTGTGTTAGAGGATTGTAAGTCAATTGGGATATGAGATACATTAGTATGATATTATCGGTAGTGAATTGGTATTATTGGTAGTGAATTCAAGTAGAAGGTTTGATTAAAGTATGATTACGAAGTAGAAACCTGTGGGTTTTGAATTTGGTTAATTTTCTTTAATTTTTTAAATTGTGTTTTATGTAACATGTAATTCTGTTTCTGTTAGTAATTTGGTAATGATCTGAATCTATTTTTTCAACGTTTTTATTGGCTTTAAAGGGATTTTCTAATTTTCCTTTTTGGAATGGTCCTTTTCGATATCTGGTATCGACTTCGTATTCTTGTCGCTCACAGTTGATGAAAATGAAAAATGAAAAAGTAATAAATAAAACTTTTTCATTTTTTTTCTTGAGTGTCTAACTTTGGTTGTCCACCATATAAGAATATGTGTGCAGGAGTTTGTCCAGTTGTATCATGTTTTGTTTTGTGATTGTAAATGTAAAGAATGGTTTCTATTTTACTGAGTTTATTTTCTTCGTCATTATTTTTCTGCTTTGTCTTTAGTCATGCTATAGTATGTAATGTGAATTATTAATTTTTTGAAGTAATTCTGTTTTTTAATATTTGGAATGCCTTTAGAAAATATAATTTGTCTTTTGAATGTGTTTATTGGTTTCTCTGTAATGCAAATTAAAATACTACTGTCTTCGTCAGCGCTATGTTGTGTTTCTTCTCCGAAATAAGTCTCTTCTATTTTTATTTGCGATAGAGCGTCAGCTATATAGTTTTCTTTTCCTTTTATGTATTTTATATCAAAATCGTATTCTGAAAATTTTACTCTCTATCGGGTTAATTTTGAATTTGGTTCTTTCATTTTATACAACCAACATAATGGTTGATAGTCACTATTGATTTCGAAATGTTTTTGTTGTCCATACAATAGCTAAGAGTTCCTTTTCTATGGCTCTGTAGTTAGTTTCGTGGTCATTGACGGTTTATTTATTTATTTATTTATTTATTTATTATATAGTTGACAAAACGAGTGTCACTAATAAGTAATTAAAGTAAAAGCCTAAAATTAACAAAATTTTATCAATGATATCACCACCCGCTGGGGGTGTTTTATTTGACATGCCGGCGAGCTATGCCCCGAATCACAGCCAAAATGGTTAGTGATATCATTGAACTATGAAAGATAGGGAGTGAAAAAATTAAAATATTTAGTTTAAAAATTAATTTACAAACATAGCTTAACCAAAAAACAGGAGAAGAAGAACAATATTTACGTATTTAGAGAAATGAGAAAACACAACACAAGTAGGAAGAATTGCCAATTCCTGTACATTCTCACTCTTGGGCCCTGTGTGTGATTTCTCTAAGGTGAGCTGAAAGCAAGGATTTTATTAAAGGAAGAGAGAGTTCTGAAGCAAATACATAAAAATATTTATTATAGGTAGTACATAAGACCTGAAACGCACTATGCAAGGAGTAATCAGATGTACATATAGGTAAATATAGAGGACGAAAGTGACGGGAAAAACGAGAAGGTACTACAAAATTAATTTGCTTTAAAAGAGCAGGCGAATCAGTATTACCACTAATCAAATTATGTAGAAAAGCAATACCCAAGACTGTTCTACGGTTTATTAGTGACGGAAGATCTATAAGAAGAAGCCTACTATGATAAGAGGGTAAGCGAAGGTTACGATCCCAGTTAAGATTGCGTAACGCAAAGAGAAGAAACTGTTTCTGAACCGATTCTATACGGTCCTGGTACAATTTATGCTGTGGCGACCATATAACTGAACAATATTCCAAAATTGGTCGAACCAGCGAAACAAAAAGGAGTTTGGTAACAAACGGGTCATTAAATTCTTTCGACCATCGTTTAATAAAGCCAAGAACACTTTTGGCTTCATTAATGATGGTTGATATATGGGAATTGAAACTAAGTTTAGAGTCAAAGAGCACCCCAAGATCTTTCATTGTAGAAATACGTTGCAAGGAATCATTATTGATTTTATAATGAGCAGTATATGGACAAATGCGACTAAAGGTCATTGTCATACATTTGGAGCAATTCAACTGCAATTGATTAGCCTTACACCAACATTGAAAGGAATCAAGATCATCTTGTAATCGTAGATGATCCAGTGAATTGTTGTATGAGAGACAGAGTTTTACGTCATCTGCATACATAAAAACCTTTGAATGAGAAATACAATTCGGTAGGTCGTTTATAACAAGTAAGAATGCTCTAGTCGAGACGGCTCGACTAGGAGATACCCTGAGCCCTGCGAAGTCCCGATACTTCAAATATTGTATGCTTAGTTTACATATACATATATTGCAAGCAACACATACACACACACAGACGCACGCTCAAGCACACGCTCTGCCAACTGCGCAGTTGACGTAGCGACTGCGCCTGGGCTGCAAGAGGCTTATGTTGTGGAAATTAAATGTTTAATAACTTTTTTTCTAGCAGGACTTTTTTATTCAAACTTTCAGGGCATGATTGTGTTATTCATATGTGTGTATGTGCCGAAGCACAAGTCTCTAGTATTTGAAATGCGTTTTTTGCAAATTTTGGGCGAAGGGGGCGTGGCATCCAAAATCCAAAAATTACAAAATGTCTGTATTCACAACAGGAATATACATAGTGAATTTCAGGTCTCTAGCTCTTACGGTACGTAAATGAGACGAAAAGTTATCGAAATTTATCGATGAAAAGAGAACGGGAAGAGTTATCGAATTTTTGAAAAAAACTCGTATAGCGTATGGTATCCAAGAGTATATGTGTCAAATTTCAGCTCTCTAGCTTCTGTGGTTTACGAGATCGCTGCGTTCACACAGACGGACAGACGGACAGGGCTATTTCAACTCAGCTCATCGAGCTGATCAAGAATATATATACTTTGTATGGTCTGCGACGTCTCCTTCTGCCTGTTACATACATTTTCACAAAAACATTATACCCTGATTTCCCATTTTCAATGGGCTCAGTGTATAAAAAGGGAGAATAGAAGAGGGCCCAAATGACTACCCTGAGGCACACCCGATGAGACAAATATGACCTTCGAAATAGATGTTCTTAACAAAACTCTTTGGGTTCTACCCTTTAAATAGGAAGCTATCCAGAAGTTTAGGCGAAAATCCGAAATGGTCAAGCTTTTGAAGTAAAATATCATGCTGAACTGTGTCAAATGCCTTACTAAAGTCAGTATATATCACATCAGTCTGCATTTTATTTAAAAAGCTTTCGTTGATTAGAGATGAAAATTCTAATAGGTTAGTTGAGGTTGATCGATTCTGAACAAAGCATGCTGAGATGGTGAAATAATCGATTTGCAAAAATGTTGCAAGTTCGAAGTTATCATTTTTTCAAATAACTTCGGAATAACAGAAAGCTTCGCAATACCTCTATAATTAGAAATATCAGATCTTCCGCCTTTTTTATACAGAGGAATAATAAATGATTCTTTCCAAATTGAAGGGAATACTGAGGTATTAAGGGACAAATTAAACAGTTTTAATAAAGGTGACCGCAAAGAAACACTGCATTCTTTAATTAAACAACTTGGAATACCATCTGCTCCAGGAGAGAACGATGTTTTCAAAGTCCGAATAGCGGATAAGAGAGAGGGAGACGAAATATTTGAAGCAATAATGGAATTTACATTCATTATAGTATTCAAAATTGAATGAGATTTGGTATTTGTAGCAGAAGAGTAAGTGGATTGGAAGAAATCTGCAAATAGATCAGAGGCATCTTGATCATTACAGGTCTTTTCTAAACCGAAGAAAAATGAAGAGGGCAATCCAGAAGATTTACGCTTCGAATTTACAAATGAATAAAACCTTTTAGGGTCACTAGCAAACTGCCTTCTACAGCGTGAGAGGTAATTCTCATAGCAACGAGAGTTACAAATATTGAAATTTGACTTAGTTAATGAGTATTTAGACCAGTCAACAATTGAGCCCGACTTTTTAAACTTTTTAAAATATTTAGATTTAATATTTTTTAAATTCGAAAGAGTCGGAGTAAACCAGGGTGGTTTATTAGAAAGGGATTTTGTAATACATATAGGAACACAACTGTCTAGGATAGAATTTAAAGTACTATAAAATATAGAAACTGCTAAATCAACCTCAGTTGCCTCATACAAAGGGGACCAGTCCGCTGCATTAATGAGATCACTAATCAAAACAAAATTACATTTTTTAAAACAACGACGTTGTTTAACTGATAAAGACGTTGAAATTGGTGGACAGTCAATAGGTATTAAAACCTCTAAGGTCGGATGATGTATATCCTCAGGAATACAAAAGGGTGTTGATCTTAAAACCCTAATGATGGTATCATCATTAGTAAAAACAAGATCAAGAGATCGATTCAAATGATTTGAGATGGAGTTCATCTGAAACATGGAAAGGTTAAACAATTCGTCAAAAAGATAATGATCCATTGTTGGAATAAGATGATTTGAATTGAGAGATAAGGCCCAAGAAGTGTTTGGTATATTAAAATCACCCAATACAAGAAACAGGTCGTTATCTTGAACATACCCATACATTTCTTTAATACAAGATATATGTTGACTATAACCTTGTAAATCAGAAGAGGGAGGTATATATGAACAAGTAACATACAGGGAACAAGACTGGAGAGTTATTTTAACTCCAATAATCTCAACATTGTGAAGTGATGAGAAGGTAAAAGATTCCGAGAGAAAGTGGGATTTAACAGCTATTAAAACTCCACCCCCTCTACGTGACAAACGATCAAGCCTATAAATAGTGAAATTATCAGAAAGAACCTCACTGTTATAAACATTTGGAGTTAACCATGTCTCAGTGAGGGCAATAAGTTCAGATTTTACACTAAAGCTATACAGGAAAAGACTTCTTAATTTGGAATTAAGGCCCCGAACATTTTGATAAATTAAGGATAGCTGCGAAGAAGATGGTGTAATTAGTTTTTTGATACAGTCTCAGATGAAGGTTGTACCGAATCAGAAATCAAAGAGACCGGTGAAATTCTGTTCCGAATCTTCTGTTTGAATTCATGCACAACTACATGGGGTGGCCAAAATTTGGAGTCACATATAGTTGCGAAGAATTCTATAGGTACATTTATTTTAAATGAAGCAATTTCACGAGGAGTAGTAAAATTGAACTTCGAAATAAAAACCTTAGCTTTAGTTTTGCTTTCAATAAAAGCAGACACAGCATCACATGTAGTATCTGATGAAAGCCTAGATAAGAAAACTTGCTTTCGAGGAGACACAACAGATAAATAGGGTACAGTAGGGTCAAGAGCAGATGTCTGAATGTGTTTCTTAGGTTGAACTACACTCGGAGTAACTTTAACTTTTTTATTAGGGGCCTTTTGAGTGTCTATTATGACACTGGCAGCAGATATTTCACCTGAGTCGTCGGATATCGGAATTGATATTTCCTGACACGGTGAAGACGGGGCAGACAAATTAGGTGATGGTAAATTAAATGAGGGAGGAACTAACAGTGATGGAGTCATCACCTGATTAAGCGGGGATTCGAAACTATATTGATTTAATATTTCTTCGCCAGCTTTCAGTTCACCTGTTAGCTGTTTAGAAATGTTAATCAGTTTTGAATACTGTACCCGCACTGTATTATACATCTTGGAAAAATTTAATTGTTTTTCCAAGCAATCGGGGCAAGACCAGCGTAGTCCACCACACCCACTTTTAGGTGCAGCCATGACTCTATCGCAATCACGCCCAGAGATGCCAGCACACTTTATATGCATTAGATTCTCACACAACCAGCAACCAACAAATTGCATTTGTGCAGAATCAGCGGCTTGCCTAAATGAGCAAGATTTCTTGCAGCAAGTCATATTGGCAACTGGGAAGTTAAGCAAAACAAAATTAGCGGATAAAGAATAAGAAAAATACAGATAAAGCGAGGATTAACTGTGTTGAGCGAGCGAATCACAAACAACAACAAACAGCTAAGACAGAGACCAACACCAACAGCTGATACAGTAAATAGAGCGGGAGAGATACAGCGATAGAAACGAACACAAATTTCGTATGACAAAAACAAACACTAAGCTGAGCGTGAGCGATCAACAGCGAACACACACACTAACAAGTGTAAAAATAAGAGATCAAATGAGAAAAAATACACAGAATAGATATGTATGTATACTAAAACGAAAACGAAAATTGCAAATTTAATATAATTAATTACCAACGCTCACAAAACTATGTAAGTGACAAAACAAACACTATGTTTAGAAGCACAAATCACAGCAATTAAATAACTGCAACAATAAGTAAATATTAAAACAATTTAAAGCACAGAAAATATAAAAATACGGAGCGCAAACGAAATTACTTCTTACTCTCACGAACTTAGAACTCTCTCTGCTGATAAAACTGATAGGATGTCCGTCTTGAGAGAGTACATTACTTGCGTCAGTTGTTTAAATGAATTAATTTTTGATATCGGGAATTTTTAAAATTAGATCATTGGAAATAAGTTGTTTTAGTTTTTCAAAAGCTCTAATGTGTTCTGGATTTTTAATATCTATTTTCGAATCTTTTCGAAGTACTGATGTCATTGGTTTGGCTATGTCTGTAAAGTTTGGAATAAACTTTCTATAATATCCGGTCAATCTAAGAAAACCTTTTATTTCTTTAGTTTTTGTGGGAATAGGATATTTTAGAATTGCCTTGATTTTATCAGGATTGGGTTTTATTCCATCCTTAGTTATGACGTGTCCTAGGAAATTTGTTTCTTGTTTTAAAAACTGGCATTTATCAAGTCGTAATTTGAGATTTTCTTCAGAAAGCTTTTCGAAAACTAATTGCAGTGAGTGTAGGTGTTCTTTTAAAGATGTTGAATATACAATTATATTGTCAAGATATACTAACAGTGTTTATTTAATAATGGTCGTAAAACATTATTCATGCAACGTTGAAAGGTTGCAATCGCTTTCTTTAATCCAAATGGCATACGAAGATATTTATAGTGGCCATGTTTAGTGGAAAAAGCTGTTTTATTAATGGAATCTGGATGCATTTCAAGTTGATGGAATACTTTTGCAAGGTCGATTGTTGTAAAATAGTTGCATCTACCTAGTTTTCCTAAAATATCGTCCATATTTGGTATTGGGTGTCATTTATAGTTACGTCGTTTAGTTTTCTATAGTCGATTACGATTCTAAATTTTTGTTTACCTGAAGCATCTTGTTTTTTGGGTACGATCCATATAGGACTACTTAATGTTCGTATGCTTGTGGATAGCTGTATGGTATTGTATGCAAAGGTGAATTGTGAGTGGTGTTAATAACATGTTTTTCTTGATTACTGCAACTAAGTTGGTCGCCTTCTTTGAATTGAATGTGTTGATATTGTTTCAACAAGCTTGTTAAGTTAAATTTGTCTTCTTCATTTAAATGTTCTAGTCGGTAATGGCTTGATTTTTTGAATTATTTCTAATTGGATTGTTTAAATGTTGATTAGTTTCAGGATTGGCTAAGAAATGATTTTGGTTTGTGATCGGAATATTGTTAATTAATTTATACTTTCTATTGTATAAAATTACAGTTTGTCATTTATAATCTATAACAGCTTAAGCTTCTGAAAGCAGTTTCCTAACAATTGATAAATCGTAATCTGGTGAAAATTGATGTAGAAGGAATTCATTATTACTCTTGAACAAGTTGTTGGAAAGGACATTCACTTTTTGTGTGATTGTTAAAGGTCCATTAATGGTGTGAATAAGACAATAGGTATCATGAATCGGTAAATTAAAAATATTAGATGTGATCATATTGACAGTAGATCCTGTGTCTATTAAACATTGTAAATTTGTGCCCTTATAAGTGATAGTTATGTATTGCTGGTTTCCGAGGCTGGCAGCTGAAAATTTTCGGCTTTCTAGATTTCTATTTCATTTAATTGTCCTGTCTCATGTTCGGCTGTTCGGCTGTTTGTATGTATGTGTCATTTGAGCTTTGTGGGTAACTTTGTTCTTGGTAATATTGAGGATAGTATTCAGAATAAGGAGCTACTTGATTATAATATTCTTGTTGCATATAATCGTGATAGTTTATTTCTTCTAGAATTATAGTTTCTCCTTCTATGTTCATTTTACTTTATCCACTTTCTTCAGGTCTAACACGTTTTGTTGGTTGGGTATTGAAAGGGGCTTGTGGTTGAGTTACTTGTATATGTTGTACTGAAGGATTATTGTCAAATTGGCTCGATCTTAAAATTGGTCTCAGTGTAGGGTATAATGGTCTGACCACGTTAGGTGTTGATTGCATTGGTCGAGGTGAATAATGATTAGGTGGATAATTAGGTATTGTTTGCATTGGTCGAGGTGAATAATGATTAGGTGGAAAAATGTTATTGTTAGTATAATTAGGTGTTGGTGTTGGTATTGGTGGAAGATATGGTTGTTGAAAATAAGGTCGATATGGGACATAAGGATGGTTTGGGAAATGTGGGAAACTTTTGAATATAGGGATTTGGGTGTGACGGCTTGAAACTTTTATCTTGTTTTACTTTGATTTGATTTGATTCTAGACAGGGTTCATCATAAATGTTTTTTCCTTGTAATATGTTTATTAAAGACCTTAAGTCGGGAATTTCACAATTTATAATTCGAATGCAAATATTTGTAGGTAGTTTTCGGATTAGGTCGTCAATACTAGTTTTAATTAACCGCGCGTACAATGTTTTTCATCTAAATTATTTTCTAATTCTAGCTTACTCATCAATGTCTGCCTACGGTGTTCTGCTTCTTCCAAGAAAGAAATGGGGTACTCCTGAATTCCTCCAATAAGACAAGGTTCTTGGTAGTTTCTTGTAGTTTAGGATCAATTGTTTCCGAAGATCCGACCATGTTGTGAGATTGTTTATGCCAAGAGATAGCATAATTTTACTGCTGATGCAGCATTCGATAAGTCCAAAAAGTATTGACCTCTGCCTCGCATCATTGGTGGTGTAGAGGGACAATATGTAATCGATCCTCTTGACGAACGTGTATAAATTGTTCTTGTTTCCAGTGAACTTTTCAACATTTTTTTTTACGGACGGACGGACGGACGGACGGACGGACGGACGGACGGACGGACAGACGGACAGGGCTATTTCAACTCAGCTCATCGAGCTTATCAAGAATATATATACTTTGTATGGTCTGCGACGTCTCCTTCTGCCTGTTACATACATTTTCACGAAAACATTATACCCTGATTTCCCATTTTCAATGGGCTCCGGGTATAAAAATACACAGAATAGATATGTATACTAAAACGAAGAAGAAAATTGCAAATTTAATATAATTACCAACGCTCACTTAACTATGTAAGTGACAAAACAAACACTATGTTTATAATCACAAATCACAGTAATTAAATAACTGCAACAATAAGTAAATATTAAAACAATTTAAAGCACAAAAAATATAAAAATACGGAGCTCAAACGAAATTACTTCTTACTCTCACGAACTTAGGACTCTCTCTTCTAGAACTTATAGAACAGGGACTTGAAACTCTTAACTCCGGAATGAAAGCCCAGGTCTCCTATCATTTGGGTTTGTTGGCGGCGCCGATAGATGATGCACGTCTGGCACCCCTGCAGATGAGCCTAGATTAAGTTCTTTATCCTTGGGATCCAAAACTTGGTACGCAAGCACCGCTCCATCAACTAGCTGTCACCATGCAGGGTAATGCGGTGGGCAAACTTTACGAGGAGCCGGGTCAAAGCGTCATAAGGGAGCAGGATTGGGTGACACTCATCATAGCTGAGAGACTCAGCTATTAACAGACTCAACATTATACCCTGATTTCCCATTTTCAATGGGGTCAGGGTATAAAAAAATGCTACTTATGGAACTCCTCGATGGTCAGCTTTCCGTCAAGCCTATTCGATGTGTCCTGAGTTATTATAAGCATAAGCGAGCATAGGACTCCGAAGAGCGAGACAGCAATAGCTCCCGCTCTCGTCACTCCTATGCTCCTATATAGAAGTGCCGCTTAGAAGTTAATATATAAAATGGCTAGAAACTAGAAATCAGAAGAGGGAGGAATATATGAACAAGTAGCGTACATGTAAAAAGACTGAAGAGTCAATTTAAATAAAATAATGTAAACATTGTGAATTAATGAGGAGGTAAAAGATTCAGAGATAAACTGGGACTTAACAGCTATTAAAACTTTTAACCACGTTTCAGTGGTTCAGGGCATTAAGTTCAGATTGAACACTAAAGCTATACATAAATAGTTTTTAAAATTTAATTTAAAGACACGAACATTTTGATAATTCAAAGACAGTCGCGGAACAGATTTTTGTTTGGTTTTTGTTGCAGTATTAGATGAAGGTCCTACCGAAGCAGAACTTAAAAACGACCGAATCTTAGGTTTGAATTCATGCACAACTACATAAGGTGGCATAAGGTGGCATTTAATAAAACCAGACACAGCCTTATATATCGTATCTGATGAAAGGCTAGATAAGAAAACTTGCTTTTGAGGAGAGGAGAAGAGGGGTAGGAGAAGATGTCAGAATGTAGTTCTTATTTTGCCCAACACTCGAAGACACTTTAATTTTTTAATAGGTGACTTTTGAGTGTCTATTATGACACTTGCAAGAGATGCCTCATATAAGTCATCAAATATTGGAATTGATAATACTTGATATGGTGAAGAAGGGGCTGATAAATTAGGAAACAAAGCTTGAAATGAGGGATGGAATAACAGTGATTGAATCATCATTTGATTACGTGGAGATTTAAAATTGTACTGATTTAATCTTTCTTCCACATTTGGATGTCACACCCCCTTCGCCCTAAATTTGCAAATAACGCAATTCAATGTGCTTCGGCAAATACACACATATGAATAACATAATGATGCCCTGAAAGTTTGAATAAGAATAAGAAGAAGTCCTTCCAGAAAAAAAGTTATTAAACATTTAATTCTCAACAACATAGGCATTTTGCAGCACAAGTTGGCAGAGCGTGTTCTTTTAGCGTGCGTCTGTGTGTGTGTATGTGTTGCTTGGAATATATGTATATGTAAACTAATTATAGCATATTTTAAGTATCGAAACTTCGCAGGGCTTTGGGTATATCTTAGTTGAGCCGTCTTGACTTGAGCATTCTTACTTGTTTCAATTAGTTTCGCCGACAAAATTTTCAAAAATAATTTTCTATTTTTAATTACCCTCAGAATGGTGCTGATGACGTTAAGAGGCATCGCTGGTTTAAGAACTTAAATTGGAATGATATATATAATAAAAAACTTAAGGTAAGTTATGCAAACCATTAAATGAAATGTAGTGAAAGTAGTGAAATTGCCTATCAATAAAAATTATATAATCAATATAAAACTATGTGATCAACGTTCAATTAGCGATTGGTTTCTTAACAATTTTAAACGTGTCATTTTGAATAAAGTTTAAATATCTTCATAAAAGCTTGAATAGAAATGACTGTGCTTCAAATGGAAAAAACAAAATATGAAATATTGTTGATTTTTTTAAATAGTAATAAGAGTGCCCTTGTCGAGATTCCTCGCTAGGAGTAAAGAAATTGAAAATTCGATAACTCTTCCCGTTCTCTTTTTATCGATAAATTTCGATAACTTTTCGTCTCTTTTACGTACCGTAAGAGCTAGAGACATAAAATTCACTGTGTAGATGCCTGTTGTGAATACAGACATTTTGTAATTTTTGGATTTTGGATGGCACGCCCCCATCGCCCTAAATTTGCAAAAAACGCATTTCAAATGACCAGACTTGCAGCCCATGCGCAGTCAACTGCGCAGTTGGCAGAGCGTGCTTGTGTGTGCGTCTCTGTGTGTGTATGTGTTGCTTATGATGTATGTACATATGTACATATAATTGAAACTGAATTCACGCAATAGCTAGATCTTCTCTAGGTTGAGGGTATTCCCTAGTCGGACTCCACCGACTAGAGTTTTCTTACTTGTTATACCCTGAGCCCATTGAAAATGGGAAATCAGGGTATAATGTTTTTGTGAAAATGTATGTAACAGGCAGAAGGAGACGTCGCAGACCATACAAAGTATATATATTCTTGATCAGCTCGATGAGCTGAGTTGAAATAGCCCTGTCCGTCTGTCCGTCCGTCCGTCCGTCTGTGTGAACGCAGCGATCTCGTAAACCACAGAAGCTAGAGAGCTGAAATTTGACACATATACTCCTGGATACCATACGCTATAGTTTTTTTCAAAAATTCGATAACTCTTCTCGTTCTCTTTTTATCGATAAATTTCGATAACTTTTCGTCTATTTTACGTACCGTAAAAGCTAGAGACCTGAAATTCACTATATAGATTCCTGTTGTGAATGCAGACATTTTGTAATTTTTGGTTTTTGGATGCCACGCCCCCTTCGCCCTAAATTTGCAAAAAACGCATTTCAAATACTAGAGACTTGTGCTTCGCCACATACACACATATGAATAACATAATCATGCCCTGAAAGTTAAAAAGATAAAAAAGTCCTGCTAGAAAAAAAGTTATTAAACATTTAATTTGGACAACATCAGCGTCTTGCAGCCCAAGCGCTGTCGCTACGTCAACTGCGCAGTTGGCAGAGCGTGTGCTTGAGCGTGCTTCTGTGTGTGTGTGTGTGTTGCTTGCAATATATGTATATGTAAGCTAAGCATAGAATACTTGAAAATCGCAAGTCTCAGGGTATCTCCTAGTCAAGCCGTCTCGACTATAGCATTCTTACTTGTTTTTATATAATTTCTTGAAATAATGTACATGTTTTTCTGATAATATATTTTATATGTTTATGATAAATCCAAGCTTTTTAAAAAGCAAATCATATATGGTTGACAGGTAGTGATGGAAAAATCAATTCATTAATCGATTAATAATTGATTAACTTTGCAAATAATTGAACGTCTTTTTGCGATACATTTAAATTGGCGTTCAATTGAATCAAAATAATCGATTATTATGTATCATATGATTAAGTATGCCATCACTAGTCGAAGAGATCTCGTAGACTAGAGCTTTCTTACTTCACAGTTCACTGTTTAGGTGCACAAGTGTAGACATAATAATAAAGCTATAAAAAGTTGATTTCCGAAATTCTATCAACATAAAAAAGTCAACAATTAGGTTTCCAATATAATGCCGATGCATCAGCCCAGCCGTTGCTGCGCAGTGAGCAGAGCGCGTATTTATTTTTGCGAGCGTATCTGTGTGTTTGTAAGTATTGCTTTTATTGTACATATGTAGATGCACAGAATTTTTTGAATATTAGGGATCGCGTATTTACAACTAGAGCAATCTTACTTGTTTATTTTTTAATTAAATTTAAACTTGTATATTACAGCCGCCCATTTTACCTGATGTACATCATGATGGGGATACAACTAATTTTGATGATTATTCCGAAATGGATTGGAAACCCACTATTGCAGTAGACCAAAAAGATTTGAAGTTATTTAATGATTTCTAAATACAATTTGGTTATTTTTATTTTTGTTTTGAAATTTTTATATAATATAATATAATATTGTATAAATAGACAACAAATAATAATTTAAATTGTGAATGAAAAAATAAATAATATAATAATTGAATACAGTCTTATTATCTAATGTACTGACTTCAGTTGGCAAAAAAAAATAATAATCATATATTAATAAGTATAAGATCTCCAACTTGAAAAACTACAACCAGCGTGCCCCAGACTTTCCTAGAACTCAAGCTACGTAATTATTATTTTATGTATTGGATAATATGTATTATATGTTATGGATTATATGGTATGGTATGGCGGTAGGAATCTTGGAAACAATTGATGGCGTAATGATACATCAAAACTAAAAAATTAAGAACTTTGCTGTCGGGGGAAATATTCACGTCCCAGCAACCAGTTCAAGCTAATCTAAAAGATTAAAAGATTCCGATACGCCACGTCAGCAAGTGTCCCCAATTCTAGTATTTATTTTTTTATTTTATTTACTAAAGTTAACTATAATTAAAATTAAAGCTAACTTGATAACTAAAGCGCTGGCTACTGAGGCCTTCGGCTTGACTGTGGTATTTTCACTTCTATTTACATATTTACATAATTATATATATCATTGGTTATATTTTACATTTTTAAATTAGATTGTATGTGTTATTATATTTAAGAAAATTTATTTTATTATTTATGTTTTCGGGCGAGGTGTTTGTAAGGGTCGATATGGGACATCTGTTGGTGGCGGGACAGTTGGTGAGTATGTGTTGGATGGTGAGATCTGTGGTGGTGTTGCAGTTAGGACATGGGAGGATGTTTTTGGGGTTAAGGTATATTTATTTTGAGAATCTTGTGTGTCCAAGTCGGAGTCTAAGAATTTTAGATTGGTCTCTACGTGTAATAGCTTTTTGGTTTATATTTTTTAGGTAGTTATTTGTGGTCATTTGATTTGTATTTATTTGTTGATACCAGTCGTTGCATGATTGGATGTTGTTTTTTAATTTTTGCGTAAGTATGCTTTTAATTAATTTGTTGATGTCTATTGTGTTAAAATTGTTGGTGTAGTGAAGGGGCATTTTTATTGTGGTTTTGACAGTAGTATCGGCTAGCTCGTTCCCTTCAATGCCACAGTGGCTGGGTATCCAGAGCAGCTTTATTTTTGGGGCAGACTTGGTAAGGTGCGTCCTTATGGTTACAGGGTATAGGTTGTTATTGTTGGTGTTGGCGATGGAATTAATGGATGAGAGGGAATCGGAGCGGATTATTAGTTCTATCGCATGGAGGATGGCTATGGTTTCGGCGGAAAGGATAGATGAGTAGTGGGGTAGGATGCCTCGTTTTAGGACCTCAGTCTCTGTTGTGATGGCAAAGGTGGCTGTGTCGTTTTGTAGTGATCCGTCTGTGTAAAAGAATGTGTGGTTTTTTAATTCGCTTTTTAGTGCTAGAAACTCCTTTCTGTATATGTTTTGTGATGTATTGTTCTTGGTGAATTTTTCCAGTGTAATATTAATAAGGGAAGTGGGAAAGAGCCATTGGGGTGTGATTTCTTTGGTTGGAGGTGGGATGTTTTGTTCCTGACAAGCTGCTATAATTTTTTGTAGTGTTGATGTTAGTTTGGGTTTCTTTTGGTTGGGTTTTTTTTTGAGGAATTTATGAAGTGGAGAGTTTGTGGTTTGTAGCAAGGTTTTGTAGACTCTAGCCGTAGCTATGTATCTTATTTGCTCTATTGGTGGGGTGTTGGATTCAAAGAGTAGGTTGGGGATAGGGGTTGAGCGTAGTGCTCCGAGGGATATGCGGATTGCTGCGTTAAATAGGGATTTTAGTTTATTGAGGGTTTTTGTTATGTATATCAGGGAATCGGTGTTGCAATTTTGTTTGGGATTTGATAGGAATTTTATTATATTCAGTTTTGTGTTTAAGGCAGTTTGTATTTCTTTAATGTGGGAGTCCCATCTATATTTTTTATTGACGGTAAGGCCTAACATTTTCAAACTGGTTACTGAGGGAATGGGGGTATTAGTGGATATGATGCAGGTACAATTGTGCTTGCGGCAGATGTGGAGGTGCTTACATTTATTAGTTGCTAGAGCTGCACGTGAATATGTGCACTATTTATTTATTTTGCAGAAGAGATTGTCTAGGTTGTGGGTTAGGTTTTTTTGTTTTTTGAGAGGGATGAAGAGGAAAAAATCATCGGCATAGGCACAGAATTTTAGTTCCCTATATAGGTCGATGATGATGGAGAGTTTGTTATAGGCTATGAGGAATAATATGACGGATATTGGGGAGCCCTGGGGGATACCGTTATGGAGTGGATAGAGATGGGTTATTGTGTTTTTTATTTTTGTTTTTATTTTTTTTGCTGTCATAAAGTTTTTTATGAAATTTATTATTTTTGGGCCGACTTTCCACTGTATTAGCTCGTCAATAATTGTATGTATTCCCACTCTGTCAAATGCCCTTGAGAAATCAAGGGTAATGAGTGAGATGTGCTTTTTCGACTGAAGTGATCCAGTTATCAGGTGGTCTGAATAGATCAGACTGTCTGCAACGGATTTGCCTTGTTTGAACCCTGTTTGATTTGTATGTATTAGTTTGTTTTCTGTAACAAACCACCAGAGACGTTTGGCAATTATTTTTTCTAGGGTTTTGGAAAGGCAGCAGTTAAGGGAGATTGGCCTATAGTTGGTTATTACTGTTTTATTGGTGTTGGGTTTTAATATAGGGATAATTAAACTGGTTTTGCACGATTCCGGGATGAAGGTATTGAAAATATTGTTAAAGAGTTTTATAATTCTGGTTTTTAGTGTGTAAGAGCTGTTTTTGATTAGGGGATAGGATATTCTGTTTAAGCCGGGAGTTGTTCCTTTGAGGGTTTGCAGTGCGGTTATTAGTTCGATATATGTAATTTCTGTTTATATAATTTGTGCTTTCGAGTTGGGTATGTAATTGATTGGATTGCTTTTGTATTTATTGGTGTTAAAATTAGAGTTAAAGTTTGTGTCTTTGGAGAGGTCGGACCAGTGTTGAGCAAAACTATGGGCTATTTGGGTTGTGTCAGTAGTGAGCGTGTTGTTGGTAGTGTCAGTGATAGAATGTATTGTTTTGCTGGGGTTCAGTCCACAGAGGCGTCTGATATTTGTCCAGATTTTGTCGGAGGGGGTATTAAGCTCTATTGTGGTTGTGAGCTCAGTCATGGCTTTTGCTTTTGATGTTTTGAGTTCTCTCTTAAAAAGAGCATTAGCTCTTTTGTATTTGAGGAGATTCTCAGTGCTTTGCATGTTTTTAAAATTTTCCATGTTTTGAATTTGTTTTTCCTGAGTACTGTGAGGGTCTTATTCCACCAGGGGGTGTTTTTATTGAGGTGGTGTGGGGATGTTTGGGGTATGTTGTGGTGGGCGGCTTGTAGTATAATTTTGTTTATTGATGCGGCTTCTTTGTTGATGCTGTAGGGTATAATTTTGCTTATGTCGTCGATAAATTTAGCGAAAGATGGCCAGTTGGCTTCTTTTATTTTGAAGAAGGGACGAGAAAAATTTATTGTTGGAGCTTGTGGGAATAAGTAAATTAGGATTGGAAAGTGATCACTTCCATGTAGGTCATTAAATATTTTCCAATTAGCGAATGGGGTAAGTTGAGCAGAGCATAAAGAAAGGTCTATGTGGGTGAATGTGTTGTGGGTAAATTATAAATAATAATAATTATAATAAATTTGGATAAAATTCGGCCTCTTCTGTTGTCCTGAGTTGAACCTCAGCTGTGATGTCGACTGTTAAAGTCACCTAACATTATTTGATTACTGTTGTTATGTGTTTCAAAGTGGTCATGTAGGCATTTGAGGGAAAAGGATTTGTTGGGAGGGATGTATGTGGACAGTATGTTAATTTTTGATTTTGATATAATTTCTATTGCAAGAGTTTCTAAGTGTCCAGGTTGGTTTAATTGTTTGTGTTGTATGGATTTATTTATTGATATGGATACGCCGCCAAATCGGTTGGAAGCTGTATTGGTGTAAATTTGGTAGTTTATTGGAATGGGGATGGGATTGTTTGTGTTGTAATAGTGTGTTTCTTGGAGACATATAATTTGTGGTGAATATTTTATAATAATAGTTAAGAGTTCATTGTAGTTGTATAACCTTTGATGTTCCATTGTAGTATTTTTAGCATTGCTATAGTTTTTAAGTTTTGGTGTATGTAATTGAGTATTTGTTTTTTTTTTTTGGAGTTTAAGTTGAAAGTGTTTTTTACATGGATTCGCTGTCGTTATTATTTGTGTATTGGTTTTTACTTGGGGGCTTAGATTTAGTTTTGTTTGCAGAGGGTTTAAAGTTAGTAGTTAGGGTGTTGGATTTATCTTTAGTAAATATTCTTAGTTTTAGATCGTCGGTAGATTGTGTTGTATAAGATTTGTTTTCCATGTTGGAGTGGTTACCGTCAGTTTCCATGTCTTCTTTTGACAAAAAAAAAATTTTTAATTATCATTTTGTACTTGAGCCATTGGGTAAGAATGACTCTGTACGGAAAGCTCCGGCTCCTTCGCACATTGCGGAAAAGTTAAAGTGGAGCCGTGGTACCTTCCTGCGGTCGCGATGTAGCTGAACGGGATCTTCTAGTTCCGTAGCTCATTCGGGAGTGTGGGGGAGTTCTTAGCTACCTCACGGCCGATGTACATAAATTTTAAATTGTTAAGATCCCTAAGATAGGTTGGAGCTGTACTCCGAAATATGGGGACAACAAGAAAAGTCAACACAAGGAAAGACTGGCACAACACTTGGTCAAGAAAACCAGTACACTAACACCCGTGGCCAAGATGGAGGTTGGCACAGGTGTTCTCGCCCCTCCCTACCATGGTTTCCTGGTTTCTTCCGTTTCGGAAACCCCCAAAGCGAAACACACTAACTCACTACCCCATTACACTGACCTATCGTCGACTCTTACCGACGCATTTTCACCAATAAATGTCTAAGACCATAAATTTTGCGTTTCACAATTTAATAACATTCTTATTTAATAAAAACTCAACCATTAATACAACTCGGGATATACATTCTAAAGAAAAAATAAAAACAAGTAAGAATGCTCTAGTCGAGACGGCTCGACTAGGAGATACCCTGAGCCCTGCGAAGTGCCGATACTTCAAATATTCTATGCTTCGTTTACATATACATATACTGCAAGCAACACATACACACACACAGACGCACGCTCAAGCACACGCTCTGCCAACTGCGCAGTTGCCGTAGCGACAGCGGTTGGGCTGCAAGAGGCTTATGTAGTGGAAATTAAATGTTTAATAACTTTTTTTCTAGATGGACTTTTTGATTCAAACTTTCTGGGCATGATTATGTTATTCATATGTGTGTATGTGCCGAAGCACAAGTCTCTAGTATTTGAAATGCGTTTTTTGCAAATTTAGGGGCGTGGCATCCAAAATCCAAAAATTACAAAATGTCTGCATTCACAACAGGAATCTATGTAGTGAATTTCAGGTCTCTAGCTCTTACGGTACGTAAAAGAGACGAAAAGTTATCGAAATTTATCGATAAAAAGAGAACGGGAAGAGTTATCGAATTTTTGAAAAAAACTCGTATAGCGTATGGTATTCAGGAGTATACATGTCAAATTTCAGCTCTCTAGCTTCTGTGGATTACGAGATCGCTGCGTTCACACAGACGGACGGACGGACGGACGGACGGACAGACGGACAGGGCTATTTCAACTCAGCTCATCGAGCTGATCAAGAATATATATACTTTGTATGGTCTGCGACGTCTCCTTCTGCCTGTTACATACATTTTCACAAAAACATTATACCCTGATTTCCCATTTTCAATGGGCTCAGGGTATAAAAACTTCTTAAAAGCTAAAGAATTTTACTATATAATAGGACGTATATGATTAGATAATTTCAATAAATGTGGACTCATTTTATTAGTGGACATTTTATGTTATTTATATGTTATTTAATTTTTTTTTCTGCATTCAAGAAAAAAAAAACAATTATTATTATTATTATTATTATTCTTATTATTATTATTATTATTATTTTTTTTTTTATTGGGGTTGTTTTTTTATTTAAATTGTTTATTTCCAATAAATAAGCGAAGAAGAAAGAAGTAAACACTTACGGTTTTTATGAGTTTTTTCGTTTTCTCCCAACGGTGAAAGGCCTTTCCTCGTGGTGTGGTAAATTAGGGTTAAGTTGAATTAGATTTGTTTAAAAATTGTAACTTCTTGCATCTTCGCATGCAATATTATTTATTAAGTTATTTATTTATTTTTTTTTTTATTTACTTATTTAATTTTTTTTTTGTTTTTTTTATTTATTTTTTATTTATTTATTTATTTATTTTTAACTTTATTTTATTTACTATTATTATTATAATTTTTTTTTGTTTTTTTTTTTTTATATTATATATATATTTTTATATTCCTATGTTTCATTAGTTCATTATTAGTTAATTGTGAGTTCCTATTTCCTATGGTTTTGTTCAGCACTAAAGCTAAAAATTTTTATTTCGACACGTGGTTGGCGATGTGATATAATTCTACTGTAAGATGGTTCTTTCTTTGCTTGTCGCGCGTTTGCTGGTAAGCTTTTGCTTTTGCGTAGGCGAAGCGAGGTTTTGATGCAGCACGTCTTATCTCCAGAGATGTTGAAGTGATACTGAATTCTAGTATTTAATTTCATGTGCATTTTATAGAATGTTGATTTTTGTAATATACCAACGTTATTAAACATAACTTGAAAATATAATCAATATGCTGAAAATTTCTATAAAATCCATTAAGTAACACAGAAATTATTAAACAAAACGTTTAGCATTTTACATTCTAACAAATCACAAATACAATACAAGTTTTTGGTTCGGTTCGAAGTGCATTTGTATTGGTAGAAACGACGCGCATCGATCATAGGCACACTAGGTGAAAATCCCGACGTATTCAGTTTTTTATTAGACAGAGAAGGATAAAGTTAAATTAAACTGATGGTGTTTTTGTTTCTTAAATTTTTGAAGGATTAATATTGGGTTACAAGATACAGTGGCTCACAGCTTCTTTCGTTCAGCGGCATAGTAAAATGGTAAAACCGTATTCCTGCGAAACCAGTTAAGATATTCAAAAAATTTAAATGATGTCTTATTTATCAGTCATTCATTATTAATATAGGCACTTCATTATTTTTCTATTCTAACAAAAAAAAAAAAAAAAATGATCAGCTCGATGAGCTGAGTTGGCGCACGCTCAAGTTCACGCTCTGCCAACTGCGCAGTTGACGTAGCGACTGCGCTTGGGCTGCAAGAGGCTTATGTTGTGCTAATTAAATGTTTAATAACTTTTTTCTAGAAGGATTTTTTTATTCAAACTTTCAGAGCATATTTATGTTATTCATATGTGTGTATGTGCCGAAGCACAAGTCTCTAGTATTTGAAATGCGTTTTTTGCAAATTTTGGGCGAAGGGGGCGTGGCATCAAAAATTACAAAATGTTTGTGTTCACAACAGGCATCTGAATTGTATGTCTCTAGCTCTTACGGTACGTAAAAGAGACGAAAAGTTATCGAACTTTATCGATAAAAAGAGAACGGGAAGAGTTATCTAATTTTTGAAAAAAAAAACCCGTATAGCGTATGGTATTCAGGAGTATACATGTCAAATTTCAGCTCTCTAGCTTCTGTGGTTTACGAGATCGCTGCGTTCACACAGACGGACGGACGGACAGGGCTATATCAACTCAGCTCATCGAGCTGATCATGAATATATATACTTTGTATGGTCTGCGACGTCTCCTTCTGCCTGTTGCATACATTTTCACAAAAACATTATGCCCTGATTTCCCATTTTCAATGGGCTCAGGATATAAAAAGAAGATCATATACCATATGATCATATATAAAATACCAAAGTTTTGGCAAGTGATTCGTGCAGTGCACGAAATAAGCTGTGACATGAATAATGCCAGTTATTTTAGTTTTCTTCAGTTTTAAATGTTGTTTGTTAGATTAGAAAAATAATGAAGTGCCTATATTAATAATGAATGGCTGATAAATAAGTCCTCATTTAAATATTTTAAATATCTCTACTGGTTTCGCGGGAATACGGCTTTTAAATTTTACTATACCGCTGCAATAAGCTGAAATAAACTATGAGCCACTGTACGTATATGTGAATATATTATTTTGTTATAAAATTTTTACAATGTTCATCATGCTTGATATATATAGTGTAATTTCTGGTTGAAAATAGTTGTCGCTTATAATGTAATAAGAACTTTTTTTAGAATTCATCAATTATTGGTTTATTGTCTCGAATAAAGATTTTATTATCTTTATCATATTTATACCCTGAGCCCATTAAAAAATGGGGAATGAGTGTATAATGCTTTTGGTAGAACCCATAAAGTATATGTATTCTATATATAGCGCCTAGATGCCGCAGGAGCCGGAGATAAATCATCCAAATAGCGTGCTTTAGGCGGCGGACCTAAGGATAGAGGTCCGCTCCCAGCACCATGGATATAAGTCCAGGGCGGTATAACGTCGGGTCTGCCAGCACGAAGGTCGAGGGTCGAGAATTTCGTAAGCACCATCTCGGGAACTTCTCCACTGGGAGGGCGGAGGTATATATATATATATATATATATATATCTCCATTGCCAATCCGGATCATCGCGGTAGGCGACAGCGTCGTCGCCCGGGATTGGAGGTGCGACGAGAGCGTGGAGGACTCAGGAGGTACAACTGCTGTCGGGGAAGCCGAGGAATGCACCGATCGCCGCCTAAGGGATCGAGGTCGGCGGTGGTCAAGGCGACGGATTGGCTATCGCCGCCTAGGGGACCGAGGTCGACGGTGGTCATGGCGTCGGACTGGCGATCGCCGTCGAAGAGGCTGATCCGCCATGTGGAGTTTGTGGTGGGGCTGCCCACACAGGCGACATCCGTCCGAGCGCCGGCACGCTCCAGTGGAACGCTCATGGACCAGACAGTTCGGACAGTATCGATTTATGAGGACTGTTTTTCAGGCGTTTCTCAAATTGAGGAATCGCCAACATTGACGGAGAGTGTGAACTCCACGGCACACCCGACATCGGTAGGTATTCACTCCGCCTTTCTAACGGGGTTGTTGGGAGCGAGTCGGGGCCATGTTGCTGAGCAAAGAACGATAGGCAGGAAAAATTAAAAAAATGTGAACGGATTGATTGGTGCGAGAGACTCGGGTGAGCGGACAGGTGCACAAGGACATATAGACAGCACATACAAAAGATCCTAAGGCGGTTATTGTTTCGCTAGGTCAGGCTCATGCTCACTTTGCAAAAGAGTGAGCTTCGCCACAAGTCGTCTGACCATCAGACCCTCGCGAAGTCCGAACGTCGATGACACGAACCAGACCATCAGCACCAGAGTGCAGCTGCATTCAGTGGGAGGTAGATTATCCTCAGACACGATGACAAGGTCGCCTATCTCGAGATTGCGAACTGGAGAATAAGGCCTCGAAACTCTTAACTCAAGCCTCCCATAACCCGCCCATATGGGGGGGCGCTGGGTGGAATGAGAGCCCAGTCAAATGAGCGAAGTGAGCCCACTTAAAATATAATAATTGTATTAATATATTAAGAGTATTTTCACAACTTAAACAAAAAACAAGTAAGAGTGCTCTAGTCGAGACGGCTCGACTAGGAGATACCCTGAGCTCTGCGAAGTGCCTATACTTCAAATATATTATGCTTAGTTTAAATATACATATACTCAATCACACGCTCTGTCAACTGTGCAGTTGTCGTAGCGACTGCCCTTGGGCTGCAAGACTCCCTATGTTGTGATAAATTAAATGTTAAATAACTTTTTTTTAGGACTTTCTTATGCAAACTTTCAGGGCATGTTATTCATATGGTGTTTGTGCCGAAGCACAAGTCTCTAGTATTTGCAATGCGTTTTTTGCAAATTTAGGTCGAAGGGGACGTGGCATCCAAAATCCAAAAATTACAAAATGTTTGTATTCATAACATCCATTTACAAAGTGAATTTCATGTCCTACCTCTTACGGTACGCAAAAGAGAAAAGAGAAAGCTATTGAAATTTATCGATAAAAAGAGAACGGGACGAGTTATCGAATATTCGAAAAAATGTGCTAAATATCAGCTCTAGCTTCTGTGGTTTATTTGTTTAATTTTTGTGGGAATAGGATATTTTAGAATTGCTTTGATTTTATCAGGATTGGTTTTTATTCCACCCTTATTTATGACGTGTCCTAGGAAGAAGTTTCTTGTTTTGTTAAAGTTTCACATTTGTTAAAGTGTAATTTGAGATTTGCTTCTCGAAACCCAATTGCAGTGAGTGTAGGTGTTCTTTTAAAGATATTGAAAATACAATTATATCGTCTAGATATAGTAAACAGTGTTTATTTAGTAATGGTCGCAAAACATTACTCATGGAAGTGGAACGTTGAAAGATTGCAGGTACGTTCTTTAATCCATTTGTCATACGAAGATATTCATAGTGGCCATGTTTAGTGGAAAAAGCTGTTTTTTAATGGAATCTGGATGTATTTCAAGTTGATGGAATCCTTTTGTTGTGAAATACTCGCATATTTAGTATTGGGTGTCTGTCATTAACAGTTACGTCCTTTCATTTTCTGTTGTTTATTACTCTTCTAAATTTTTGTTTACCTGAAGCATCTCGATTTTTGGGTACGATCCATATAGGAATAAGGGGAATTGCTGGGGCGTATAATATAAATGTTCTGAATTTGGTGTTCAACTTCCTATACGTATGATTATAGATAACTGTACGATTTTGTATGCAAAAGTGATTTGTAAGTAGTGTTAACTTGTTTTTCTTTATTACTGAAACTAAGATGGTCGCCTTCTTTCTAAAAGCAGTTTTCTACCAATTAATAGATCATAATCTGGTGAAAATTTATGTAGGAGAAATTCCTTATTACTCTTGAATAGGTTGTTGGAAAGAACATTCACTCTTTTTGTGACAGTTAAGCGTCTATTGCTGGTTTGAATAAAACAATCTGTTCACGCCATAGGGCGCGAAGGCGAGAAAGGAAGATTTTTCGCTTCGGCCAAGGGCGGTCACACTGGAAGCCGTGACTTGAATTTCGATGGGAAGCGCCATTGAAGTTTAAGACTAACTTCAAATTAGGAATTATTATAAGCTTCGGAATACAAGATTACAATTAAAACCATTGTTTTTGCTCAACCTATACACCCGCGTTCTTAGTTTGTTTTTAACACGCGAGTTTGTGCAACATTCCATGCGAAAATCTCTCCAGTTGCTGACGGATCGAATTGCCAATTGAGACAAAAAGAACACAACTAAATAAAGTGGTTGTAATTGGCAGCGCGCCGTAGTCTCAATAACAACAACACCAACAAATAGCGCAACCCGGCTGCTATCTCACACACATACACTAATAAACATTCAATAAAACCGAAAAAGTGGATGTGCGGATTTCTTCCTTTATTCCTGCTGCTCTATCCGCATAATTTTCGCGTCCATATTCAGGCAATTAAGGCATATAATCCAAGTGTCAGTGCCAACTTATTTGTGCTAGAAATTATACAGTGCAAGTGCAAATCCACCACAGCTGATTTGCGATTGCGATTTGCTACCAGGGCTGGTGCGCTACCCAAGTCGTGAGTGAATCACGCCTTATCGGCCATTCTTAATTGTTAAGCAAATTTTATTGTTATTTTTTTTTTATATTTAAATAAATTACATTTAAATTTATACGAAAATATATATATAAAGGAAAATAAAGGAAAATATATATATCTATATAATATATGTATAAGCTATTCAATAAGTTCTAAGGATACGATATTTACGCATCTACAAATATCGTGCATCATCCACGTATACAGTCCACTTCCGGTTGTTTCGTTTTTTCCTGGCGTTTCGGTCCGCCAATATTCCGTCTTCTCCTGCGGACAACTGATAATGTCCGCCGACCCATCTAATGCTGCTTCTAAAATTTGCAAGCCATAAGGTTCCCGGTCATAGCGACGCTCTGTCCGGAACTCCGTCGAAACCCAATCCACTAGCTTCCAAGCGCTCGCACATCCGTGCTTCCTCGACAACGTCTTGTAGTCACAGCGTTTCTCCAACGTCACGTCCGTCCACTGCTTCCGTCTCTAATCCGCGTAAGAGCTTTTCACCAACTCCAAAGGTCATCGTGACAGCGGCAGAGTTTCCCATACTCACTAGGTACGCGTCTCAACAGCTCAAGGAGCAATCGACAATGTCTTTAGCTGACTTCATTGCGTCATGCTTCGAGGCTCGCGAAAGTGAAGCGCTAAGTGAAGAAGTTCCTCTATACTCCATTAAAATGCACTTAGAGCAACTAAAGTCACTTTGGGCGAATGTAGAGTCGGAGTTTACCCGCTGCCACAGAGCCTTCACGTCCCATAACAGAGAAGAAAGCATGATGACATTGACCACCATCAAGGCGAAGCACGAATACTGCTACATGGTCTACGTGCGATGCGGAACTCTTTTCGGGCAGATGTCGGCCACGCCACTCCCGCTCCTGCTAGGCTTTCGGCGCGCCAAGTCCCACGACTGCCTCCGTGTGAGGTGGAAGTCTTCGCAGGCGATAGTCTTGCGTGGCCGACGTTCCGCGATTTATTCTCCGCGATATATATTCGCAATCCCGTTTTTGCAGAGGTGGAAAAGCTCTACCACCTAAACTCCAAGACTCGCGGTGAGGAATGTGCCATTGTTTCAAAGTCCCCTCTAACGAGGGTTTCCAAGCCACGTGGGACAACCTGACGTAGTTTCGCTGGATCCAGACAGGTCCTTGCGAGAGCTGCAGACGGCTTTCCAGGGGTGCCTACCTGCCTTGCAACGGTCAGGAGCCAGTCTCATGCTGGGACGATCTGAATCGTTTCTTGACAGATTGCTATCGTGTGCTGGAGGCCACGGAGGGCCATAAGTCGACCCCAGTTACACAGGTCGACCCATCCAGGTCCCGAAAACCCGCCGCCACGGTGAGTGTCCAAGCATTTAGATCTCGGTCAGACCCATCGCTCTGGCTCAATTTCTGAGGAATGAGGCACCTCTCCAAAAGAACCCTCCTTTGAAGGCTCAGTATGACGCTGTGTTGCAGGAATACATCGATTTGGGTCACATGGTTCGCGGACGGCAATAATTTTTATCTTCCTCACCACGCTGTCCTCAAACCTGACAGCACTACCACCAAAGTCCGCGTCGTCTTTAACGCCTCGAGTCCGTCCACTCGAGCAATCAGTTTAAATTACTCTTTGCTTACCGGACCCACTCTGCAAACCGACCTCACGCTGTAGATCCTCAAAAGGCGTGTGTCCCAATTCGTCTTCAATTCTGACATTACGCAGATGTATCGACAGATCATTGTCGACCCCAAGCACACTCCTTTCCAGCGGATCCTCTACCGAGATCGCGGTGGGAATCTTCAGGACTACGAGCTTCAAACGGTCACTTTCGGTGTGAACCCTTTTTCGCAATAAGAGTCCTGCTACAGCTGGCGCACGTCGTGCGACACTTGTTTCCTAGAGCAAGCGAGATCCTGCCGCATTACATGTATGTAGATGATGTCCTCGCTGGGGCTCACACGGAGGACAACGCCCACGACGCCATCCAGGAGCTCAACGCTGCTCTCCTTTCGGCTGGCTTCCCGCTGCGGAAATAGACAGCTAACCAGAAAGGAATACTCAAGACTCTTCCGAGAGAGCATTTGCTGCATGAAGACTTCCTTGAGTTAGAAGATGCAAGTGCGACCAAGACGCTGGGTATCCGCTGGCAAACCACGCATGACAGCTTCTTCTTCTCCATCGTGGAGCCACAAGCAAAGGATCCCGTCTCCAAGAGGGAGGTGCTTTCCTACATAGCGAAGCTGTTCGATCTCGGTGGTTGGCTGGCGCCCTTCGTCATTCGGGCCAAATATTTATGCAGCAGCTATGGCTAACCGAACATAGATGGGACGATGCACTCACGCCATCGCTTCTACTTCAGTAGCACGAGTTCCTACAGGACTATCCGGACTATCTGTACGGAGCAGCACTCTATGTTGGGGTTCGGCATCAGGAACATGTGAGTGTCCATTTCCTAACGGCTAAGACACGAGTAGCTCCAGTCAAAACGGTCTCACTGCCACGAGCTCTGCGGTGCGGTTCTGCTGGCTGACCTGTATGCGTCAGTAGTCCCGGAGCTGCCAATACGGCCGACTTCCTCTCAGTTCTGGACGGATTCCACCATCGTATTGGCCTGGCTCAATACGCCTCCTTGCAGCTGGGCGACTTTCGCGGCGAACAGAGTTTCCAGCATTTCCCAGAGCACCTGTGGACACGTTCGATCCGAGGACAATCCAGCAGATCTAGCCAGCCGAGGTGTCTCCACCGAAGAACTAGCGGCCAGAAGCTTATGGTGGCTCGGACCGGACTCCGACAGGCACCTGAGCATTGGCCGGCTGCTCTCTGCGATGTACTGGATATGCAGCTTGAGCTGAGAGTCCACTGTCACACAGTCACTGTAGCCCCCAAGGACAACTTCAGCGAACGGTTCTCAGATTACGGGAGAGCCCGCAGGGTCACCGCATATGTCCAGCGGATCGTAGCTCCAAAGGATGCGAGCCGCCGAGCGGATCTTTGTGCGGCTTGTTCAGAGCAATAAATATGCTTCCGAAATCCGGACCCTCATTGAGAAGCGTCTGTTCTCAAGCTCCTTGCTCAACTTAAACCCATTTCTCCATCAGCACGGGGTCCTTCGCACATGCGGCCGACTACGAGCAGCTGAGTCTCTCAGCTATGATGAGTGTCACCCAATCCTGCTCCCTTATGACGCTTTGACCCGGCTCCTCGTAAAGTTTGCCCACCGCATTACCCTGCATGGTGACAGCTAGTTGATGGAGCGGTACTTGCGTACCAAGTTCTGGATCCCAAGGATAAAGAACTTAATCTAGGCTCATCTGCAGGGGTGCCAGACGTGCATCATCTATCGGCGCCGCCAACAAACCCAAATGATAGGAGACCTGGGCTTTCATTCCGGAGTTAAGAGTTTCAAGTCCCTGTTCCCAATTCGTCTTCAATTCTGACATTACGCAGATGTATCGACAGATCATTGTCGACCCCAAGCACACTCCTTTCCAGCGGATCCTCTACCGAGATCGCGGTGGGAATCTTCAGGACTACGAGCTTCAAACGGTCACTTTCGGTGTGAACCCTTTTTCGCAATAAGAGTCCTGCTACAGCTGGCGCACGTCGTGCGACACTTGTTTCCTAGAGCAAGCGAGATCCTGCCGCATTACATGTATGTAGATGATGTCCTCGCTGGGGCTCACACGGAGGACAACGCCCACGACGCCATCCAGGAGCTCAACGCTGCTCTCCTTTCGGCTGGCTTCCCGCTGCGGAAATAGACAGCTAACCAGAAAGGAATACTCAAGACTCTTCCGAGAGAGCATTTGCTGCATGAAGACTTCCTTGAGTTAGAAGATGCAAGTGCGACCAAGACGCTGGGTATCCGCTGGCAAACCACGCATGACAGCTTCTTCTTCTCCATCGTGGAGCCACAAGCAAAGGATCCCGTCTCCAAGAGGGAGGTGCTTTCCTACATAGCGAAGCTGTTCGATCTCGGTGGTTGGCTGGCGCCCTTCGTCATTCGGGCCAAATATTTATGCAGCAGCTATGGCTAACCGAACATAGATGGGACGATGCACTCACGCCATCGCTTCTACTTCAGTAGCACGAGTTCCTACAGGACTATCCGGACTATCTGTACGGAGCAGCACTCTATGTTGGGGTTCGGCATCAGGAACATGTGAGTGTCCATTTCCTAACGGCTAAGACACGAGTAGCTCCAGTCAAAACGGTCTCACTGCCACGAGCTCTGCGGTGCGGTTCTGCTGGCTGACCTGTATGCGTCAGTAGTCCCGGAGCTGCCAATACGGCCGACTTCCTCTCAGTTCTGGACGGATTCCACCATCGTATTGGCCTGGCTCAATACGCCTCCTTGCAGCTGGGCGACTTTCGCGGCGAACAGAGTTTCCAGCATTTCCCAGAGCACCTGTGGACACGTTCGATCCGAGGACAATCCAGCAGATCTAGCCAGCCGAGGTGTCTCCACCGAAGAACTAGCGGCCAGAAGCTTATGGTGGCTCGGACCGGACTCCGACAGGCACCTGAGCATTGGCCGGCTGCTCTCTGCGATGTACTGGATATGCAGCTTGAGCTGAGAGTCCACTGTCACACAGTCACTGTAGCCCCCAAGGACAACTTCAGCGAACGGTTCTCAGATTACGGGAGAGCCCGCAGGGTCACCGCATATGTCCAGCGGATCGTAGCTCCAAAGGATGCGAGCCGCCGAGCGGATCTTTGTGCGGCTTGTTCAGAGCAATAAATATGCTTCCGAAATCCGGACCCTCATTGAGAAGCGTCTGTTCTCAAGCTCCTTGCTCAACTTAAACCCATTTCTCCATCAGCACGGGGTCCTTCGCACATGCGGCCGACTACGAGCAGCTGAGTCTCTCAGCTATGATGAGTGTCACCCAATCCTGCTCCCTTATGACGCTTTGACCCGGCTCCTCGTAAAGTTTGCCCACCGCATTACCCTGCATGGTGACAGCTAGTTGATGGAGCGGTACTTGCGTACCAAGTTCTGGATCCCAAGGATAAAGAACTTAATCTAGGCTCATCTGCAGGGGTGCCAGACGTGCATCATCTATCGGCGCCGCCAACAAACCCAAATGATAGGAGACCTGGGCTTTCATTCCGGAGTTAAGAGTTTCAAGTCCCTGTTCCCAATTCGTCTTCAATTCTGACATTACGCAGATGTATCGACAGATCATTGTCGACCCCAAGCACACTCCTTTCCAGCGGATCCTCTACCGAGATCGCGGTGGGAATCTTCAGGACTACGAGCTTCAAACGGTCACTTTCGGTGTGAACCCTTTTTCGCAATAAGAGTCCTGCTACAGCTGGCGCACGTCGTGCGACACTTGTTTCCTAGAGCAAGCGAGATCCTGCCGCATTACATGTATGTAGATGATGTCCTCGCTGGGGCTCACACGGAGGACAACGCCCACGACGCCATCCAGGAGCTCAACGCTGCTCTCCTTTCGGCTGGCTTCCCGCTGCGGAAATAGACAGCTAACCAGAAAGGAATACTCAAGACTCTTCCGAGAGAGCATTTGCTGCATGAAGACTTCCTTGAGTTAGAAGATGCAAGTGCGACCAAGACGCTGGGTATCCGCTGGCAAACCACGCATGACAGCTTCTTCTTCTCCATCGTGGAGCCACAAGCAAAGGATCCCGTCTCCAAGAGGGAGGTGCTTTCCTACATAGCGAAGCTGTTCGATCTCGGTGGTTGGCTGGCGCCCTTCGTCATTCGGGCCAAATATTTATGCAGCAGCTATGGCTAACCGAACATAGATGGGACGATGCACTCACGCCATCGCTTCTACTTCAGTAGCACGAGTTCCTACAGGACTATCCGGACTATCTGTACGGAGCAGCACTCTATGTTGGGGTTCGGCATCAGGAACATGTGAGTGTCCATTTCCTAACGGCTAAGACACGAGTAGCTCCAGTCAAAACGGTCTCACTGCCACGAGCTCTGCGGTGCGGTTCTGCTGGCTGACCTGTATGCGTCAGTAGTCCCGGAGCTGCCAATACGGCCGACTTCCTCTCAGTTCTGGACGGATTCCACCATCGTATTGGCCTGGCTCAATACGCCTCCTTGCAGCTGGGCGACTTTCGCGGCGAACAGAGTTTCCAGCATTTCCCAGAGCACCTGTGGACACGTTCGATCCGAGGACAATCCAGCAGATCTAGCCAGCCGAGGTGTCTCCACCGAAGAACTAGCGGCCAGAAGCTTATGGTGGCTCGGACCGGACTCCGACAGGCACCTGAGCATTGGCCGGCTGCTCTCTGCGATGTACTGGATATGCAGCTTGAGCTGAGAGTCCACTGTCACACAGTCACTGTAGCCCCCAAGGACAACTTCAGCGAACGGTTCTCAGATTACGGGAGAGCCCGCAGGGTCACCGCATATGTCCAGCGGATCGTAGCTCCAAAGGATGCGAGCCGCCGAGCGGATCTTTGTGCGGCTTGTTCAGAGCAATAAATATGCTTCCGAAATCCGGACCCTCATTGAGAAGCGTCTGTTCTCAAGCTCCTTGCTCAACTTAAACCCATTTCTCCATCAGCACGGGGTCCTTCGCACATGCGGCCGACTACGAGCAGCTGAGTCTCTCAGCTATGATGAGTGTCACCCAATCCTGCTCCCTTATGACGCTTTGACCCGGCTCCTCGTAAAGTTTGCCCACCGCATTACCCTGCATGGTGACAGCTAGTTGATGGAGCGGTACTTGCGTACCAAGTTCTGGATCCCAAGGATAAAGAACTTAATCTAGGCTCATCTGCAGGGGTGCCAGACGTGCATCATCTATCGGCGCCGCCAACAAACCCAAATGATAGGAGACCTGGGCTTTCATTCCGGAGTTAAGAGTTTCAAGTCCCTGTTCTATAAGTTCTAGAAGAGAGAGTCCTAAGTTCGTGAGAGTAAGAAGTAATTTCGTTTGAGCTCCGTATTTTTATATTTTCTGTGCTTTAAATTGTTTTAATATTTACTTATTGTTGCAGTTATTTAATTACTGTGATTTGTGATTCTAAACATAGTGTTTGTTTTGTCACTTACATAGTTAAGTGAGCGTTGGTAATTATATTAAATTTGCAATTTTCGTCTTCGTTTTAGTATACATATCTATTCTGTGTATTTTTATACCCTGAGCCCATTGAAAATGGGAAATCAGGGTATAATGTTTTTGTGAAAATGTATGTAACAGGCAGAAGGAGACGTCGCAGACCATACAAAGTATATATATTCTTGATCAGCTCGATGAGCTGAGTTGAAATAGCCCTGTCCGTCTGTCCGTCCGTCCGTCCGTCCGTCCGTCCGTCCGTCTGTGTGAACGCAGCGATCTCGTAAACCACAGAAGCTAGAGAGCTGAAATTTGACATGTATACTCATGAATACCATACGCTATACGAGTTTTTTTCAAAAATTCGATAACTCTTCCCGTTCTCTTTTTATCGATAAATTTCGATAACTTTTCGTCTCTTTTACGTACCGTAAGAGCTAGAGACCTGAAATTCACTACATAGATTCCTGTTGTGAATACAGACATTTTGTAATTTATGGATTTTGGATGCCACGCCCCCTTCGCCCTAAATTTGCAAAAAACGCATTTCAAATACTAGAGACTTGTGCTTCGGCACATACACACATTTGAATAACATAATCGTGCCCTGAAAGTTTGAATAAAAAAGTCCTGCTAGAAAAAAAGTTATTAAACATTTAATTTCCACAACATAAGCCTCTTGCAGCTCAAGCGCTGTCGCTACGTCAACTGCGCAGTTGGCAGAGCGTGTGCTTGAGCGTGCGTCTGTGTGTGTGTATGTGTTGCTTGCAGTATATGTATATGTAAACTAAGCATAGAATATTTAAAGTATCGGCACTTCGCAGGGCTCAGGGTATCTCCTAGTCGAGCCGTCTCGACTAGAGCATTCTTACTTGTTTCTCATTTGCTCTCTTATTTTTACACTTGTTAGTGTGTGTGTTTGCTGTTGATTGCTCACGCTCTAGTGTTTGTTTTTGTCATACGAAATTTTTGTTCGTTTTTATCGCTGTATCTCTCCCGCTCTATTTACTGTTTCAGCTGTTGGTGTTGGTCTCTGTCTTAGCTGTTTGTTGTTGTTTGTGATTCGCTCGCTCAACACAGTTAATCATCGCTTTATCTGTATTTTTCTTATTCTTTATCCGCTAATTTTGTTTAGCTTAACTTCCAAGTTGCCAATATGACTTGCTGCAAGAAATCTTGCTCATTTAGGCAAGCCGCTGATTCTGCAGAAATGCAATTTGTTGGTTGCTGGTTGTGTGAGAATCTAATGCATATAAAGTGTGCTGGCATCTCTGGGCGTGATTGCGATAGAGTCATGGCTGCACCCAAAAGTGGGTGTGGTGGACTACGCTGGTCTTGCCCCGATTGCTTGGAAAAACAATTAAATTTTTCCAAGATGTATAATACAGTGCGGGTACAGTATTCGAAACTGATTAACATTTCTAAACAGCTAACAGGTGAACTGAAAGCTGGCGAAGAAATATTAAATCAATATAGTTTCCCTCATTTAATTTACCATCACCTAATTTGTCTGCCCCTTCTTCACCGTGTCAGGAAATATCAATTCCGATATCCGACGACTCAGGTGAAATATCTGCTGCCAGTGTCATAATAGACACTCAAAAGGCCCCTAATAAAAAAGTTAAAGTTACTCCGAGTGTAGTTCAACCTATGAAAAACATTCAGACATCTCCTCTTGACCCTACTGTACCCTATTTATCTGTTGTGTCTTCTCGAAAGCAAGTCTTCTTATCTAGGCTTTCATCAGATACTACATGTGAGGCTGTGTCTGCTTTTATTGAAACTAAAGCTAAGGTTTTTATTTCGAAGTTCAATTTTACTACTCCTCGTGAAATTGCTTCATTTAAAATAAATGTACCTATGGAATTCTTCGCAACTATATGTGACTCCAATGTAGTTGTGCATGAATTCAAACAGAAGATTCGGAACAGAATTTCCCCGGTCTCTTTGATTTCTGATTCGGTACAACCTTCATCTGAGGCTGTATCAAAAAACTAATTACACCATCTTCTCCGCAGCTATCCTTAATTTATCAAAATGTTCGTGGCCTTAATTCCAAATTAAGAAGTCTTTTTCTGTATAGCTTTAGTGTAAAATCTGAACTTATTGCCCTCACTGAGACATGGTTAACTCCAAATGTTTATAACAGTGAGGTTCTTTCAGATAATTTCACTATTTATAGACTTGATCGTTTGTCACGTAGAGGGGGTGGAGTTTTAATAGCTGTTAAATCCCACTTTCTCTCGGAATCTTTTACCTTCTCATCACTTCACAATGTTGAGATTATTGGAGTTAAAATAACTCTCCAGTCTTGTTCCCTGTATGTTACTTGTTCATATATACCTCCCTCTTCTTATTTTACAAGTTTACAAGTTTATAGTCAACATATATCTTTTATTAAAGAAATGTATGGGTATGTTCAAGATAACGACCTGTTTCTTGTATTGGGTGATTTTAATATACCAAACACTTCTTGGGCCTTATCTCTCAATTCAAATCATCTTATTCCAACAATGGATCATTATCTTTTTGACGAATTGTTTAACCTTTCCATGTTTCAGATGAACTCCATCTCAAATTATTTGAATCGATTTCTTGATCTTGTTTTTACTAATGATGATACCATCATTAGGGTTTTAAGATCAACTCCCTTTTGTATTCCTGAGGATATACATCATCCGACTTTAGAGGTTTTAATACCTATTGACTGTCGACTAATTGCAACGCCATTATCATTTAAATTAATGATTAAAGAATGCAGTGTTTCTTTGCGGTCACCTTTATTAAAACTGTTTAATTTGTCCATTAATACCTCAGTATTCCCTTAAATTTGGAAAGAATCATTTATTATTCCTCTGTACAAAAAAGGAGGAAGATCTGATATTTCCAATTATAGAGGTTTTGCGAAGCTTTCTGTTATTCCGAAGTTATTTGAAAAAATGATAACTTCTAACTTGCAACATTTTGCAAATCGATTATTTCACCTCATATCAGCATGGCTTTTTTCAGAATCGATCAACCTCAACTAACCTATTAGAATTTTCATCTCTAATCAACGAAAGCTTTTTAAATAAAATGCAGACTGATGTTATATATACTGACTTTAGTAAGGCATTTGACTCAGTTCAGCATGATATTTTACTTCAAAAGCTTGACCATTTCGGAATTTCTCCTAAACTTCTGTCTTGGATAGCTTCCTATTTAAAGGGTAGAACCCAAAGAGTTTTGTTGAGAACAGCTATTTCGAAGGTCATATTTGTCTCATCGGGTGTGCCTCAGGGTAGTCATTTGGGCCCTCTACTATTCTCCCTTTTTATAAATGACCTTCTGAGTTGTATTTCTCATTCAAAAGTTTTTATGTCTGCAGATGATGTAAAACTCTGTCTCTCATAGAAAAATTCACTGGATCATCTACGCTTACAAGATGATCTTGATTCCTTTCAATGTTGGCGTAAGGCTAATCAATTGCAGTTGAATTGCTCCAAATGTATGACAATGACCTTTAGTCGCATTTGTCCATATACTGCTCATTATAAAATCAATAATGATTCCTTGCAACGTATTTCTACAATGAAAGATCTTGGGGTGATCTTTGACTCTAAACTTAGTTTCAATGCCCAAATATCAACCATCATTAATAAAGGCAAAAGTGTTGTTGGCTTTATTAAACGATGGTCGAAAGAATTTAATGACCCGGTTGTTACCAAACTCCTTTTTATTTCGCTGGTTCGACCAATTTTGGAATATTGTTCAGTTATATGGTCGCCACAGCATAAATTGTATCAGGACCGTATAGAATCGGTTCAGAAACAGTTTCTTCTCTTTGCGTTACGCAATCTTAACTGGGATCGTAACCTTCGCTTACCCTCTTATCATAGTAGGCTTTTTCTTATAGATCTTCCGTCACTAATAAACCGTAGAACAGTCTTGGGTATTGCTTTTCTACATAATTTGATTAGTGGTGTAAATAATAGTACAACGTTATAATTTGAGCACAAAAATTGAACTGTTTTATTCTTTTAAATCCTTCTCCTTAAATACCTCGTTTGAGAAGTAAGAGAAGAGCATCTCTCATATACATTGACATTTCTTACATTCTAACATATGTCCTATGCAACCACTTGAGTTCTATGTTAGTCTTATCTTAATTCAGGCGTCTCTTCCGAACATGAAAGAGGATCACACGTACTGAATTTTGTAACATTATCTTAAGGGTTGTTTATGTTTTGTAATCTATTTTTATGTTATCACCACATGGCGAGATCTGTGTTCATGCTTGAACATTCTGCCAAAGGCCGAAAGAAGTGACGGTAACAGAGAAAAGGTTAAAATGCTAATGCAAACATTTGAGTTCTATCTTATTCTTATCTTATTTCAGGCGTCTCTTACGAACATGAAAGAGGATCACACGTACTGAATTTTTTGGAAAAGCTAGGGCTTGTAATCGTCTGCGTACATGTAATTTTCTTACAATATATATTATTATAATTAACATACCAAGTCCTAAGGATATGTGATTAATAATTGGGGTTTTTAGTGGATCCCATACAATTTTGGGTATTTCACTTATATTACTTATATAGGGAGTTGATACCGTTTCGTAACTTTCAGAGTGAAGTATGTAATTTGCCATTAGTATTTTGTCCAAAGTTCTAGCCGTACAATCTGATTTTAATGTCAAAATACCTTGTTCTGGTAAGGTTATTATTTCTTCGTTTACATTTTCTACTGCATCTAAATTCGGTCTACCAATAAGAAAATGTCCTCGTGTTAGTACTTCTAAATCATCTATATCTTCTCCTGTTGTGTATAAGTGTCGTGAGTTTAATATCGCTTCAATTTGACATAGTAAGGTTGACATTTCTTCAAAACTTAAGCTGCTATCACCCATTGTTCGTTTCAAATGATATTTTACCGATTTAACTCCGGCTTCCAAAATACCTCCGAAGTGAGGTCCTGCCGGGGGAATAAAGTGCCAACTAATCGCCTCGTTTTCTAATAAAGGAGCGATTGTATTATTGTCTTTTCTTGTTGTTTCTATAAAATGTTTTTCGCATATTTCAGCTTCTATGTCATCATTATCTTCTTCCATTTCCCAAAATTTTTCTAAATTTTCAACTTTCATAGTGGTTGCTGTTATCACTGTACTTCTTTTTGATTTTGTACACCCTGATCCTACCCAACCAAACTCCGGATTCTGTCCAAGAAGTCCGTCTATTTTTACTATCCCATTTGAATTTTTATTATATTTATTGGTAGAATTTTTATTTCTTTCTTCATTACTCAATGAAGTTATAGAATTATAACGGTGTTCCAAAAATTCCATTACATCTGACAACTCTTGAATTTCTTTTGTCTTTTTGACGTGAGATTCATAGAGCTGCAGCGTTTCTTTGTTGAACTTTCTCAACAAAGTGTGGGCGAAAATTATGTCCACTTCTGTGGGTAAATTAGTTTTAAGTTTTATTATATAATACATATGTATAGCCTCATTGCTATTATCAATAAAACTTTTAATATTTTTTGCGGAATCCATATTCAAATTTGGTAATTCAATTAATCGATTCATTTCATCGGAAAAAATTTTCCTTTTATTTTCGAATTGCTTAATTAATAATTCCCAAACTGAATGGTAATTCCCAACTGAGCCAGTGAGAAAATTTAGAAACCATGCTCTTGGCTTCACCCTTTAATGCCGTTTTTAAATAATTAAATTTTACTGGCATACTTAAATCTTCCCTATTTTGAATTATTTCTGTAAATAATTCATAAAAAAGATCCCACTCTTTGGGTTCACCAAAAAATGTGGGTATTTGAATTTTAGGTAGCGTCGGAAGATCCTCTGTTTTTACGTCTACCTTATATGGTTTTGTATCCTGAGATACGCGCTCTAAAGTGTCTACCATATTCTGAGCATCGATTTTTAACTCATCAACATCTTCGTTTAATGAATATTTTTACAAAGTAAAATAATTTATTTTTTCTTGGATCCTACTCCAAAGAAAATTAATTTGGTTTTTTCTGATGTTACTCCATCCCAAGGTAGCATTATTCAACCCTTTTTCGGTTTCTTCTAAATATACCCTGAGCTGATTTAAATTTTGTTCAAAATTTTCGGCTTGTTTCTGCATGTCGCTTTTCTCTGACATTATTACTGTCCCGGTATCAACAACCTGTTTTGAACACGACTGTATTTCAATGATACTTTTAATTATACCTACTGTTTTTTCATATAAATTTTTGTTGAAATATTCATGATCTACTATTCCGATTTTTAATAGTGTCTTACGATTGCTCATAAACTTTGACCTAATGGTTTCTAATTTTTGAACCTTCTCACTACTTATTATACCAGCTTCCATTTGCTGGATTTCTGTCATCAGTGTCGACTGATTATTTAGTAACTGAATTGTCGCCTCGGACATCATTTTTCTTATTTAAACTATTTATCTCTAAACTTATCTGGAAATGATGTCCTTTTGCTTCTTCTCGGTTGCTCCTTGGATGTTTCTTCTCGGTTGCTCCCTGGATGCTGCTTCTCGGCTGCTTCTTCTCGGCTTCTTCGTGAATGCTTTCTATTTTATTTATTTATTTTTTTTTTTGTACACACTCACTTTCTGATGTTTTAGCCTCGGAAAGCTTTATAATTTTTTTTTTTTTTGATTTTCCGATGTTTTAGCCTCGGAACGCTTTATAATTTTTTGTGTATAAAAAATTATTAAACATAAACCCTTTTTTTTTAGGTTTTTGTTTTTTTTTTTTAAACAACTCTTAGGGGTTTTTTTTTTGTTTTACCCTTGAGTGTTAATTTTTATTTTCTGTGTTCCTTACCACGGGTGGGGGAAAACGACAGAATATTTTATTTTGCTACCTTAGCTACCGAACTGTAGAGTCTAAGGAGCTGGTTTAAAATTCTAAGTCTCTTACCACTAGTGGGGGAGACAATAGAATGCTCGAAGGACCAAAATGTAAATAATGATCCAACGTTATAGTTTTCTGTGTTTCTTACCACGGTGGGGGAAAACGACAGAATGTTTTATTTTGCTACCTTAGCTACCGAACTGTAGAGTCTAAGGAGCTGGTTAAAAATTCTAAGTCTCTTACCACTGGTGGGGGAGACAATAGAATGCTCGAAGGACCAAAATTTAAATAATGGTACAACGTTATAATTTGAGCACAAAAATTGAACTGTTTTATTCTTTTAAATCCTTCTCCTTATTTACCTCGTTTGACAAGTAAGAGAAGAGCATCTCTCATATACATTGACATTTCTTACATTCTAACATATGTCCTATGCAACCACTTGAGTTCTATGTTAGTCTTATCTTAATTCAGGCGTCTCTTACGAACATGAAAGAGGATCACACGTACTGAATTTTGTAACATTATCTTAAGGGTTGTTTATGTTTTGTAATCCATTTTTATGTTATCACCACATGGCGAGATCTGTGTTAATGCTTGAACAAGTGGTAATACTGATTCGCCTGCTCTTTTAAAGCAAATTAATTTTGTAGTACCTTCTCGTATTTCCCGTCACTTTCGTCCTCTATATTTACCTATGTGTACATCTGATTACTCCTTGCATAGTGCGTTTCAGGTCTTATGTACTACCTATAATAAATATTTTTATGTATTTGCTTCAGAACTCTCTCTTCCTTTAATAAAATCCTTGCTGTTCAAGCATGAACACAGATCTCGCCATGTGGTGATAACATAAAAATAGATTACAAAACATAAACGACTCTTAAGATAATGTTACAAAATTCAGTGCGTGTGATCCTCTTTCATGTTCGTAAGAGACGCCTGAAATAAGATAAGACTAACATAAAACTCAAGTGGTCTCATAGGACACATGTTAGAATGTAAGAAATGTCAATGTATTTGAGAGATGCTCTTCTCTTACTTCTCAAAAGAGGTATTTAAGGAGAAGGATTTAAAAGAATAAAACAGTTTAATTTTTGTGCTCAAACTATAACGTTGTACCATTATTTACATTTTGGTCCTTCGAGCATTCTATTGTCTCCCCCACCAGTGGTAAGAGACTTAGAATTTTAAACCAGCTCCTTAGACTCTACAGTTCGGTAGCTAAGGTAGCAAAATAAAATATTCTGTCGTTTTCCCCCACCCGTGGTAAGAAACACAAAAAATAACAATTAACACTCAAGGGTAAAAAAAACAAGTAAGAATGCTCTAGTCGAGACGGCTCGACTAGGAGGTACCCTGAGCCCTGCGAAGTGCCGATACTTCAAATATTGTATGCTTAGTTTACATATACATATGTTGCCAGCAACACATACACACACACAGACGCACGCGCAAGCACACGCTCTGCCAACTGCGCAGTTGACGTAGCGACAGCGCTTGGGCTGCAAGACGCCTACGCTATGGGAAATTAAATGTTTAATAACTTTTTTTCTAGCAGGACTTTTTGATTCAAACTTTCAGGGCATGATTATGTTATTCATATGTGTATATGTGCCGAAGCACAAGTCTCTAGTATTTGAAATGCGTTTTTTGCAAATTTATTGCGAAGGGGGCGTGGCATCCAAAATCCAAAAATTACAAAATGTCTGCATTCACAACAGGCATCTACACAGTAAATTTCATGTCTCTAGCTCTTACGGTACGTAAAAGAGACGAAAAGTTATCGAAATTTATCGATAAAAAGAGAACGGAAAGAGTTATCGAATTTTTGAAAAAAACTCGTATAGCGTATGGTATTCAGGAGTATACATGTCAAATTTCAGCTCTCTAGCTTCTGTGGTTTACGAGATCGCTGCGTTCACACAGACGGACGGACGGACGGACGGACGGACGGACGGAAGGACGGACGGACGGACAGACGGACAGGGCTATTTCAACTCAGCTCATCGAGCTGATCAAGAATATATATACTTTGTATGGTCTGCGACGTCTCCTTCTGCCTGTTACATACATTTTCACAAAAACATTATACCCTGATTTCCCATTTTCAATGGGCTCAGGGTATAAAAAAACCCCTAAGAGTTGTTTAAACAAAAACAAAAACCTAAAAAAAAAAAGGGTTTATGTTTAATAATTTTTTATACACAAAAAATTATAAAGCGTTCCGAGGCTAAAACATCGGAAAATCAAAAAAAAAAAAAATTATAAAGCTTTCCGAGGCTAAAACATCGGAAAGTGAGTGTCTACAAAAAAAAAATAATAATAGAAAGCATTCACGAAGCAGCCGAGAAGCAGCATTCACGGAGCAACCGAGAAGCTACAACCAGGGAACAGCCCAGAAACGACAGCCGAGAAGAAGCAGCCGAGAAGCAGCATCCAGGGAGCAACCGAGAAGAAACATCCAGGGAGCAACCGAGAAGCAGCAAAAGGACATCATTTCCAGATAAGTTTAGAGATAAATAGTATAAATAAGAAAAATGATGTCCGAGGCGACAATTCAGTTACTAAATAATCAGTCGACACTGATGACAGAAATCCAGCAAATGGAAGCTGGTATAATAAGTAGTGAGGAGGTTCAAAAATTAGAAACCATTAGGTCAAAGTTTATGAGCAATCATAAGACACTATTAAAAATCGGAATAGTAGATCATGAATATTTCAACAAAAATTTATATGAAAAAACAGTAGGTAAAATTAAAAGTATCATAGAAATACAGTCGTGTTCAAAACAGGTTGTTGATACCGGGACAGTAATAATGTCAGAGAAAAGCGACATGCAGAAACAAGCCGAAAATTTTGAACAAAATTTAAATCAGCTCAGGGTATATTTAGAAGAAACCGAAAAAGGGTTGAATAATGCTACCTTGGGATGGAGTAACATCAGAAAAAACAAAATTAATTTTCTTTGGAGTAGGATCCAAGATCTTTTTTATGAATTATTTACAGAAATAATTCATAATAGGGAAGATTTAAGTATGCCAGTAAAATTTAATTATTTAAAAACGGCATTAAAGGGTGAAGCCAAGAGCATGGTTTCTCATTTGCTCACTGGCTCAGTTGGGAATTACCATTCAGTTTGGGAATTATTAATTAAGCGATTCGAAAATAAAAGGAAAATTTTTTCCGATGAAATGAATAGATTAATTGAATTACCAAATTTGAATATGGATTCCGCAAAAAATATTAAAAGTTTTATTGATAATAGCAATGAGGCTATACATATAATAAAACTTAAAACTAATTTACCCACAGAAGTGGACATAATTTTCGCCCACACTTTGTCACGTCAAAAAGACAAAAGAAATTCAAGAGTTGTCAGATGTAATGGAATTTTTTTGAACAGCATTATAATTCTATAACTTCATTGAGTAATGAAGAAGGAAATAAAAATTCTACCAATAAATTTAATAAAAATTCAAATGGTAAAGAAAGCTGTCCAGTTTGTGGAATACCTGGACACTATGTATCACAATGCTACAAGTTTAAAGCAATGAATCCAAAAAATAGATGCGAGACGGCAAAAAAAGCGCAGCTGTGCTGGAAGTGCCTTAAAATATCAAAGCACAAAAAATGCTCCTGCGAATATTCATGTGCGTTTTGCAAGAAAGCTCATAACACTATGCTTCACATTTCAAATGAAAAAGTGAACACATGTGTTTCAAAAGATACAGCACTATTGGCTACAGCAATAGTGAAGATCAGAGCAAAGAATGGTGAATATGAAAATTTTAGAGCATTGATCGATAGCGGATCTCAATGCACTATTATCTCAGAAGAGGCAGCTCAAATTCTGAAATTATACAGAATCAAAACTGTCACAGAAATAAGTGGCGTATCAGAAACGAATTCAAGTACTTCAAAGTACAAAGTTAAGATATGCATTCAATCGCTTAACACAAAAAACACACAATTTTCAACCGAAGCTATTGTTCTGCCAAAATTAATGAAAGCCTTGCCTAGTAAAACTGCAACAATTAATAAGCAAAAATGGCAAGATTTCGTATTAGCCGATCCAAAATTCAATAAGCCTAGTAGAATAGACTTAATTATAGGAGCCGACTTATATTCCCAAATCATCAAAAATGGGATAGTTAAAATAGACGGACTTCTTGGACAGAGTACAGAGTTTGGTTGGGTAGTATCAGGGTGTACAAAATCAAAAGGAAGTACAGTGACAACAGCAACCACTATAAAAGTTGAAAATTTAGAAAAATTTTGGGAAATGGAAGAAGATAATGATGACATAGAAGCTGAAATATGCGAAAAAATTTTATAGAAACAACAAGAAGAGACAATAATGGTAGGTTTGTCGTTAAAATCCCTTTTAAACAGGATAAAACATTAGGAGATTCAAAAGCCCAAGCAGTGGCACGTTTTCATAACTTAGAAAAAAAATTGCATAAGAATCATTCACTTAAAGAAAATTATGTTAAGTTTATGAATGAGTATATTAAATTAGGGCACATGGTTGAGACAAACGCTATGGGAAGATATTACCTCCCACATCAAGCAGTGTTCAGAGATAGTAGCTTAACAACAAAATTAAGAGTTGTCTTTGATGCTTCTGCTAAAAGCACAAACAACAAGAGCCTTAATGATATCATGTGGACCGGACCAAGAGTCCAAAAAGACATATTTGACATTATGCTAAAATGGCGTAAATGGCAAGTTGTAGTCTCTGCAGATATAGAAAAAATGTATAGACAGATTAATATTGATGAAGAAGATCAAAAATATCTTAACATACTTTGGAGAGAGTCTCCATCTGATACCTTAAAAACATTTAAACTCACGACAGTTACATACGGAACTGCATCTGCCCCATATTTAGCGACCAGAGCGCTATTAGAAATTGCTAACAAATGCAGCAATGAAAACATTAAAGAAATTATTAACAAGTAAGAATGCTCTAGTCGAGACGGCTCGACTAGGAGATACCCTGAGCCCTGCGAAGTGCCGATACTTTAAATATTCTATGCTTAGTTTACATATACATATACTGCAAGCAACACATACACACACACAGACGCGCGCTCAAGCACACGCTCTGCCAACTGCGCAGTTGACGTAGCGACAGCGCTTGAGCTGCAAGAGGCTTATGTTGTGGAAATTAAATGTTTAATAACTTTTTTTCTAGCAGGACTTTTTTATTCAAACTTTCAGGTCACGATTATGTTATTCAAATGTGTGTATGTGCCGAAGCACAAGTCTCTAGTATTTGAAATGCGTTTTTTGCAAATTTAGGGCGAAGGGGGCGTGGCATCCAAAATCCATAAATTACAAAATGTCTGTATTCACAACAGGAATCTACATAGTGAATTTCAGGTCTCTAGCTCTTACGGTACGTAAAAGAGACGAAAAGTTATCGAAATTTATCGATAAAAAGAGAGCGGGAAGAGTTATCGAATTTTTGAAAATTTCAGGAGTATTCAGGAGTATACATGTCAAATTTCAGCTCTCTAGCTTCTGTGGTTTACGAGATCGCTGCGTTCACACAGACGGACGGACGGACGGACAGACGGACAGGGCTATTTCAACTCAGCTCATCGAGCTGATCAAGAATATATATACTTTGTATGGTCTGCGACGTCTCCTTCTGCCTGTTACATACATTTTCACAAAAACATTATACCCTGATTTCCCATTTTCAATGGGCTCAGGGTATAAAAACGATTTTTACATGGATGACCTAATGTCAGGTGCAGACACAGTACAAGAAGCTAAAAACATAGTAAATTTATTATCACTAGAGCTAGAATCAATGGGGTTCAACTTAAGGAAATGGATCTCTAATATACCAGAAGTAATAGAGAGTGTCGAACGAACAGAAGAAAACAAAGTTTTAGATATTGAAGAATTTGAATCAATAAAACCCTTGGATTACAGTGGGAACTTATGTTAGATGAATTTAAATTTAACCTTAAATGCCAAGAATTACAAAAAATTAATAAACGATCAGTTCTATCCACATTGGCTAAAATTTATGATCCATTAGGCTGGCTATCTCCAGTAACCATAGTCGGTAAATTGTTTATGCAGAAACTTTGGTTTACAGAACAAAAGTGGGATCAAGATTTATCAATTAACGATAGTAATTATTGGGAATTATTTATGCAAAATTTGTCAACATTAGAAAAAATTAGAATTCCTCGATGGTTGAAAATGCAAAACAGTTTAATAACACATATACATGGCTTTGCTGATGCATCTGAAAAAGCATTTGCAGCCGTAGTATACGCTAAAGTTAACTCTTCAGTGATGATTATAGCAAGTAAAAGCAAAGTCAATCCAAAGAAAATCAGGAAAACGATCCCTAAGTTGGAACTTTGTGCAGCACATTTGTTAGCAAAATTAATTGATAGAGTCAGAAAAGCTTTAGGAAACTCTATAAAAACCTATGCTTGGAGCGATTCAACTATAACTCTTGCTTGGATAAAGAACAGAGGTAATAAAAATAAATTTATTAGGAGTAGAGTAGATGACATTCACAAAACAAAAGAAACAATTTGAGGGCACGTAAAGTCAGAAGACAGCCCAGCAGACATAGCGTCAAGAGGAATTGATGCTAACAAACTTCAAGATTGTGAGATTTGGTGGAAAGGGCCTCAATGGCTGGCTAAAGCGATAGAACATTGGCCAAAAGAAGAAAAGTGCGACGAAATTACAGTTGTTTGTACAAACAATTCTGACATAATACAAGAATTGACAGCTAAATTCTCTTGTATAGGAAAACTTGAACGAGTAGTTGCGTACGTATTACGATTCATTGAGAAAAAAGTAAAAAACAAAGTATTCCCGGCTTTTTTAACCTGCATTGAAATAAAAACTGCCCGGAATTTAATAATCAAACAACAACAAGCACTTCAATTCAGTGAAGAAATAAAGTATTTAGCTCTGAAGAAAGACATTGATACTAAAAATAAAATTTTAAGCTTAAACCCGTTTTTAGATAAAAACGGATTATTAAGGGTTGGTGGACGACTAAGAAACTCAAATGCAAGTTTTCAGGTTAAACACCCGATAATTTTGGACAAAAGTTACTTAACAACTCTTATTATAAGAAAAGCGCATAAGGAAACATTACACGGTGGACTAAACCTTATGAGAAACTACATTCAAAGAAAGTATTGGATATTTGGACTTAGAAATAATTTGAAGAAGCAATTAAAAGAATGCACAAAGTGCGCTAGATACAAAACAACTACAATAGAACAAATAATGGGAAATCTTCCAGAATATAGGATAAACATGAATTACCCATTTCTTAATACGGGAATAGATTATGCAGGTCCCTATTATATTAAGTGTTCTAAAAATCGTGGGATAAAAACATATAAAGGTTATATTTCAGTATTTGTATGTATGGCAACTAAAGCTATCCACCTTGAAGTTGTCAGTGATCTAACAACTGAAGCCTTTCTAGCAGCTTTAAAAAGATTTATTGCTAGAAGAGGAAAATGTGCCAATATATATTCAGATAATGGAACAAACTTTGTAGGTGCTGCAAGAAAGCTAGACCAAGAGTATAAACAGGCTTTATTAGACAATAATACAATCGCTCCTTTATTAGAAAACGAGGGGATTAGTTGGCACTTTATTCCCCCGGCAGGACCTCACTTCGGAGGTATTTGGGAAGCCGGAGTTAAATCGGTAAAATATCATTTGAAACGAACAATTGGTGATAGCAGCTTAACCTTTGAAGAAATGTCAACCTTGCTATGTCAAATTGAAGCGATATTAAACTCACGACCCTTATACACAACAGGAGATGATATAGATGATTTGGAAGTACTAATACCAGGACATTTTCTTATTGGTAGACCGAATTTAGATGCAGTAGAAAATGTAAACGAAGAAAAAATTAACAATTTGGATAGATGGAAACTGATCAAAAAATTGAAAAGAGAATTTTGGATCAAGTGGAAAGAAGATTATTTGCATACTTTACAACAAAGAAATAAATGGAAACACGGAAGTCAAAATATTAAGAAAGGTCAAATAGTGTTAGTAAAGTCGGAAAACTGCCATCCAGCTAGATGGCCACTTGGTAAAATTGAAGAAGTTCACAAAGGCGCTGACGAAAAGGTTAGAGTTGCTAAAATTAAAACTCAAGAAGGTTTTGTAACACGACCCATTACTAAAATATGTCCACTCAGTGGAACGCAAGAATCAGACGATAGTACTGAAAAAAGAGAACGCCCATTAAGAGGAGGTAGAACTTCAAAAATAAAGGCATTTCTATCCCTGCTAATGCTAATGCTATTTGGCAAGTATCCAATTCAGCTACAAAAAAAAGTGAAGTAAAGAAATGGACAGTAGAACAAGTCAACAGCACGGCTGCAATCTATCTTGACCCAATGGGAGATATTGAAGTTATAACATCATCTTGGGATTTAGTTGTATTTTATGACATAAACACGTATTTTGTCATGATAGATAAAAGTAAAGACGCAATACAAAAAATGAAATTAATATGTAACAAACTCCAGGATTTTGAAAATCAATGTAACATAATTCTAAATAACATGCAAAGGCAGATAAATGATCTCGAAGAAAATAACAAACTTTTCGTGGGGCACAAATCCCAAAGAGAGAAACGCTCACCCTTATATTTTATGGGCTCAATTTATCATTTTTTATTTGGAATAATGGACGCAGATGACAGAGAGGTCTTGGAAGAGAATATGACAATTCTTTTAGACAATCAACACAACATAGATGAATTGACCAAAAAACAAGCCTCAGTAATAGATTCCACCGAAAACATTATAAAACAAGGTATTAATGAGATAAACCATAACTTTCTTAACTTAAATGTGCGTATTGCAAATATGACAGAAACGCTTAACGAAAGTTTTTTTGTTTATAAAGAATCAATTAATTTCTTTATGATGAATAAACAGTTAGACTCCTTGCTTGATGAATGTGAAAAGACTCAAGCTGGAATAATCAGCTTGCTTATCGACATCAATCATGGAAAGTTGAATACAAATATTTTAAAAGCAAATCAACTTCAAAATGAAATCTCTCGAATTAAAGCTAAAATACCCGACAATTTAGTTTTACCTGGGAAAAGAACAGGCACAGAAATTAAAGAAGTTTACACTTTGTTAACAGCTAAAGGATTCTATTTAGATAAGAAAATAATTATAAATGCCAAAATACCATTATTCAGTCAACACACATCTCAGTTATTTAAAATTATACCCTTACCAATTAAAAACCAACAGGGGGTTATTATAGCAGAAGTGAAACTCCCATTTATAGTTTTTCCAATAGATTCATATCATGTTATGTCTGAAGCAACATTAAATAAATGTAATCACTGGCAAACCTATACAGGTATTTGCGAAGGAAATTGGCCATGGAATAGTGCAAATGACGACTCTTGTGAGGTGTCACCCTTTAAGCCTAACAAACCAGTTAATTGCTTTTACAAAATGATTTCAACCTCATCAAATTATTGGGTTGATTTACACAGAAGAGGTAGTTGGTTATTTAAAATACCGACAAATACAAAAGTGAACATTAAATGTAATCATGCACATCAAGAAATAATAACCTTGCCAGAACAAGGTATTTTGACATTAAAATCAGATTGTACAGCTAGAACTTTGGACAAAATACTAATGGCAAATTACATACTTCACTCTGAAAGTTACGAAACGGTATCAACTCCCTATATAAGTAATATAAGTGAAATACCCAAAATTGTGTGGGATCCAATAAAAACCCCAATTATTAATCATACTTTAGAACTAGATCAATTAAAAAACGAACTTAAACAAATAAAAAATCATAATTTTAAAATAAATACTCTTAAATGGCATCACGCGACCGGTCACATATCCTTAGGACTTGGTATGATAATTATAATAATTATAATAATATATATTGTAAGAAAAATACATGTACGCAGACGATTACAAGCCATAGCTTTTCCACAAATATAAGTAGCATCTCTGTTACCGTCACTTCTTTCGGCCCTTGGCAGAATGTTCAAGCATGAACACAGATCTCGCCATGTGGTGATAACATAAAAATAGATTACAAAACATAAACAACCCTTAAGATAATGTTACAAAATTCAGTACGTGTGATCCTCTTTCATGTTCGTAAGAGACGCCTGAAATAAGATAAGACTAACATAAAACTCAAGTGGTTTCATAGGACACATGTTAGAATGTAAGAAATGTCAATGTATTTGAGAGATGCTCTTCTCTTACTTCTCAAACGAGGTATTTAAGGAGAAGGATTTAAAAGAATAAAACAGTTCAATTTTTGTGCTCAAACTATAACGTTGTACCATTATTTACACTTGCTTTCAGCTTACCTCAGAGAAATCACACACAGGGCCCAAGAGTGAGAATGCACAGGAATTGGCAATTCTCCCTACTTGTGTTGTGTTTTCTCATTTCTCTAAAATATATAATATTGTTCTTCTTCTTCCTGTTTTTATGGTTAAGCTATGTTTGTAGATTAATTTTTAAACTAAATATTTTTAATTTCTTCACTCCCTATCTTTCATAGTTCAATGATATCGCTAACCATATTTGGCTGTGATTCGGGGCATAGCTCGCCGGCATGGAAAATAAAACACCCCCAGCGGGTGGTGATATCATTGATAAAATTTTGTTAATTTTAGGCTTTTACTTTAATTACTTATTAGTGACACTCGTTTTGTCAACTATATAATAAATAAATAAAAAGTCCACGACGTTATACGTTCGAGGAGCTGTCCACCCTCCTATGCAGGATAGAAGCGTGCCTAAACTCTCGGCCCATCTCCCCTATGAGTGCGGATCTCACGGACCTTTTAGCGTAAAGCCCAGGACACTTTCTGATCGGAGGCCCTCTCCGTCCGGCCCGCTTTGTGGGTAACTTTGTTCTTGGTAATATTGAAGATAGTATTCTGAATAAGAAGTTAATATATCATAATATTCTTGCTGCGTATAATCGTGATAATTTATTTCTTCTTAATTTCAACTTTATTCATCTATGCTCATTTTATTTTGTTAGCTTTCTACAGGTCTAACACGCATTATTGGTTGGTTGGTTACGCTACGACTATTGAAAGGGGTTTGCTGTGGAGTTACTTGTGTATGTTCTCCGAAAAAATTACTGTCAAATTGGTTCTGTCTAGAAATTAGGTAATTCCATTGGTCGAGGTGAATAATGATTAGGTTGTTAAATGTTATTGTAAGTGTATTTAGGTGTTGGCGGGAGATATGGTTGTTGAAAATAAGGTAGATATGGGAAATGGGAATGCTTTGGTTGAAGAAATGTGGGAAACTTTTAAATATAGGGATGTGCAGGATGTGCAAAGAAACTGAACTTAAAATTAACTGAATAATACAAAAAATAATAAATTAAATAAACAATATGGAAGGAGACGCAAAGTGCCACTCTCCGATGCCACCATGACGCAAATGATCAACCAGCTCAAAAATGGTGAGAAGTTCACTGAAAATAAGAACGGTTTATACATATATATACATATATATGAAAAACATTGTATTCGTCGTTAATTGAAATAGTATTGACGACCTAATCCAAAAACTACCTACAAATATCTGCATTCGAATTATAAATTGTGAAATTCCCGACATAAGATCTTTAATAAACATATTACAAGGAAAAAACATTTGTGATGAACCCTGTCTAGAATCGAATCAAATTAAAGTAAAACAAGTAAGAATGCTCTAGTCGACTAGGAGATACCCTGAGCCCTGCGAAGTGACGATACTTCAAATATTCTATGCTTAGTTTACATATACATATATTACAAGCAACACATACACACACACACAGACGCACGCTCAAGCACACGCTCTGCCAACTGCGAAGTTGACGTTGCGACTGCGCTTGGGCTGCAAGAGGCTTATGTTGTGGAAATTAAATGTTTAATAACTTTTTTTCTAGCAGGACTTTTTTATGCAGAGCATGATTATGTTATTCATATGTGTGTATGTGGCGAAGCACAAGTCTCTAGTATTTGAAATGCGTTTTTTGCAAATTTAGGGCGAAGGGGGCGTGGCATCCAAAATCCAAAAATTACAAAATGTCTGTATTCACAACAGGAATCTAAATAGCGAATTTCAGGTCTAGCTCTTATGTTACGTAAAAGAGACGAAAAGTTATCGAAATTTATCGATAAAACGGACGGACGGACGGACGGACGGACAAACGGACGGACGGACGGATGGACGGACGGACAGACGGACAGGGCTATATCAACTCAGCTCATCTAGCTGATCAAGAATATATATACTTTGTATGGTCTGCGACGTCTCCTTCTGCCTGTTACATACATTTTCACAAAAACATTATACCCTGATTTCCCATTTTCAATGGGCTCAGGGTATAACAAGATAAAAGTTTCAAGCCGTCACACCCAAATCCCTATATTCAAAAGTTTCCCACATTTCCCAAACCATCCTTATGTCCCATATCGACCTTATTTTCAACAACCATATCTTCCACCAATACCAACACTAACACCTAATTATACTAACAATAATCATTGTTCTCCTCGACCAATGCAAACAATACATAATTATCCACCTAATCATTATTCACCTCGACCAATGCAATCAACACCTAACGCGGTCAGCCCATTATACACCCTACACCCAGACCAATTTTAAGATCGAGCCAATTTGACAATAATCGTTCCGGACAACATACACAAGTAACTCAACCACAAGCCCCTTTCAATACCCAACCAACAAAACGTGTTAGACCTGAAGAAAGTGGATAAAGTAAAATGAAGAAGAAATAAACTATCACGATTATATGCAACAAGAATATTATAATCAAGTAGCTCCTTATTCTGAATACTATCCTCAATATTACCAAGAACAAAGTTACCCACAAAGCTCAAATGACACATACATACAAACAGCCGAACAGCCGAACATGAGACAGGACAATTAAATGAAATAGAAATCTAGAAAGCCGAAAATTTTCAGCTGCCAGCCTCGGAAACCAGCAATACATAACTATCACTTATAAGGGCACAAATTTACAATGTTTAATAGACACAGGATCTACTGTCAATATGATCACATCTAATATTTTTAATTTACCGATTCATGATACCTATTGTCTTATTCACACCATTAATGGACCTTTAACAATCACACAAAAAGTGAATGTCCTTTCCAACCACTTGTTCAAGAGTAATAATGAATTCCTTCTACATCAATTTTCACCAGATTACGATTTATCAATTGGTAGGAAACTGCTTTCAGAAGCTCAAGCTGTTATAGATTATAAATGACAAACTGTAATTTTATACAATAGAAAGTATAAATTAATTAACAATATTCCGATCACAAACCAAAATCATTTCTTAGCCAATCCTGAAACTAATCAACATTTAAAAAATCCAATCAGAATTAAGAGAGTTCTAAGTTCGTGAGAGTAAGAAGTAATTTTGTTTGCGCTCCGTATTTTTATATTTTCTGTGCTTTAAATTGTTTTAATATTTACTTATTGTTGCAGTTATTTAATTGCTGTGATTTGTGCTTCTAAACATAGTGTTTGTTTTGTCACTTACATAGTTTTGTGAGCGTTGGTAATTATATTAAATTTGCAATTTTCGTCTTCGTTTTAGTATACATATCTATTCTGTTTTTTTTTCTCATTTGCTCTCTTATTTTTATACCCTGAGCCCATTGAAAATGGGAAATCAGGGTATAATGTTTTTGTGAAAATGTATGTAACAGGCAGAAGGAGACGTCGCAGACCATACAAAGTATATATATTCTTGATCAGCTCGTTGAGCTGAGTTGAAATAGCCCTGTCCGTCTGTCCGTCCGTCCGTCCGTCCGTCCGTCCGTCTGTGTGAACGCAGCGATCTCGTAAGCCACAGAAGCTAGAGAGCTGAAATTTGACACATATACTCCTGAATACCATACGCTATACGAGTTTTTTTTCAAAATTTCGATAACTCTTCCCGTTCTCTTTTTATCGATAAATTTCGATAACTTTTCGTCTCTTTTACGTACCGTAAGAGCTAGAGACATGAAATTTACTGTGTAGATGCCTGTTGTGAATGCAGACATTTTGTAATTTTTGGATTTTGGATGCCACGCCCCCTTCGCCCTAAATTTGCAAAAAACGCATTTCAAATACTAGAGACTTGTGCTTCGGCACATACACACATATGAATAACATAATCATGCCCTGAAAGTTTGAATCAAAAAGTCCTGCTAGAAAAAAAGTTATTAAACATTTAATTTCCCATAGCGTAGGCGTCTTGCAGCCCAAGCGCTGTCGCTACGTCAACTGCGCAGTTGGCAGAGCGTGTGCTTCAGCGTGCGTCTGTGTGTGTGTATGTGTTGCTTGCAACATATGTATATGTAAACTAAGCATAGAATATTTGAAGTATCGGCACTTCGCAGGGCTCAGGGTATCTCCTAGTCGAGCCGTCTCGACTAGAGCATTCTTACTTGTTACACTTGTTAGTGTGTGTGTTCGCTGTTGATCGCTCACGCTCAGCTTAGTGTTTGTTTTTGTCATACGAAATTTTTGTTTGTTTTTATCGCTGTATCTCTCCCGCTCTATTTACTGTTTCAGCTGTTGGTGTTGGTCTCTGTCTTAGCTGTTTGTTGTTGTTTGTGATTCGCTCGCTCAACACAGTTAATCCTCGCTTTATCTGTATTTTTCTTATTCTTTATCCGCTAATTTTGTTTAGCTTAACTTCCAAGTTGCCAATATGACTTGCTGCAAGAAATCTTGCTCATTTAGGCAAGCCGCTGATTCTGCACAAATGCAATTTGTTGGTTGCTGGTTGTGTGAGAATCTAATGCATATAAAGTGTGCTGGCATCTCTGGGCGTGATTGCGATAGAGTCATGGCTGCACCCCAATGTGGGTGTGGTGGACTACGCTGGTCTTGCCCCGATTGCTTGGAAAAACAATTAAATTTTTCCAAGATGTATAATACAGTGCGGGTACAGTATTCGAAACTGATTAACATTTCTAAACAGCTAACAGGTGAACTGAAAGCTGGCGAAAAAATATTAAATCAATATAGTTTCGAATCCCCGCTTAATCAGGTGATGACTCCATCACTGTTTGTTCCTCCCTCATTTAATTTGCCATCACCTAATTTGTCTGCCCCGTCTTCACCGTGTCAGGAAATATCAATTCCGATATCCGACGACTCAGGTGAAATATCTGCTGCCAGTGTCATAATAGACACTCAAAAGGCCCTTAATAAAAAAGTTAAAGTTACTCCGAGAGTAGTTCAACCTAAGAAAAACATTCAGACATCTGCTCTTGACCCTACTGTACCCTATTTATCTGGTGTGTCTTCTCGAAAGCAAGTTTTCTTATCTAGGCTTTCATCAGATACTACATGTGATGCTGTGTCTGCTTTTATTGAAAGCAAAACTAAAGCTAAGGTTTTTATTTCGAAGTTCAATTTTACTACTCCTCGTGAAATTGCTTCATTTTAAATAAATGTACCTATAGAATTCTTCGCAACTATATGTGACTCCAAATTTTGGCCACCCCATGTAGTTGTGCATGAATTCAAACAGAAGATTCGGAACAGAATTTCACCGGTCTCTTAGATTTCTGATTCGGTACAACCTTCATCTGAGGCTGTATCAAAAAACTAATTACACCATCTTCTCCGCAGCTATCCTTAATTTATCAAAATGTTCGGGGCCTTAATTCCAAATTAAGAGGTCTTTTTCTGTATAGCTTTAGTGTAAAATCTGAACTTATTGCCCTCACTGAGACATGGTTAACTCCAAATGTTTATAACAGTGAGGTTCCTTCTGATAATTTTACTATTTATAGACTTGATCGTTTGTCACGTAGAGGGGGTGGAGTTTTAATAGCTGTTAAATCCCACTTTCTCTCAGAATCTTTTACCTTCTCATCACTTCACAATGTTGAGATTATTGGAGTTAAAATAATTATGCAGTCTTGTTCCCTGTACGTTACTTGTTCATATATACCTCCCTCTTCTGATTTACAAGTTTATGGTCAACATATATCTTGTATTAAAGAAATGTATGGGTATGTTCAAGATAACGAACTGTTTCTTGTATTGGGTGATTTTAATATACCAAACACTTCTTGGGCCTCTTCTCTCAATTGAAATCATCTTATTCCAACAATGGATCATTATCTATTTGACGAATTGTTTAACCTTTCCATGTTTCAGATGAACTCGATCTCAAATCATTTGAATCGATCTCTTGATCTTGTTTTTACTAATGATGATACCATCATTAGGGTTTTAAGATCAACACCCTTTTGTATTCCTGAGGATATACATCATCCGACTTTAGAGGTTTTAATACCTATTGACTGTCCTCTAATTTTAACGTCATTATCATTTAAACAACGTCGTTGTTTTAAAAAATGTAATTTTGTTTTGCTTAATGATCTCATTAATGCAACGGACTGGTCCCCTTTGTATGAGGCAACTGAGGTTGATTTAGCAGTTTCTATATTTTATAGTACTTTAAATTCTATCCTAGACAGTTGTGTTCCTATATGTATTACAAAATCCCTTTCTAATAAACCACTCTGGTTTACTCCGACTCTTTCGAATTTAAAAAATATTAAATCTAAATATTAAATCTAAGTCAAATTTCAATATTTGTAACTCTCGTTGCTATGAGAATTACCTCTCACGCTGTAGAAGGCAGTTTGCTAGTGACCCTAAAAGGTTTTATTCATTTGTAAATTCGAAGCGTTAATCTTCTGGATTGCCCTCTTCATTTTTCTTCGGTTTAGAAAAGACCTGTAATGATCAAGATGCCTCTGATCTATTTGCAGATTTCTTCCAATCCACTTACTCTTCTGCTACAACCTATACCAAATCTCATTCAACTTTGAATACTATAATGAATGTAAATTCCATTATTGCTTCAAACATTTCGTCTCCCTCTCTCTTATCCGCTATTCGGAAACATCGTTCTCTCCTGGAGCAGATGGTATTCCAAGTTGTTTGATTAAAGAATGCAGTGTTTCTTTGCGGTCACCTTTATTAAAACTGTTTAATTTGTCCCTTAATACCTCAGTATTCCCTTCAATTTGGAAAGAATCATTTATTATTCCTCTGTATAAAAAAGGATGAAGATCTGATATTTCTAATTATAGAGGTATTGCAACGCTTTCTGTTATTCCGAAGTTATTTGAAACAAGTAAGAATGCTCTAGTCGAGACGGCTCGACTAGGAGATACCCTGAGCCCTGCGAAGTGCCGATACTTCAAATATTCTATGCTTAGTTTACATATACATATGTTGCAAGCAACACATACACACACACAGACGCACGCTCAAGCACACGTTCTGCCAACTGCGCAGTTGACGTAGCGACAGCGCTTGGGCTGTAAGAGGCTTATGTAGTGGAAATTAAATGTTTAATAACTTTTTTTCTAGCAGGACTTTTTGATTCAAACTTTCAGGGCATGATTATGTTATTCATATGTGTGTATGTGCCGAAGCACAAGTCTCTAGTATTTGAAATGCGTTTTCTGCAAATTTAGGGCGAAGGGGGCGTGGCATCCAAAATCCAAAAAAACAAAATTACAAAATGTCTGCATTCACAACAGGAATCTATGTAGTGAATTTCAGGTCTCTAGCTCTTACGGTACGTAAAAGAGACGAAAAGTTATTGAAATTTATCGATAAAAAGAGAACGTGAAGAGTTATCGAAATTTTGAAAAAAACTCGTATAGCGTATGGTATTCAGGAGTATATGTGTCAAATTTCAGCTCTCTAGCTTCTGTGGTTTACGAGATCGCTGCGTTCACACAGACGGACGGACGGACGGACGGACGGACGGACGGACGGACGGACGGACAGACGGACAGGGCTATTTCAACTCAGCTCATCGAGCTGATCAAGAATATATATACTTTGTATGGTCTGCGACGACAAAAACATTATACCCTGATTTCCCATTTTCAATGGGCTCAGGGTATAAAAAGTATAAATTTGTTCAACGATATTCCGATCGCAAAGCAAAATCATTTCTTAGCTCACTAAAATCCTGAATCTAATCAACACTTCAACAATCCAATCAAGCCTTTATCAATTAGAACATTTAAATGAAGAAGAATAATATAATTTAACAAACATGTTGCAACACATTCAATTGAAAGAAGGCGACCAACTTAGTTTCAGCAATCAAGAAAAACATGTTAACACTACTCACAATTCACCTTTGAATACAAAATCGTACAATTACCCACAATCATACGAATAGGAAGTTGAACACCAGGTGAAATATCATACGAATAGGAAGTTGAACACCAAATTAAGGACATTTATTTATTTATTTATTTATTACATAGTTGACAAAACGAGTGTCACTAATAAGTAATTAAAGTAAAAGCCTAAAATTAACTAAATTTTATCAATGATATCACCACCCGTTGGGGGGTTTTATTTGCCATGCCGGCGAGCTATGCCCCGAATCACAGCCAAATATGGTTAGTGATATCATTGAACTATGAAAGATAGGGAGTGAAGAAGTTAACAATATTTAGTATAAAAATTAATTTACAAACATAGCTTAACCATAAAAACAGGAAGAAGAAGAACAATATTTATATATTTTAGAGAAATGAGAAAACACAACACAAGTAGGGAGAATTGCCAATTCCTGTGCATTCTCACTCTTGGGCCCTGTGTGTGATTTCTCTGAGGTAAGCTGGAAAGCAAGGATTTTATTAAAGGAAGAGAGAGTTCTGAAGCAAATACATAAAAATATTTATTATAGGTAGTACATAAGACCTGAAACGCACTATGCAAGGAGTAATCAGATGTACATATAGGTAAATATAGAGGACGAAAGTGACGGGAAATACGAGAAGGTACTACAAAATTAATTTGCTTTAAAAGAGCAGGCGAATCAGTATTACCACTAATCAAATTATGTAGAAAAGCAATACCCAAGACTGTTCTACGGTTTATTAGTGACGGAAGATCTATAAGAAGAAGCCTACTATGATAAGAAGGTTAGCGAAGGTTACGATCCCAGTTAAGATTGCGTAACGCAAAGAGAAGAAACTGTTTCTGAACCGATTCTATACGGTCCTGATAAAATTTATGCTGTGGCGACCATATAACTGAACAATATTCCAAAATTGGTCGAACCAGCGAAACAAAAAGGAGTTTGGTAACAAACGGGTCATTAAATTCTTTCGACCATCGTTTAATAAAGCCAAGAACACTTTTGACTTCATTAATGATGGTTGATATATGGGCATTGAAACTAAGTTTAGAGTCAAAGAGCACCCCAAGATCTTTCATTGTAGAAATACGTTGCAAGGAATCATTATTGATTTTATAATTTCAGAGAGAGTTCTAAGTTCTTGAGAGTAAGAAGTAATTTCGTTGGCGCTCCGTATTTTTATATTTTCTGTGCTTTAAATTGTTTTAATATTTACTTATTGTTGCAGTTATTTAATTGCTGTGATTTGTGCTTCTAAACATAGTGTTTCTTTTGTCACTTACATAGTTTTGTGAGCGTTGGTAATTATATTAAATTTGCAATTTTCGTTTTCGTTTTAGTATACATACATATCTATTCTGTGTATTTTTTCTCATTTGCTCTCTTATTTTTACACTTGTTAGTGTGTGTGTTCGCTGTTGATCGCTCACGCTCAGCTTAGTGTTTGTTTTTGTCATACGAAATTTTTGTTCGTTTTTATTGCTGTATCTCTCCCGCTCTATGTACTGTATCAGCTGTTGGTGTTGGTCTCTGTCTTAGCTGTTTGTTGTTGTTTGTGATTCGCTCGCTCAACACAGTTAATCCTCGCTTTATCTGTATTTTTCTTATTCTTTATCCGCTAATTTTGTTTAGCTTAACTTCCCAGTTGCCAATATGACTTGCTGCAAGAAATCTTGCTCATTTAGGCAAGCCGCTGATTCTGCACAAATGCAATTTTTTGGTTGCTGGTTGTGTGAGAATCTAATGCATATAAAGTGTGCTGGCATCTCTGGGCGTGATTGCGATAGAGTCATGGCTGCACCCCAATGTGGGTGTGGTGGACTACGCTGGTCTTGCCCCGATTGCTTGGAAAAACAATTAAATTTTTCCAAGATGTATAATACAGTGCGGGTACAGTATTCGAAACTGATTAACATTTCTAAACAGCTAACAGGTGAACTGAAAGCTGGCGAAGAAATATTAAATCAATATAGTTTCGAATCCCCGCTTAATCAGGTGATGACTCCATCACTGTTAGTTCCTCCCTCATTTAATTTACCATCACCTAATTTTTCTGCCCCGTCTTCACCGTGTCAGGAAATATCAATTCCGATATCCGACGACTCAGGTGAAATATCTGCTGCCAGTGTCATAATAGACACTCAAAAGGCCCCTAATAAAAAAGTTAAAGTTACTCCGAGTGTAGTTCAACCTAAGAAAAACATTCAGACATCTGCTCTTGACCCTACTGTACCCTATTTATCTGTTGTGTCTCCTCGAAAGCAAGTTTTCTTATCTAGGCTTTCATCAGATACTACATGTGATGCTGTGTCTGCTTTTATTGAAAGCAAAACTAAAGCTAAGGTTTTTATTTCGAAGCTCAATTTTACTACTCCTCGTGAAATTGCTTCATTTTAAATAAATGTACCTATAGAATTCTTCGCAACTATATGTGACTCCAAATTTTGGCCACCCCATGTAGTTGTGCATGAATTCAAACAGAAGATTCGGAACAGAATTTCACCGGTCTCTTAGATTTCTGATTCGGTACAACCTTCATCTGAGGCTGTATCAAAAAACTAATTACACCATCTTCTCCGCAGCTATCCTTAATTTATCAAAATGTTCGGGGCCTTAATTCCAAATTAAGAGGTCTTTTTCTGTATAGCTTTAGTGTAAAATCTGAACTTATTGCCCTCACTGAGACATGGTTAACTCCAAATGTTTATAACAGTGAGGTTCCTTCTGATAATTTTACTATTTATAGACTTGATCGTTTGTCACGTAGAGGGGGTGGAGTTTTAATAGCTGTTAAATCCCACTTTCTCTCAGAATCTTTTACCTTCTCATCACTTCACAATGTTGAGATTATTGGAGTTAAAATAACTCTCCAGTCTTGTTCCCTGTATGTTACTTGTTCATATATACCTCCCTCTTCTGATTTACAAGTTTATAGTCAACATATATCTTGTATTAAAGAAATGTATGGGTATGTTCAAGATAACGACCTGTTTATTGTATTGGGTGATTTTAATATACCAAACACTTCTTGGGCCTTATCTCTCAATTCAAATCATCTTATTCCAACAATGGATCATTATCTTTTTGACGAATTGTTTAACCTTTCCATGTTTCAGATGAACTCCATCTCAAATCATTTGAATCGATCTCTTGATCTTGTTTTTACTAATGATGATACCATCATTAGGGTTTTAAGATCAACACCCTTTTGTATTCCTGAGGATATACATCATCCGACCTTAGAGGTTTTAATACCTATTGACTGTCCACCAATTTCAACGTCTTTATCATTTAAACAACGTCGTTGTTTAAAATCTAAATACTCATTAGCTAAGTCAAATTTCAATATTTGTAACTCTCGTTGCTATGAGAATTACCTCTCACGCTGTAGAAGGCAGTTTGCTAGTGACCCTAAAAGGTTTTATTCATTTGTAAATTCGAAGCGTAAATCTTCTGGATTGCCCTCTTCATTTTTCTTCGGTTTAGAAAAGACCTGTAATGATCAAGATGCCTCTGATCTATTTGCAGATTTCTTCCAATCCACTTACTCTTCTGCTACAACCTATACCAAATCTCATTCAACTTTGAATACTATAATGAATGTAAATTCCATTATTGCTTCAAACATTTCGTCTCCCTCTCTCTTATCCACTATTCGGACTTTGAAATCATCGTTCTCTCGTGGAGCAGATGGTATTCCAAGTTGTTTGATTAAAGAATGCAGTGTTTCTTTGCGGTCACCTTTATTAAAACTGTTTAATTTGTCCCCTCAGTATTCCCTTTGGAAAGAATCATTTATTATTCCTCTGTACAAAAAAGTTGGAAGATCTGATATTTCCAATTATAGAGGTATTGCGACGCTTTCTGTTATTCCGACGTTATTTGAAAAAATTATAACTTCGAACTTGCAACATTTTTGCAAATCGATTATTTCACCATCTCAGCATGGCTTTGTTCAGAATCGATCAATCTCAACTAACCTATTAGAATTTTCATCTCTAATCAACGAAAGCTTTTTAAATAAAATGCAGACTGATGTTATATATACTGACTTTAGTAAGGCATTTGACTCAGTTCAGCATGATATTTTACTTCAAAAGCTTGACCATTTCGGATTTTCGCCTAAACTTCTGTCTTGGATAGCTTCCTATTTAAAGGGTAGAACCCAAAGAGTTTTGTTAAGAACATCTATTTCGAAGGTCATATTTGTCTCATCGGGTGTGCTTCAGGGTAGTCATTTGGGCCCTCTTCTATTCTCCCTTTTTATAAATGACCTTCCGAACTGTATTTCTCATTCAAAGGTTTTTATGTATGCAGATGATGTAAAACTCTGTCTCTCATACAACAATTCACTGGATCATCTACGCTTACAAGATGATCTTGATTCCTTTCAATGTTAGTGTAAGGCTAATCAATTGCAGTTGAATTGCTCCAAATGTATGACAATGACCTTTAGTCGCATTTGTCCATATACTGCTCATTATTTATTTATTTATTTATTTATTTATTTATTTATTATATAGTTGACAAAACGAGTGTCACTAATAAGTAATTAAAGTAAAAGCCTAAAATTAACAAAATTTTATCAATGATATCACCACCCGCTGGGGGTGTTTTATTTGCCATGCCGGCGAGCTATGCCCCGAATCACAGCCAAAATGGTTAGTGATATCATTGAACTATGAAAGATAGGGAGTGAAGAAATTAAAATATTTAGTTTAAAAATTAATTTACAAACATAGCTTAACCAAAAAACAGGAGAAGAAGAACAATATTTATGTATTTTAGAGAAATGAGAAAACACAACACAAGTAGGGAGAATTGCCAATTCCTGTGCATTCTCACTCTTGGGCCCTGTGTGTGATTTCTCTGAGGTAAGCTGGAAAGCAAGGACTTTATTAAAGGAAGAGAGAGTTCTGAAGCAAATACATAAAAATATTTATTATAGGTAGTACATAAGACCTGAAACGCACTATGCAAGGAGTAATCAGATGTACATATAGGTAAATATAGAGGACGAAAGTGACGGGAAATACGAGAAGGTACTACAAAATTAATTTGCTTTAAAAGAGCAGGCGAATCAGTATTACCACTAATCAAATTATGTAGAAAAGCAATACCCAAGACTGTTCTACGGTTTATTAGTGACGGAAGATCTATAAGAAGAAGCCTACTATGATAAGAAGGTTAGCGAAGGTTACGATCCCAGTTAAGATTGCGTAACGCAAAGAGAAGAAACTGTTTCTGAACCGATTCTATACGGTCCTGATAAAATTTATGCTGTGGCGACCATATAACTGAACAATATTCCAAAATTGGTCGAACCAGCGAAACAAAAAGGAGTTTGGTAACAAACGGGTCATTAAATTCTTTCGACCATCGTTTAATAAAGCCAAGAACACTTTTGACTTCATTAATGATGGTTGATATATGGGCATTGAAACTAAGTTTAGAGTCAAAGAGCACCCCAAGATCTTTCATTGTAGAAATACGTTGCAAGGAATCATTATTGATTTTATAATTTCAGAGAGAGTTCTAAGTTCTTGAGAGTAAGAAGTAATTTCGTTGGCGCTCCGTATTTTTATATTTTCTGTGCTTTAAATTGTTTTAATATTTACTTATTGTTGCAGTTATTTAATTGCTGTGATTTGTGCTTCTAAACATAGTGTTTCTTTTGTCACTTACATAGTTTTGTGAGCGTTGGTAATTATATTAAATTTGCAATTTTCGTTTTCGTTTTAGTATACATACATATCTATTCTGTGTATTTTTTCTCATTTGCTCTCTTATTTTTACACTTGTTAGTGTGTGTGTTCGCTGTTGATCGCTCACGCTCAGCTTAGTGTTTGTTTTTGTCATACGAAATTTTTGTTCGTTTTTATTGCTGTATCTCTCCCGCTCTATGTACTGTATCAGCTGTTGGTGTTGGTCTCTGTCTTAGCTGTTTGTTGTTGTTTGTGATTCGCTCGCTCAACACAGTTAATCCTCGCTTTATCTGTATTTTTCTTATTCTTTATCCGCTAATTTTGTTTAGCTTAACTTCCCAGTTGCCAATATGACTTGCTGCAAGAAATCTTGCTCATTTAGGCAAGCCGCTGATTCTGCACAAATGCAATTTTTTGGTTGCTGGTTGTGTGAGAATCTAATGCATATAAAGTGTGCTGGCATCTCTGGGCGTGATTGCGATAGAGTCATGGCTGCACCCCAATGTGGGTGTGGTGGACTACGCTGGTCTTGCCCCGATTGCTTGGAAAAACAATTAAATTTTTCCAAGATGTATAATACAGTGCGGGTACAGTATTCGAAACTGATTAACATTTCTAAACAGCTAACAGGTGAACTGAAAGCTGGCGAAGAAATATTAAATCAATATAGTTTCGAATCCCCGCTTAATCAGGTGATGACTCCATCACTGTTAGTTCCTCCCTCATTTAATTTACCATCACCTAATTTTTCTGCCCCGTCTTCACCGTGTCAGGAAATATCAATTCCGATATCCGACGACTCAGGTGAAATATCTGCTGCCAGTGTCATAATAGACACTCAAAAGGCCCCTAATAAAAAAGTTAAAGTTACTCCGAGTGTAGTTCAACCTAAGAAAAACATTCAGACATCTGCTCTTGACCCTACTGTACCCTATTTATCTGTTGTGTCTCCTCGAAAGCAAGTTTTCTTATCTAGGCTTTCATCAGATACTACATGTGATGCTGTGTCTGCTTTTATTGAAAGCAAAACTAAAGCTAAGGTTTTTATTTCGAAGCTCAATTTTACTACTCCTCGTGAAATTGCTTCATTTTAAATAAATGTACCTATAGAATTCTTCGCAACTATATGTGACTCCAAATTTTGGCCACCCCATGTAGTTGTGCATGAATTCAAACAGAAGATTCGGAACAGAATTTCACCGGTCTCTTAGATTTCTGATTCGGTACAACCTTCATCTGAGGCTGTATCAAAAAACTAATTACACCATCTTCTCCGCAGCTATCCTTAATTTATCAAAATGTTCGGGGCCTTAATTCCAAATTAAGAGGTCTTTTTCTGTATAGCTTTAGTGTAAAATCTGAACTTATTGCCCTCACTGAGACATGGTTAACTCCAAATGTTTATAACAGTGAGGTTCCTTCTGATAATTTTACTATTTATAGACTTGATCGTTTGTCACGTAGAGGGGGTGGAGTTTTAATAGCTGTTAAATCCCACTTTCTCTCAGAATCTTTTACCTTCTCATCACTTCACAATGTTGAGATTATTGGAGTTAAAATAACTCTCCAGTCTTTTTCCCTGTATGTTACTTGTTCATATATACCTCCCTCTTCTGATTTACAAGTTTATAGTCAACATATATCTTGTATTAAAGAAATGTATGGGTATGTTCAAGATAACGACCTGTTTCTTGTATTGGGTGATTTTAATATACCAAACACTTCTTGGGCCTTATCTCTCAATTCAAATCATCTTATTCCAACAATGGATCATTATCTTTTTGACGAATTGTTTAACCTTTCCATGTTTCAGATGAACTCCATCTCAAATCATTTGAATCGATCTCTTGATCTTGTTTTTACTAATGATGATACCATCATTAGGGTTTTAAGATCAACACCCTTTTGTATTCCTGAGGATATACATCATCCGACCTTAGAGGTTTTAATACCTATTGACTGTCCACCAATTTCAACGTCTTTATCATTTAAACAACGTCGTTGTTTAAAATCTAAATACTCATTAGCTAAGTCAAATTTCAATATTTGTAACTCTCGTTGCTATGAGAATTACCTCTCACGCTGTAGAAGGCAGTTTGCTAGTGACCCTAAAAGGTTTTATTCATTTGTAAATTCGAAGCGTAAATCTTTTGGATTGCCCTCTTCATTTTTCTTCGGTTTAGAAAAGACCTGTAATGATCAAGATGCCTCTGATCTATTTGCAGATTTCTTCCAATCCACTTACTCTTCTGCTACAACCTATACCAAATCTCATTCAACTTTGAATACTATAATGAATGTAAATTCCATTATTGCTTCAAACATTTCGTCTCCCTCTCTCTTATCCACTATTCGGACTTTGAAATCATCGTTCTCTCGTGGAGCAGATGGTATTCCAAGTTGTTTGATTAAAGAATGCAGTGTTTCTTTGCGGTCACCTTTATTAAAACTGTTTAATTTGTCCCCTCAGTATTCCCTTTGGAAAGAATCATTTATTATTCCTCTGTACAAAAAAGTTGGAAGATCTGATATTTCCAATTATAGAGGTATTGCGACGCTTTCTGTTATTCCGACGTTATTTGAAAAAATTATAACTTCGAACTTGCAACATTTTTGCAAATCGATTATTTCACCATCTCAGCATGGCTTTGTTCAGAATCGATCAATCTCAACTAACCTATTAGAATTTTCATCTCTAATCAACGAAAGCTTTTTAAATAAAATGCAGACTGATGTTATATATACTGACTTTAGTAAGGCATTTGACTCAGTTCAGCATGATATTTTACTTCAAAAGCTTGACCATTTCGGATTTTCGCCTAAACTTCTGTCTTGGATAGCTTCCTATTTAAAGGGTAGAACCCAAAGAGTTTTGTTAAGAACATCTATTTCGAAGGTCATATTTGTCTCATCGGGTGTGCTTCAGGGTAGTCATTTGGGCCCTCTTCTATTCTCCCTTTTTATAAATGACCTTCCGAACTGTATTTCTCATTCAAAGGTTTTTATGTATGCAGATGATGTAAAACTCTGTCTCTCATACAACAATTCACTGGATCATCTACGCTTACAAGATGATCTTGATTCCTTTCAATGTTAGTGTAAGGCTAATCAATTGCAGTTGAATTGCTCCAAATGTATGACAATGACCTTTAGTCGCATTTGTCCATATACTGCTCATTATTTATTTATTTATTTATTTATTTATTTATTTATTATATAGTTGACAAAACGAGTGTCACTAATAAGTAATTAAAGTAAAAGCCTAAAATTAACAAAATTTTATCAATGATATCACCACCCGCTGGGGGTGTTTTATTTGCCATGCCGGCGAGCTATGCCCCGAATCACAGCCAAAATGGTTAGTGATATCATTGAACTATGAAAGATAGGGAGTGAAGAAATTAAAATATTTAGTTTAAAAATTAATTTACAAACATAGCTTAACCAAAAAACAGGAGAAGAAGAACAATATTTATGTATTTAGAGAAATGAGAAAGCACAACACAAGTAGGAAGAATTGCCAATTCCTGTACATTCTCACTCTTGGGCCCTGTGTGTGATTTCTCTGAGGTGAGCTGAAAGCAAGGATTTTATTAAAGGAAGAGAGAGTTCTGAAGCAAATACATAAAAATATAGGTAGTACATAAGACGTACAGATGTACATATAGGTAAATATAGAGGACGAAAGTGACGGGAAATACGAGAAGGTACTACAAAATTAATTTGCTTTAAAAGAGCAGGCGAATCAGTATTACCACTAATCAAATTATGTAGAAAAGCAATACCCAAGACTGTTCTACGGTTTATTAGTGACGAAAGATCTATAAGAAGAAGCCTACTATGATAAGAGGGTAAGCGAAGGTTACGATCCCAGTTAAGATTGCGTAACGCAAAGAGAAGAAACTGTTTCTGAACCGATTCTATACGGTCCTAATAAAATTTATGCTATGGTGACCATATAACTGAACAATATTCCAAAATTGGTCGAACCAGCGAAACAAAAAGGAGTTTGGTAACAAACGGGTCATTAAATTCTTTCGACCATCGTTTAATAAAGCCAAGAACACTTTTGGCTTCATTAACGATGGTTGATATATGGGCATTGAAACTAAGTTTAGAGTCAAAGAGCACCCCAAGATCTTTCATTGTAGAAATACGTTGCAAGGAATCATTATTGATTTTATAATGAGCAGTATATGGACAAATGCGACTAAAGGTCATTGTCATACATTTGGAGCAATTCAACTGCAATTGATTAGCCTTACACCAACATTGAAAGGAATCAAGATCATCTTGTAATCGTAGATGATCCAGTGAATTGTTGTATGAGAGACAGAGTTGAATACATAAAAACCTTTGAATGAGAAATACAATTCGGAAGGTCATTTATAACAAGTAAGAATGCTCTAGTCGAGACGGCTCGACTAGGAGATACCCTGAGCCCTGCGAAGTGCCGATACTTCAAATATTCTATGCTTAGTTTACATATACATATATTGCAAGCAATACATACACACACACAGGCGCATACTCAAGCACACGCTCTGCCAACTGCACAGTTGACGTGGCGACAGCGCTTGGGCTGCAAGAGGCTTATGTTGTAGAAATTAAATGTTTAATAACTTTTTTTTTAGCAGGGCTTTTTTATTCAAACTTTCAGGGCATGATTGTGTTATTCATATGTGTGTATGTGCCGAAGCACAAGTCTCTAGTATTTGAAATGCGTTTTTTGCAAATTTAGGGCGAAGGGGGCGTGGCATCCAAAATCAAAAAATTACAAAATGTCTGTATTCACAACAGGCATCTACACAGTAAATTTCATGTCTCTAGCTCTTACGGTACGTAAAAGAGACGAAAAGTTATCGAAATTTATCGATAAAAAGAGAACGGGAAGAGTTATCGAAATTTTGAAAAAAAACTCGTATAGCGTATGGTATTCAGGAGTATACATGTCAAATTTCAGCTCTCTAGCTTCTGTGGTTTACGAGATCGCTGCGTTCACACAGACGGACGGACGGACGGACGGACGGACGGACGGACGGACGGACGGACGGACAGACGGACAGGGCTATTTCAACTCAGCTCATCGAGCTGATCAAGAATATATATACTTTGTATGGTCTGCGACGTCTCTTTCTGCCTGTTACATACATTTTCACAAAAACATTATACCCTGATTTCCCATTTTCAATGGGCTCAGGGTATAAAAATTATAACTTCGAACTTGCAACATTTTTGCAAATCGATTATTTCACCATCTCAGCATGGCTTTGTTCAGCTGTCGCTACGTCAACTGCGCAGTTGACAGAGCGTGTGCTTGAGCGTGCGTCTGTGTGTGTGTATGTGTTGCTTGCAACATATGTATATGTAAACTAAGCATAGAATATTTGAAGTATCGGCACTTCGCAGGGCTCAGGGTATCTCCTAGTCGAGCCGTCTCGACTAGAGCATTCTTACTTGTTTCAAATAACTTCGGAATAACAGAAAGCATTGCAATACCTCTATAATTAGAAATATCAGATCTTCATCCTTTTTTATACAGAGGAATAATAAATGATTCTTTCCAAATTGAAGGGAATACTGAGGTATTAAGGGACAAATTAAACAGTTTTAATAAAGGTGACCGCAAAGAAACACTGCATTCTTTAATCAAACAACTTGGAATACCATCTGCTCCAGGAGAGAACGATGTTTTCAAAGTCCGAATAGCGGATAAGAGAGAGGGAGACGAAATGTTTGCAGCAATAATGGAATTTACATTCATTATAGTATTCAAAGTTGAATGAGATTTGGTATAGGTTGTAGCAGAAGAGCAAGTGGATTGGAAGAAATCTGCAAATAGATCAGAGGCATCTTGATCATTACATTTCTAACCGAAGAAAAATGAAGAGGGCAATCCAGAAGATTTACGCTTCGAATTTACAAATGAATAAAACCTTTTAGGGTCACTAGCAAACTGCCATCTACAGCGTGAGAGGTAATTCTCATAGCAACGAGAGTTACAAATATTGAAATTTGACTTAGCTAATGAGTATTTAGACCAGTCAACAATTGAGCCCGACTTTTTAAACTTTTTAAAATATTTAGATTTAATATTTTTTAAATTCGAAAGAGTCGGAGTAAACCTGGGTGGTTTATTAGAAAGGGATTTTGTAATACATATAGGAACACAACTGTCTAGGATAGAATTTAAAGTACTATAAAATATAGAAACTGCTAAATCAACCTCAGTTGCCTCATACAAAGGGGACCAGTCCGCTGCATTAATGAGATCACTAAGCAAAACAAAATTACATTTTTTAAAACAACGACGTTGTTTAAATGATAAAGACGTTGAAATTGGTGGACAGTCAATAGGTATTAAAACCTCTAAGGTCGGATGATGTATATCCTCAGGAATACAAAAGGGTGTTGATCTTAAAACCCTAATGATGGTATCATCATTAGTAAAAACAAGATCAAGAGATCGATTCAAATGATTTGAGATGGAGTTCATCTGAAACATGGAAAGGTTAAACAATTCGTCAAAAAGATAATGATCCATTGTTGGAATAAGATGATTTGAATTGAGAGATAAGGCCCAAGAAGTGTTTGGTATATTAAAATCACCCAATACAAGAAACAGGTCGTTATCTTGAACATACCCATACATTTCTTTAATACAAGATATATGTTGACTATAAACTTGTAAATCAGAAGAGGGAGGTATATATGAACAAGTAACATACAGGGAACAAGACTGGAGAGTTATTTTAACTCCAATAATCTCAACATTGTGAAGTGATGAGAAGGTAAAAGATTCTGAGAGAAAGTGGGATTTAACAGCTATTAAAACTCCACCCCCTCTACGTGACAAACGATCAAGTCTATAAATAGTGAAATTATCAGAAAGAACCTCACTGTTATAAACATTTGGAGTTAACCATGTCTCAGTGAGGGCAATAAGTTCAGATTTTACACTAAAGCTATATAGGAAAAGACTTCTTAATTTGGAATTAAGGCCCCGAACATTTTGATAAATTAAGGATAGCTGCGAAGAAGATGGTGTAATTAGTTTTTTGATACAGTCTCAGATGAAGGTTGTACCGAATCAGAAATCAAAGAGACCGGTGAAATTCTGTTCCGAATCTTCTGTTTGAATTCATGCACAACTACATGGGGTGGCCAAAATTTGGAGTCACATATAGTTGCGAAGAATTCTATAGGTACATTTATTTTAAATGAAGCAATTTCACGAGGAGTAGTAAAATTGAACTTCGAAATAAAAACCTTAGCTTTAGTTTTGCTTTCAATAAAAGCAGGCACAGCATCACATGTAGTATCTGATGAAAGCCTAGATAAGAAAACTTGTTTTCGAGGAGACACAACAGATAAATAGGGTACAGTAGGGTCAAGAGCAGATGTCTGAATGTTTTTCTTAGGTTGAACTACACTCGGAGTAACTTTAACTTTTTTATTAGGGGCCTTTTGAGTGTCTATTATGACACTGGCAGCAGATATTTCACCTGAGTCGTCGAATATCGGAATTGATATTTCCTGACACGGTGAAGACGGGGCAGAAAAATTAGGTGATGGTAAATTAAATGAGGGAGGAACTAACAGTGATGGAGTCATCACCTGATTAAGCGGGGATTCGAAACTATATTGATTTAATATTTCTTCGCCAGCTTTCAGTTCACTTGTTAGCTGTTTAGAAATGTTAATCAGTTTCGAATACTGTACCCGCACTGTATTATACATCTTGGAAAAATTTAATTGTTTTTCCAAGCAATCGGGGCAAGACCAGCGTAGTCCACCACACCCACATTTGGGTGCAGCCATGACTCTATCGCAATCACGCCCAGAGATGCCAGCACACTTTATATGCATTAGATTCTCACACAACCAGCAACCAACAAATTGCATTTGTGCAGAATCAGCGGCTTGCCTAAATGAGCAACATTTCTTGCAGCAAGTCATATTGGCAACTGGGAAGTTAAGCTAAACAAAATTAGCGGATAAAGAATAAGAACAAGTAAGAATGCTCTAGTCGAGACGGCTCGACTAGGAGATACCCTGAGCCCTGCGAAGTGCCGATACTTCAAATATTCTATGCTTAGTTTACATATACATATATTGCAAGCAACACATACACACACACAGACGCACGCTCAAGCATATGCTCTGCCAACTGCGCAGTTGACGTAGCGACAGCGCTTGGGCTGCCAGACGCCGATGTTGTGGAAATTAAATGTTTAATAACTTTTTTTCTAGCAGGACTTTTTGATTCAAACTTTCAGGGCATGATTGTGTTATTCATATGTATGTATGTGCCGAAGCACAAGTCTCTAGTATTTGAAATGCGTTTTTTGCAAATTTAGGGCGAAGGGGGCGTGGCATCCAAAAACCAAAAATTACAAAATGTCTGCATTCACAACAGGAATCTATGTAGTGAATTTCAGGTCTCTAGCTCTTACGGTACGTAAAATAGACGAAAAGTTATCGAAATTTATCGATAAAAAGAGAACGGGAAGAGTTATCGAATTTTTGAAAAAAACTCGTATAGCGTATGGTATTCAGGAGTATACATGTCAAATTTCAGCTCTCTAGCTTCTGTGGTTTACGAGATCGCTGCGTTCACACAGACGGACGGACGGACGGACGGACGGACAGACGGACAGGGCTATTTCAACTCAGCTCATCGAGCTGATCAAGAATATATATACTTTGTATGGTCTGCGACGTCTCCTTCTGCCTGTTACATACATTTTCACGAAAACATTATACCCTGATTTCCCATTTTCAATGGGCTCAGGGTATAATAAGAGAGCAAATGAGAAAAAATACACAGAATAGATATGTATGTATACTAAAACGAAAACGAAAATTGCAAATTTAATATAATTACCAACGCTCACAAAACTATGTAAGTGACAAAACAAACACTATGTTTAGAAGCACAAATCACAGCAATTAAATAACTGCAACAATAAGTAAATATTAAAACAATTTAAAGCACAGAAAATATAAAAATGCGGAGCGCCAACGAAATTACTTCTTACTCTCACGAACTTAGAACTCTCTCTGAAATTATAAAATCAATAATGATTCCTTGCAACGTATTTCTACAATGAAAGATTTTGGGGTGCTCTTTGACTCTAAACTTAGTTTCAATGCCCATATATCAACCATCGTTAATGAAGCCAAAAGTGTTCTTGGCCCGTTTGTTACCAAACTCCTTTTTGTTTCGCTGGTTCGACCAATTTTGGAATATTGTTCAGTTATATGGTCGCCACAGCATAAATTTTATCAGGACCGTATAGAATCGGTTCAGAAAGAGTTTCTTCTCTTTGCGTTACGCAATCTTAACTGGGATCGTAACCTTCGCTAACCTTCTTATCATAGTAGGCTTCTTCTTATAGATCTTCCGTCACTAATAAACCGTAGAACAGTCTTGGGTATTGCTTTTCTACATAATTTGATTAGTGGTAATACTGATTCGCCTGCTCTTTTAAAGCAAATTAATTTTGTAGTACCTTCTCGTATTTCCCGTCACTTTCGTCCTCTATATTTACCTATATGTACATCTGATTACTCCTTGCATAGTGCGTTTCAGGTCTTATGTACTACCTATAATAAATATTTTTATGTATTTGCTTCAGAACTCTCTCTTCCTTTAATAAAATCCTTGCTTTCCAGCTTACCTCAGAGAAATCACACACAGGGCCCAAGAGTGAGAATGCACAGGAATTGGCAATTCTCCCTACTTGTGTTGTGTTTTCTCATTTCTCTAAAATATATAAATATTGTTCTTCTTCTTCCTGTTTTTATGGTTAAGCTATGTTTGTAAATTAATTTTTATACTAAATATTGTTAACTTCTTCACTCCCTATCTTTCATAGTTCAATGATATCACTAACCATATTTGGCTGTGATTCGGGGCATAGCTCGCCGGCATGGCAAATAAAACCCCCCCAACGGGTGGTGATATCATTGATAAAATTTAGTTAATTTTAGGCTTTTACTTTAATTACTTATTAGTGACACTCGTTTTGTCAACTATGTAATAAATAAATAAATAAATAAATGTCCTTAATTTGGTGTTCAACTTCCTATTCGTATGATTGTGGCTAATTGTACGATTTTGTATTCAAAGGTGAATTGTGAGTAGTGTTAACATGTTTTTCTTGATTGCTGAAACTAAGTTGGTCGCCTTCTTTCAATTGAATGTGTTGCAACATGTTTGTTAAATTATATTATTCTTCTTCATTTAAATGTTCTAATTGATAAAGGCTTGATTGGATTGTTGAAGTGTTGATTAGATTCAGGATTTTAGTGAGCTAAGAAATGATTTTGCTTTGCGATCGGAATATCGTTGAACAAATTTATACTTTTTATACCCTGAGCCCATTGAAAATGGGAAATCAGGGTATAATGTTTTTGTGAAAATGTATGTAACAGGCAGAAGGAGACGTCGCAGACCATACAAAGTATATATATTCTTGATCAGCTCGATGAGCTGAGTTGAAATAGCCCTGTCCGTCTGTCCGTCCGTCCGTCCGTCCGTCCGTCTGTGTGAACGCAGCGATCTCGTAAACCACAGAAGCTAGAGAGCTGAAATTTGACATGTATACTCCTGAATACCATACGCTATACGAGTTTTTTTCAAAAATTCGATAACTCTTCCCGTTCTCTTTTTATCGATAAATTTCGATAACTTTTCGTCTATTTTACGTACCGTAAGAGCTAGAGACCTGAAATTCACCATATAGATTCCTGTTGTGAATGCAGACATTTTGCAATTTTTGGATTTTGGATGCCACGCCCCCTTCGCCCTAAATTTGCAAAAAACGCATTTCAAATACTAGAGACTTGTGCTTCGGCACATACAAAGTTTGAATCAAAAAGTCCTTCTAAAAAAAAAGTTATTAAACATTTAATTTCCACAACATAAGCCTCTTACAGCCCAAGCGCTGTCGCTACGTCAACTGCGCAGTTGGCAGAACGTGTGCTTGAGCGTGCGTCTGTGTGTGTGTATGTGTTGCTTGCAATATATGTATGTATATGTAAACTAAGCATAGAATATTTGAAGTATCGGCACTTTGCAGGGCTCAGGGTATCTCCTAAACTCTAAACTTAGTTTCAATGCCCATATATCAACCATCGTTAATGAAGCCAAAAGTGTTCTTGGCCCGTTTGTTACCAAACTCCTTTTTGTTTCGCTGGTTCGCCCAATTTTGGAATATTGTTCAGTTATATGGTCGCCACAGCATAAATTTTATCAGGACCGTATAGAATCGGTTCAGAAAGAGTTTCTTCTCTTTGCGTTACGCAATCTTAACTGGGATCGTAACCTTCGCTAACCTTCTTATCATAGTAGGCTTCTTCTTATAGATCTTCCGTCACTAATAAACCGTAGAACAGTCTTGGGTATTGCTTTTCTACATAATTTGATTAGTGGTAATACTGATTCGCCTGCTCTTTTAAAGCAAATTAATTTTGTAGTACCTTCTCGTATTTCCCGTCACTTTCGTCCTCTATATTTACCTATATGTACATCTGATTACTCCTTGCATAGTGCGTTTCAGGTCTTATGTACTACCTATAATAAATATTTTTATGTATTTGCTTCAGAACTCTCTCTTCCTTTAATAAAATCCTTGCTTTCCAGCTTACCTCAGAGAAATCACACACAGGGCCCAAGAGTGAGAATGCACAGGAATTGGCAATTCTCCCTACTTGTGTTGTGTTTTCTCATTTCTCTAAAATATATAAATATTGTTCTTCTTCTTCCTGTTTTTATGGTTAAGCTATGTTTGTAAATTAATTTTTATACTAAATATTGTTAACTTCTTCACTCCCTATCTTTCATAGTTCAATGATATCACTAACCATATTTGGCTGTGATTCGGGGCATAGCTCGCCGGCATGGCAAATAAAACCCCCCCAACGGGTGGTGATATCATTGATAAAATTTAGTTAATTTTAGGCTTTTACTTTAATTACTTATTAGCGACACTCGTTTTGTCAACTATGTAATAAATAAATAAATAAATAAATGTCCTTAATTTGGTGTTCAACTTCCTATTCGTATGATTGTGGGTAATTGTACGATTTTGTAGTTGGCAGAACGTGTGCTTGAGCGTGCGTCTGTGTGTGTGTATGTGTTGCTTGCAATATATGTATGTATATGTAAACTAAGCATAGAATATTTGAAGTATCGGCACTTTGCAGGGCTCAGGGTATCTCCTAGTCGAGCCGTCTCGACTAGAGCATTCTTACTTGTTATTGTATAAATTTAAAGTTGGTGATTTTCAATCTATAACGGCTTGAGAATCTGAAAGCAGTTTTCTACCAATTAATCATAATCACAGAAAATATAAAAATGCGGAGCGCCAACGAAATTACTTCTTACTCTCACGAACTTAGAACTCTCTCTGAAATTATAAAATCAATAATGATTCCTTGCAACGTATTTCTACAATGAAAGATCTTGGGGTGCTCTTTGACTCTAAACTTAGTTTCAATGGCCATATATCAACCATCGTTAATGAAGCCAAAAGTGTTCCTGGCTTTATTAAACGATGGTCGAAAGAATTTAATGACCCGTTTGTTACCAAACTCCTTTTTGTTTCGCTGTTCAGTTATATGGTCGCCACAGCATAAATTTTATCAGGACCGTATAGAATCGGTTCAGAAACAGTTTCTTCTCTTTGCGTTACGCAATCTTAACTGGGATCGTAACCTTCGCTAACCTTCTTATCATAGTAGGCTTCTTCTTATAGATCTTCCGTCACTAATAAACCGTAGAACAGTCTTGGATATTGCTTTTCTACATAATTTGATTAGTGGTAATACTGATTCGCCTGCTCTTTTAAAGCAAATTAATTTTGTAGTACCTTCTCGTATTTCCCGTCACTTTCGTCCTCTATATTTACCTATATGTACATCTGATTACTCCTTGCATAGTGCGTTTCAGGTCTTATGTACTACCTATAATAAATATTTTTATGTATTTGCTTCAGAACTCTCTCTTCCTTTAATAAAATCCTTGCTTTCCAGCTTACCTCAGAGAAATCACACACAGGGCCCAAGAGTGAGAATGCACAGGAATTGGCAATTCTCCCTACTTGTGTTGTGTTTTCTCATTTCTCTAAAATATATAAATATTGTTCTTCTTCTTCCTGTTTTTATGGTTAAGCTATGTTTGTAAATTAATTTTTATACTAAATATTGTTAACTTCTTCACTCCCTATCTTTCATAGTTCAATGATATCACTAACCATATTTGGCTGTGATTCGGGGCATAGCTCGCCGGCATGGCAAATAAAACCCCCCCAACGGGTGGTGATATCATTGATAAAATTTAGTTAATTTTAGGCTTTTACTTTAATTACTTATTAGTGACACTCGTTTTGTCAACTATGTAATAAATAAATAAATAAATAAATGTCCTTAATTTGGTGTTCAACTTCCTATTCGTATGATTGTGGGTAATTGTACGATTTTGTATTCAAAGGTGAATTGTGAGTAGTGTTAACATGTTTTTCTTGATTGCTGAAACTAAGTTGGTCGCCTTCTTTCAATTGAATGTGTTGCAACATGTTCGTTAAATTATATTATTCTTCTTCATTTAAATGTTCTAATTGATAAAGGCTTGATTGGATTGTTGAAGTGTTGATTAGATTCAGGATTTTAGTGAGCTAAGAAATGATTTTGCTTTGCGATCGGAATATCGTTGAACAAATTTATACTTTTTATACCCTGAGCCCATTGAAAATGGGAAATCAGGGTATAATGTTTTTGTGAAAATGTATGTAACAGGCAGAAGGAGACGTCGCAGACCATACAAAGTATATATATTCTTGATCAGCTCGATGAGCTGAGTTGAAATAGCCCTGTCCGTCTGTCCGTCCGTCCGTCCGTCTGTGTGAACGCAGCGATCTCGTAAACCACAGAAGCTAGAGAGCTGAAATTTGACACATATACTCCTGAATACCATACGCTATACGAGTTTTTTCAAAATTTCGATAACTCTTCCCGTTCTCTTTTTATCGATAAATTTCGTAAGAGCTAGAGACCTGAAATTCACTATATAGATTCCTGTTGTGAATGCAGACATTTTGTAATTTTTGGATTTTGGATGCCACGCCCGCTTCGCACTAAATTTGCAAAAAACGCATTTCAAATACTAGAGACTTGTGCTTCGGCACATACACACATATGAATAACATAATCATGCCCTGAAAGTTTGAATCAAAAAGTCCTGCTAGAAAAAAAGTTATTAAACACTTAATTTCCCATAGCGTAGGCGTCTTGCAGCCCAAGCGCTGTCGCTACGTCAACTGCGCAGTTGGCAGAGCGTTTGCTTGAGCGTGCGTCTGTGTGTGTGTATGTGTTGCTTGCAACATATGTATATGTAAACTAAGCATAGAATATTTGAAGTATCGGCACTTCGCAGGGCTCAGGGTATCTCCCAGTCGAGCCGTCTCGACTAGAGCATTCTTACTTGTTTTGTAATATGTTTATTAAAGATCTTAAAATGGGGAATTTCGCAAATTATAATTCGAATGAAAATATTTGTACGTAGTTTTTGAATTTGGTCGTCAATACTATTTTCATTTTTCATATATATGTGGTCGATCCGGTTAACCACCGTGTATAAACCGTTCATATTTTCAGTGAACTTCTCAACATTTTTGAGTTGGTTGATCATTCATCATTCATCATCATGGTGGCACCAAAAAAGGGCGTTGTTGCGTCCCCTTCCATTTTGTTTATTTAATTTATTAATATTAGTATTATTCAGTTAATTTTAAGTTCAGTTTCTTTTTATTGTAAATTATTATTTGTTTAATTGTATTCACTTAGTTATCTATAGTTTAGTTGTCCAGTATGTTTGCACAGATAGCTCTTTCGAATTTTCTAGAGATAACCAGGAGCTTCTGGAATCTTGTTCTTCCTATTTGCACAATCTGCGGCTTTGGCAATATGCGGATTTCGGGGTACACGCCACTGTCGGGTTTTATTTTAAAAACTTCACGCGAGATTGACCCACTCGTGGGTTGCCTTTGCGTTAGTTGTTTAGCGGATAGCAGCAAACGGGGCACAATAATTAACAAGTACGAGTGCTCGAGGCGGCTCGATTAGGAGATACCCTGAGCTCTGCGAAGTGCCGATACTTCAAATATTCTATGCTTCATAACAGCATATACACAGTGAATTTGTCTCTAGCGCTTACGGTACACAAAAGAGAAGAAAAGTTAGCGACTGCGCTTCGATTGCAAAACACCTCTATTATGAAACACCTTACATAAGAGTCCATAGCTTGCAGCCCAAGGGTCGTTGCTACGTCAATTGCGCAGTTGGCAGAGCGTCTGTTTGTGCATGCGTCTGTGCTTGTGTCTATGTGTTGCAAAACTAACAACACATTACCTGGTTCCCACCTATTTTGCTGAATTCTAACGGTGATTTACCGTTATCAATGCTGTGCACCGAATTGTGAATTATTAAAATTTTGAAATGCCTGGCTAAAGATTTAGCTTTGATGTTATTAAAGCCACAAGTTGGTAAAATCCGATACAGAATTATCTGAACAGTTGTTTACATTAAGAAAAACAATTTACAACGCCTTAAATAGCGCGGAAAATGAAGCCCGAGAGAAAAGGGTACAGCTGGACGTAAACGAAAGATTTACAGTCGGGCGGACCGTTTAATTATGAGGAAGATAGACGGAAATACCCAAATATCGGTATGGACACTTAGGAAAGACCTTAAGGCTTAGTTGTATCGTATGCAACAGTGCGCCAGACCATACTACCATACTACCATAGGTACACTTTTTATACCCTGAGCCCATTGAAAATGGGAAATCAGGGTATAATGTTTTTGTGAAAATGTATGTAACAGGCAGAAGGAGACGTCGCAGACCATACAAAGTATATATATTCTTGATCAGCTCGATGAGCTGAGTTGAAATAGCCCTGTCCGTCTGTCCGTCCGTCCGTCCGTCCGTCCGTCCGTCCGTCCGTCTGTGTGAACGCAGCGATCTCGTAAACCACAGAAGCTAGAGAGCTGAAATTTGACACATATACTCCTGAATACCATACGCTATACGAGTTTTTTTCAAAATTTCGATAACTCTTCCCGTTCTCTTTTTATCGATAAATTTCGATAACTTTTCGTCTCTTTTACGTACCGTAAGAGCTAGAGACCTGAAATTCACTATGTAGATTCCTGTTGTGAATGCAGACATTTTGTAATTTATGGTTTTTGGATGCCACGCCCCCTTCGCCCTAAATTTGCAAAAAACGCATTTCAAATACTACAGACTTGTGCTTCGGCACATACACACACATGAATAACATTATCATGCCCTGAAAGTTTGAATCAAAAAGTCCTGCTAGAAAAAAAGTTATTAAACATTTAATTTCGACAACATAAGCCTCTTGCAGCCCAAGCGCTGTCGCTACGTCAACTGCGCAGTTGGCAGAGCGTGTGCTTGAGCATGCGTCTGTGTGTGTGTATGTGTTGCTTGCAGTATATGTATATGTAAACTAAGCATAGCATATTTTAAGTATCGGCACTTCGCAGGGCTCAGGGTATCTCCTAGTCGAGCCGTCTCGACTAGAGCATTCTTACTTGTTTATTTTTGCTGTAAACATGATTGGGCAGCCGACAGGATACTAGAACGACGTCATATTCTGCGAAGAATCCAAAATAATGTAAAAGTATGATAATGACCAACCCAGGGTATTGCGAGAGCCATTGACAGCATTAGAGAACAGAAGGTCATATTTGTCTCATCGGGTGTGCCTCAGGGTAGTCATTTGGGCCCTCTACTATTCTCCCTTTTTATACCCTGAGCCCATTGAAAATGGGAAATCAGGGTATAATGTTTTTGTGAAAATGTATGTAACAGGCAGAAGGAGACGTCGCAGACCATACAAAGTATATATATTCTTGATCAGTTCGATGAGCTGAGTTGAAATAGCCCTGTCCGTCTGTCCGTCCGTCCACCCGTCCGTCCGTCCGTCCGTCCGTCCGTCCGTCCGTCCGTCCGTCTGTGTGAACGCAGCGATCTCGTAAACCACAGAAGCTAGAGAGCTGAAATTTGACATGTATACTACTGAATACCATACGCTATACGAGTTTTTTTCAAAAATTCGATAACTCTTCCTAACTAGAGATGTGAAATTCACTATGTATATTCCTATTGTGAATACAGTCATTTTGTAATTTATGGTTTTTGGATGCCACGCCCCCTTCGCCCTAAATTTGCAAAAAACGCATTTCAAATACTAGAGACTTGTGCTTCGGCACATACACACATATGAATAACATAATCATGCCCTGAAAGTTTGAATAAAAAAATCCTGCTAGAAAAAATTTATTGAACATTTAATTTCCACAACATAAGCCTCTTGAAGCCCAAGCGCTGTCGCTACGTCAACTGCGCAGTTGGCAGAGCGTGTGCTTGAGCGTGCGTCTGTGTGTGTGTATGTGTTGCTTGCAATATATATGTATGTAAACTAAGCATAGAATATTTGACGTATCGGCACTTCGCAGGGCTCAGGGTATCTCCTAGTCGAGCCGTCTCGACTAGAGCATTCTTACTTGTTATACCCTGAGCCCATTGAAAATGGGAAATCAGGGTATAATGTTTTTGTGAAAATGTATGTAACAGGCAGAAGGAGACGTCGCAGACCATACAAAGTATATATATTCTTGATCAGCTCGATGAGCTGAGTTGAAATAGCCCTGTCCGTCTGTCCGTCCGTCCGTCCGTCCGTCCGTCCGTCCGTCCGTCCGTCCGTCTGTGTGAACGCAGCGATCTCGTAAACCACAGAAACTAGAGAGCTGAAATTTGACACATATACTCCTGAATACCATACGCTATACGAGTTTTTTTCAAAATTTCGATAACTCTTCCCGTTCTCTTTTTATCGATAAATTTCGATAACTTTTCGTCTCTTTTACGTACCGTAAGAGCTAGAGACATGAAATTCACACTGTAGATTCCTGTTGTGAATACAGACATTTTGTAATTTTTTGATTTTGGATGCCACGCCCCCTTCGCCCTAAAATTGCAAAAAACGCATTTCAAATACTAGAGACTTGTGCTTCGGCACATACACACATATGAATAACATAACCATGCCCTGAAAGTTTGAATCAAAAAGTCCTTCTAGAAAAAAAGTTATTAAACATTTAATTTCCACAACATAAGCCTCTTGCAGCCCAACCGCTGTCGCTACGGCAACTGCGCAGTTGGCCGTGCTTGACCGTTCGTCTGTGTGTGTGTATGTGTTGCTTGCAATATATGTATATGTAAACTAAGCATAGAATATTTGAAGTATCGGCACTTCGCAGGGCTCAGGGTATCTCCTAGTCGAGCCGTCTCGACTAGAGCATTCTTACTTGTTATAAATGACCTACCGAGTTCTATTTCTCATTCAAAGGTTTTTATGTATGCAGATGATGTAAAACTTTGTCTCTCATACAACAATTCACTGGATCTACGTTTACAAGATGATCTTGATTCCTTTCAATGATGGTGGAAGGCTAATTAATTGCAGTTGAATTGTTCTAAATGTATGACAATGACCTTTAGTCGCGGTTTGTCCATATACTGCTCATTATACAATCAATAATGATTCCTTGCAACGGATTTCCACAGTGAAAGATCTTGGGGTACTCTTTGACTCTAAACTAAGTTTCAATGCCCATATATCAACCATCATTAATGAAGCTCTTGGCTTTATTAAACGATGGTCGAAAGAATTTAATGACCCGTGTGTTACCAAACTCCTTTTTGTTTCGCTGGTTCGACCAATTTTGGAATATTGTTCAATTATATGGTCGCCACAGCATAAATTGTATCAGGATCGTATAGAATCGGTTCAGAAACAGTTTTTTCTCTTTGCGTTACGCAATCTTAACTGGGATCGTAACCTTCGCTTACCCTCTTATCATAGTAGGCTTCTTCTTATAGATCTTTCGTCACTAATAAACCGTAGAACAGTCTTGGGTATTGCTTTTCTACATAATTTGATTAATGATAATACTGATTCGCCTGCTCTTTTAAAGCAAATTAATTTTGTAGTTTCTTCTCGTATTTCCCGTCACTTTCGTTCTCTATATTTATCTATATGATTACTGATTACTCCTTGCATAGTGTCTTATGTGTTACCTATAAAAAATTTCTTTTATGTATTTGCTTCAGAACTCTCTCTTCCTTTAATAAAATCCTTGCTTTCAGCTTACCTCAGAGAAATCACACACAGGGCCCAAGAGTGATAATGCACAGGAATTGGCAATTTTCCCTACTTGTGTTGTGTTTTCTCATTTCTGTAAAATATATAAATATATTTTGTTCCTCTTCTTGTTTTTATGGTTAAGCTATGTTTAATTAATTATTAATTTTTAAAGTGAATATTTTTAATTTCTTCACTCCCTATCTTTCATAGTTCAATGATATCACTAACCATATTTGGCTGTGATTCGGGGCATAGCTCGCCGGCATGGCAAATAGAACACCCCCAGCGGGTGGTGATATCATTGATAAAATTTTGTTAATTTTAGGCTTTTAATTTAATTACTTATAAGTGACACTCGTTTTGTCAACTATAATAAATAAATAAATAAATATAGATCCAACTGTGAAATTTGGAAAGTTCTTTGCTATGGTTTGGCGGTTTAATTCCAGCAGAGGGGTCGGAGAACTGGTATGAATAGAAGACACTATGAATGCAGTTCAGTACCTCAAAATTTTAAAACAAAATTTGATTAAAAGTGCAGATAATTTGGGTTTATAAACACCAACAAGCCTATATTTAACTAAGTTGGTAAATTCCATGAAAACACGTTTCCAATGCCAAGGGAGGGCATACAAAATACTATAATTATAATAATTAGTTTTAAATTTAAGTTAAGAACAAATAAAAGGAGACGTCGCAGATCAAACAAAGTATATATATTCTTGATCAGCTCGATGAGCTGAGTTGATATATCCCACTCCGTCCGTACGTCTGTGTGATCGCAGCGATCTCGTAAACCACAGAATCTAGGGAACTGCAACTCGTGAATACCATACGCAGAACGAGTTGTTTTCAAAATTTCGATATTTTGTCGTCTCTTTTGCGTACCGTAGAGCTAGAGACCTGAAATTCACTGTGTGATGCCTGTTATGAATACAAACATTTTGTAATTTTTGGATTTTGAATGCCACGCCCCCTTCGCCCCAAATTTGCAAAAAACGCATTTCAAATACTAGAGACTTCTGCTTCGGCACATACACACATAATGCAGTTGGCAGAGCGTGCGTCTGTGTGTGTGTATGTGTTGCTTTCAATATATGTATATGTAAACTATATGTATATGTAAATAGAATAGAATTGAAGTAGGGCTAGTCGAGGCTAGTGGAGCCGTCTTGACTAGATTGAAAGAAAGAAGATTCCCATTGAAAATGGGAAATCAGGGTATAATGTTTTTGTGAAAATGTATGTAACAGGCAGAAGGAGACGTCGCAGACCATACAAAGTATATATATTCTTGATCAGCTTCATAACTCTTCCCGTTCTCTTTTTATCGATAAATTTCGATAACTTTTCGTCACTTTTACGTACCGTAAGAGGTAGAGACCTGAAATTTACTATGTAGATGGCTGTTTATATGTGTATATGTAAACTAAGCATGGAATATTTGAAGTTTCGGCAGTTCGCAGGGTATCTCCTAGTCAGGGTATCTCCTAGTCGAGCCGCCTCGACTAGTTCTCTCTTACTTGTTTTAATTTGAATTTGGACAGGGTTCTTCACAAAGGTTTTTTTCTTGTAATATGTTTAAAGATCTTAAAATAGAGAATTTCGCAATTTATAATTCGAATGAAAATATTTGTACGTAGTTTTTGGATTTGGTCGTCAATACTATTTTCAATTTACCACAAATACAATGTTCTTCATATATATGTGGTCGATCCGGTTATCCACCGTGTATAAACCGTTCATATTTTCAGTGAACTTTTCAACATTTTTGAGTTGGTTGATCATTTGCGTCATGGTGGCACCAAAAAAGGGCGTTGTTGCGTCCCCTTCCATTTTGTTTATTTAAATTATTAATATTAGTATTATACAGTTATTTTTTATTGTAAATTATTATTTGTTTAATTGTATTCACTTAGTTATCTATAGTTTAGTTGTCCAGTATGTTTGCACAGATAGCTCTTTCGGAGCTATCCAGGAGCTTCTGAAATTATGTTCTTGAACTAAGTTCAAGTTGTTTTCCTATTTGCGCTTTGGCAATATACGAATTTCGGGGTACACGCCACTGTTGAGGTTTTATTTTAAAAACTTGACGTGATAAAGGTTAAGGAGTCTGACTATCATTTGACTATAGCTTTTGGTACGCCATAATAAATGAGGATATAGTGAAGTGTTTTTTTTTGTTTACCTCCTCTATTGCTCTGGATTTGATTATTCGTCCTTGAGCTAGTTTCGAGAATTTGTCTATTGCTGTCTTTTGTGTTGTGTTTATATCCTGGGTATTCGGGTATTGAGGTTTCTTTTAATTTAGTGTTAGTCAGATGTCTGTCATATTTTTGCTTCCTTGCAAACTTGACGCTGCTTGACAAAGTCTGCTATTGTTTGTTTCATTTTGGGAAAATAATAAAGTTCTATCATTTGATTTCTATTCTCAAGTACGGTCCTATGTGCTCTATTATGGGTGGCCCAAACTTTTTTTGGAAGTGTATCAGGTATATGTTTTGGATTTGGCTCATAACATCCTCTGAGGCTATTATGCCGTTGATAATAGAAGGGTTGAGATTTGTATGAGGTCATTTGTCGTGTAGCTTGGTTGGGTTGTTATGTGCCTATGGAAACTTGGGAAATAGAATCTGTAGTCTGTTTTGTCGGCCTTTTCTGGAAATATCTGGGTTTTGAATACATTTATGGGTGCTTCAATGCTTGGTATTAAGTTATGGCTGTCTGCACTGTGTTGGGTGGAGTCTACCGACCTGATATTGTTTATAGTAGGAACTTTGAGTATCTCTCCGCTTGTTGTCTTACATTCTATGTAAGGCAGCGAAGAGTTGGTTATATCTAAAAAATTGATATTAGCTTGTTCAATGGAGTTTTCCTGTTTGTTGTCGATTTGCTCAATTTGATCTGTGTATTCTTGTAGTGATTGTTTGTATTCGGTCTGTTGCTTGTAAGTTGCGATGGTCTGTCCGTATTCTTCCATAGTCAAGTAAGCGTCGCTGTTGTCATTTTCAGGCTGTTCCTCTATTGTTTGAATATTAAAATTTCCTTGTCTCTTGTTAGTTTGGATTGCTAACGGTGGGGGTCTTTTTCCGGTTTCGAAATTTGGTCTGTTCATGTAGTTTACTATCCGTGTCTGGATGCTCTGGTCAATGTCCATTGGCTCAGGACGTGGCGGCGATTTGGGTGCTCATGGTCGAGAAGGTGCGTTTGTCAGCTGTGGTTGCATTTGATAAAAATGTGGGTTGTTCTATTGGTGTCCATTATTAGTATTATTTGGCCATGCAGACTGCATTGGCATTCGGAAATTAAGATCTATTGGTACTGTTCTTATCATTTGCAAGCAATAGTGGAGGGCTGAGGGAAGGTCTGCTGGTTCCTTTATGCAAAGAATACGTGGCAAGTCTCCTCTAAAACATCTGATGAAGGTATGCTTTTTCCCTGTACATTAGGATTTCGGACTCTCTACTGAGTTCCATACATCCTATTTTGTTCAGTATTAGTGGTAGATGGTTGTAGACAACCTTGTAAAACTGTTCTACCGTCTGGTTGTTGTCCTGTATTAACATGGTCATATTCTATTCAGTGTGAGACACTTGGAGATGACACTCCAATTTAGATAACTAGTTTTTTCACTAGTGTTGGAAGCTGTTCTGCCAACATTTAGGTCACAGTAGTTGCAACCAGTTTCTCTGCATTGTTTGCCATGCTTAATGTGTCGTTGTTGCTGTCTATCGATGTTTTGTCCTCCTACCTGAGGTTGTTGGGGGTCTAATCAAATTATGTTCGTTAACCATACGTCACAAACTGACTTTATTGTAGGTTTTTTTTATTTTTTTTATTTTATTTATTTTTTTTTATTTAATGCTTACAGAGTTTAGTTTTGGTGTATAAATATTATGTGTATGATTGGATGACCAGTAGCTGGTTTTTCCCTTCTACTTTGGATTTTTATACCCTGAGCCCATTGAAAATGGGAAATCAGGGTATAATGTTTTTGTGAAAGTGTATGTAACAGGCAGAAGGAGACGTTGCAGACCATACAAAGTATATATATTCTTGATCAGCTCGATGAGCTGAGTTGATATAGCCCTGTCCGTCTGTCCGTCCGTCCGTTCGTCCGTCCGTCCGTCCGTCCGTCTGTGTGAACGCAGCGATCTCGTAAACCACAGAAGTTAGAGAGCTGAAATTTGACATGTATACTCCTGAATACCATACGCTATACGAGTTTTTTTTTTCAAAAATTCGATAACTCTTCCCGTTCTATTTTTATCGATAAATTTCGATAACTTTTATTCTTTTTTGCGTACCGTAAGAGTTAGAGACATGAAATTAAATGTGCACATGCCTGATGTGAATACAAACATTTTGTAATTTTTGGATTTTTTATGCCACGCCCCCTTCGCTCCAAATTTACAAAAAATGCATTTCAAATACTAGAGACTTGAGCTTCGGCACATACACGCATATGAATAACATAATCATGGCCTGAAAGTTTGAATAAGAATGTCCTTCAAGAAAAAGTTATTGAGCATTTAATTTTCCAGAGCGAATTTCCCAGTGCGAAGGGGGCGTGGCATCCAAAATCCATAAATTAAAAAATGTTTGTATTCACATCAGGCATCTATACAGTGAATTTCATGTCTCTAACTCTTACGGTACGCAAAAAAGAATAAAAGTTATCAAAATTTATCGATAAAAAGGGAACGGGAAGAGTTTAAAAAATTCGATAACTCTTTCCGTTCTCTTGTTATCGATCAATGTCAATATCTTTTCTTCGCTTTTGCGTACAGTAATAGCTAGAGACTTGAAATTCACTGTAACGATCCGTGTAATGAATACAAACATTTTGTAATTTTTGGATTTTGGATCCCATGCCCCTTCGCCTTAAATTTGCAAAATACGCATTTCAAATACTAGAGACTTGTGCTTCGGCACATACACACATATGAATAACAGAATCATGTCCTGAATAAAAAAGTCCTTCTAGAAAAAAAGGTTATTAAACATTAATTTCCACAACATAAGCCTCGTGCAGCCCAAGCGCAGTCGCTACGTCAACTGCGCAGTTGGCAGAGCGTGTGCTTGAGCGTGCGTCTGTATGTGTGTGTGTGTGTGTGTTGCTTGCAATATATGTATATGTAAACTAAGCATAGAATATTTGAAGTATTATATAATATATTATAATATTTCGCAGGGCTCAGGGTATCTCCTAGTCGAGCCGTCTCGACTAGAGCATTCTTACTTGTTTGGTTTTATATTTGTTGGTTTTTCTTATATTTCTAACTTACAATAATGATGGTGTGGCGGTCTTCACTGCTGGCCCGAATTTCAAGAATTTGTGATTTTATAGATAGATTTTATAGAATTTGTGATCACACCGTTCGTACAGGCGTTTTGCTGTGTTGTAACGCGACCGGCCCCTGTTCGGGCGCTAGTTAATTTCTTAATTTATTTGAATGATAAAAAAAAATGTTTTTTAACGAACCCCGTCCGTCTCATTCAAATCGAAATTTGTACTTAACAACTTAAATCTATCCCTAGCTAGGAGGTGGTTCAGTCGACGGCGTTGGCAGCGGCGTCGCTCTTGGCGTTGTTGAACCGTTGTTCTAGTTGGCGGGTGCAAAAAGTATGGCGATACGTCGCGCCAGCAGATTTCGGTTTATTGGTCTGATCAGCCTTCCATTTTCACTGCATCAATTTACGTTGGATATTGTTACTATGAAGGATATTTTCGTTGTTAACTTGCATGCGTCTGCGCGTGTGTCTATGTGTTGTAAAGCTAACAATGAGTAACGATAAACAACAACAACAACGATGACTTACTTTTCAGGCTGTCAAAGCTGTTTACACATTACCTGGTTCGCACCTATTTTGCTGAATTCTAACGGTGATTTACCGTTATCAATGCTCTGTATTTTGGGTTTAAGATTCTGCTGAGTTTAGCTTAATTAGTTAATTTAGCTTTGATGTTATTAAAGCCACAAGTTGGTAAAATCCGATACAGAATTATCTGAACAGTTGTTTACATTAAGAAACACAATTTACAACGCCTTAAATAGCGCAGAAAATGAAGCCTGAGAGAAAAGGGTACAGGTGGACGTAACCGAATTTACAGCTTTACAGTCGGGCGGACCGTTTAATTATGAGGAAGACAGACGGAAATACCCAAATATCGGTATGGACACTCAGGAAAGACCTTAAGGCTTAGTTGTATCGTATGAAACAGTGCGCCAGACCATACTGCGGCATAGGTACACTTGTTGAATTTTTTTTGCCGTAAACATGATTGGGCAGCCGACAGGATTCTGGTAACACGTCACGTCCCGATTTGAGCACCCATTGAACATATGTTGGCATACTTGGAGGAAAAATAAAAGGAAAACAGGGCCCAAAGAGCCGCGAACAACTAAAAGATGCTATTACAGAAGAATGGAAAAATATTCACGTAGAGTATTTAACTCAGTTGGTAAATTCCATGAAAACACGTGTCCAATGCCAAGCGACGGCATACAAAATACTATAATTATAATAATTAGTTTTAAATTTAAGTTAAGAAGAAATACACTATTTAGGGTAAACAGTTTCTTGACAGCATGAATCGTCGTTTTTATACCCTATTGAAAATGGTAAATCAGGGTATAACGTTTATGTGAAAATGTATGTAACAGGAAGAAGAAGACGTCGCAGACCCCATAAAGTATATATATTCATGATCAGCTCGATGAGCTGAGTTGATATAGCCCTGTCCGTCTGTCCGTTCGTCCGTCCGTCTGTCCGTCTGTCCGTCCGTCCGACCGTCTGTCCGTCCGTCTGTGTGAACGCAGCGATCTCGTAAACCACAGAAGCCAGAGAGCTGAAATTTGACATATATACTCGTGAATACCATACGCTATACGAGTTTTTTTCAAAAATTCGATAACTCTTTCCGTTCTCTTTTTATCGATAAATTTCGATAACTTTTCGTCTCTTTTACGTACCGTAAGAGCTAGAGACCTGAAATTTACTATGTAGATGATTGTTATGATTACAAACATTTTGGATGCCACACACCTTCGCCCTAAATTTGCAAAAAAAAATGCATTTCAATTACTAGAGACTTGTGGTTCGGCACATACACACATATGAATATAAATGCAGTTGGCAGAGCGTGTGCTTGAGCGTGCGTCTGTGTGTATGTATGTATGTATATGTAAGCTATATGTATATGTAAATAGAATATTTGAAGTATGGCTAGTCGAGCCGTCTAGACTAGAGCACTCTTACTTATTTAATATTTTCGAAGTACTGCTGTCATTGGTTTGGCTATGTCTGCAAAATTTTGAATAAACGTTCTGTGATATCCGGTTAATCTAAGAAAACGTTTTATTAGTTTAGTTTTCGTGGGAATAGCATATATTAGAATTGCCTTGATTTTATCAGGATTGGTTTTTATTCCACCCTTATTTATGACATGTCCAAACAAGAAGTTTCTTGTTTTATAAAATCACATTTGTCAAGTTGTAAGATTTGCTTCAGAAAGCTTCTCGAATACTAATTATAGTGAGTGTAGGTGTTCTTTTTAAGATGTTGAATATACAATTATATCGTCTAGAGCTAGTAAACAGTGTTTATTTAATAATGGTCGCAAAACATTATTCATGGAACGTTGAGACGATTGCAGGTACATTCTTTAATCTGAATGTCATACAAAGATATTTATAGTGGCCATGTTTAGTGGAAAAAGCTTTTTTTAATGGAATCTGGATGCATTTAAAATTGATGGATTGCTTTTGCAAGGTCGATGTTGTGAAATAGTTGCATCTACCTAGTTTTTCTAAAATATATCCATATTGCTATTTACAGTTACGTTGTTTCATTTTCTGTAGTCTATTACTATTCTAAATTTTTGTTTACCTGAAGCATCTCGATTTTTGGGTACGATCCATATTGGAATAATGGGAATTGCTGGGGCGTATAATATAAATGTCCTTAATTTGGTGTTCAACTTCCTATTCGTATGATTGTGGGTAATTGTACGATTTTGTATTCAAAGGTGAATTGTGAATAGTGTTAACATGTTTTTCTTGATTGCTGAAACTAAGTTGGTCGCCTTCTTTCAATTGTATGTGTTGCAACATGTTTGTTAAATTATATTATTCTTCTTCATTTAAATGTTCTAATTGATAAAGGCTTGATTGGATTGTTGAAGTGTTGATTAGATTCAGGATTTTAGTGAGCTAAGAAATGGTTTTGCTTTGCGATCGGAATATCGTTGAACAAATTTATACTTTTTATTGTATAAATTTAAAGTTGGTGATTTTCAATCTATAACGGCTTGAGAATCTAAAAGCAGTTTTCTACCAATTAATCATAATCTGGTGAAAATTGATGTAGAAGAAATTTATTATTACTCTTGAACAGGTTGTTCGAAAGAACATTCACTTTTTTGTGATAGTTAAACGTCAAACGGTATCATGAATTGGTAAATTAGAAACATTAGACGTTATCATATTGACAGTAGATCGTGTATCTATTAAACATATAAAACTTGTGCCCTAAAAAGTGATAATTATGTATTGTTGGTTTCCGAGGCTGGCACGTCGATTCGGATTTCTCGATTTCTATTTCATTTCATTGTAATTATGTCTGATTTTCGGCTGTGGCTGCTTGTGTATATGTCTAGCTTGAGCTTTGTGGGTAACTTTGTTATTGGTAATATTGAAGATAGTATTCTGAATACGATGTTAATTTTTTTTAATATTCTTGCTGCGTATATATATATATTTCAACTTTATTCATCTATGCTCATTTTACTTTGTTCACTTTCTGCATGTCTAACACGCATTATTGGTTGGTTGGTTACGCTATGACTATTGAAAGGGGTTTGCTGTGGAGTTACTTGTGTATGTTCTCTGAAAATATTATTGTCAAATTGGTTCTGCCTATAAACTGGTCTGGGTGTAGAGGGTATACCGGCCTGTTCCATTGGTCGAGGTGAATAATGATTAGGTGGTTAAATGTTATTGTAAGTGTAATTAGGTGTTGGTGGAAGATATGGTTGTTGAAAATAAGCTAGATGGGACATGGGAATGCTTTGGTTGAAGAAATGTGAGAAACTTTTAAATATAGGGATTTAGAGGTAACGGCTAGAAATGTTTATCTTGTTTTACTTTGTTTTGAATTTGGACAGGGTTCTTCACAAGGGTTTTTTTTTGTAATATGTTTATTAAAGATCTTAAAATGGGGAATTTCGCATTTTATAATTCGAATGAAAATATTTGTACGTAGTTTTTGGATTTGGTCGTCAATACTATTTTCATTTTTCATATATATGTGGTCGATCCGGTTAACCACCGTGTATAAACCGTTCATATTTTCAGTGAACTTCCCAACATTTTTGAGTTGGTTGATCATTCATCATTCATCATCATGGTGGCACCAAAAATGGGCGTTGTTGCGTCCCCTTCCATTTTGTTTATTTAATTTATTAATATTAGTATTATTAAGTTAATTTTAAGTTCAGTTTCTTTTTATTGTAAATTATTATTTGTTTAATTGTATTCACTTAGTTATCTATAGTTTAGTTGTCCAGTATGTTTGCACAGATAGCTCTTTCGAATTTTCTAGAGATAACCAGGAGCTTCTGGAATTATGTTCTTGAACTAATTTCAAGTTGTTTTCCTATTTGCACAATCTGCGGCTTTGGCAATATGCGGATTCCGGGGTACACGCCATTGTCGAGGTTTTATTTTAAAAACTTCACGCGAGATTGACCGACTCGTGGGTTGCCTTTGCGTTAGTTGTTTAGCGGATAGCAGCAAACGGGGCACAATAATTAACAAGTACGAGGCTCGATTAGGAGATACCCTGATCTCTGCGAAGTGCCGATACTTCAAATATTCTATGCTTAGTTTACATATACATATATTGCACGTAAAACACATACACATACACAGACGCATGCTCAAGCACACGCTCCACCAACTGCGCAGTTGAAGTAGCGACTGCCCTTGAGCTGCAAGACTCCTATGTTGTTGTGGAAAATTAAATGTTAAATAACTTTTTTCTGGAAGGACTTTCTTATTCAAAATTTCAGGCCATGATTATGTTATATATGTGTGTATATGCCGAAGCACAAGTCTCTGCTGATTTGAAATGCGTTTTTTGCAAATTTAGGACGAGGGGCGTGGCATCCAAAATCCAAAAATTACAAAAAGTTTGTATTGTTAACAGTCATATACACAGTGAATTTGACGGCTCTAGCTCTTACGGTACAAAAAGTAGAAGAAAAGTTAGCGACTGCGCTTCGATTACAAAACACCTCTGTTATTGGAAATTGAACGTTTAATAACTATTTGAGTGGATGGACTTCCTTGATAAAACTAAAAACACAGAGACTGTATTCACTACATTCTTTAATCATATAGATAGTAATATTATCTGATCGATGACCGAATGGCGGAAATCAGAGAAGCAGGGGAAATATTTAGAGCATTAATAGTATTTGTATATAGTGTATAGGGGCCTGCAGATGAATAAGTTATCTTGATCATTGAAATATTAATCAATTATTAATGAAGAAGAAGGTAGATGGTAAACTAGAAGATATGAGCTTCAAATTCACGACGGAATCATATATCATTGGGTGACGAGCATACTACTTTTTGAAACATTTGGACTTAGTGTGTCTATAATAAGAAAGCGTCAGGGCCAGGAAGACACATAGGAACACTCTAATAGATACTTTAGAGTACTATAGAAAATAGGTGTTGCACAATTTACATCAACTGATCATATGACACAGACCAAAATTGTAAAATTGCACTTATTATAATAATGACGCTGTTTCGATAGTATAGATACGCAAATTGGAGGAATACTTATGCATAGAAGTACCTACAATGCAGGATGATGTAGGAGAAGAATGCGTCGCAGACCCCATAAAGTATATATGTATATATTCTTGATCAGCGAGACAAGCCGAGCCGTGTATTGAATACCCCGTTCGCCCAAAGCACACGCTCTGCTAACTGAGCAGTTGACGTTTTGAAAAAAAAAAAATACTACTACTGCGTAGGGTATTTACGAGTATACATGTCAAATTTCAACTCCCTAGCTTTTGTGGTTTACGAGATCGCTGCGTTCACACAGACGGACGGACGGGTCGGACGGACAGATAGACAGATAGACTAGTACTGCGTAGGGTATTTACGAGTATACATGTCAAATTCCAACTCCCTAGCTTTTGTGGTTTACGTGATCGCTGCGTTCACACAGACGGACGGACGGGTCGGCTGTTATATTATTATTATTTTTATTATACCCTGATTTTCCATTTTCAATGGGCTCAGGGTATAAAAATAATAATAATTATAAATATACATCATTACATATACATTATTGGAAATTAATTATCTTCACCTTTAAAAAACAAGTTTTCGTTTTGTCAGGCGTACCTCATCTTGATCCTTTTCTTTTTTCTCTATTTATAAACGATCTTCCGAGTTGTATTAACCACTCAAAGATTTATGTATACAGATGACGTAAAACTTTGTCTATCTCTCTCTCATTCTCTCATTCAATTTTTCATCTACGATTACAATGATGATCGCTATTATTTGTAATGTTAGTGCTTGGCCAATGAGTTTACATTTACATTTACAGTTACATTTAAATTGTTCTAAATATATGACATTGACGTTCTGTCGTATTAATCCATATATTTCCAACTATTCAATTTATTGCATGGAATATTGCATTGCACATTTGTAGTCTAAGATCATGGTGTACACTTCGACTCGAAATTTCGTTTCAATACTCATATTTCCACCATGTATGAATCTAAGAGTGATCTTAACTTCATTAAACGTTAGGTAAAAGTGTTCAATAATCCCTCCAAACTGCTTTATATTACATTGGTTGGACCTATTAGAATATTGTTAAATTATATGGTTTCCGCAGAACAAATTGTATCAGGATCATATTGAATCGGTCCAAAAACAGTGAACTACGTGATCTAAACTGGGACCCCAATCTACCGTCTTACCATTACCGTATAATTCTTATTGACCTTCGTTAGTAAGTCGTAAAAAAAAGTTTGATTGAGAAACTCCATATATAAACAAGTAAGCAAAACTCTAGTCGAGACTGCTCGACTACGAGATACCCTGAACTCTTCGAATTACCGCAAATACACACAAGCAACACATACATACGTACAATTTGTCAAGAAACTCTTTACACACCGCACAAAAATTATATTTTTTGCCTTTAAATCCATATTAACATTTATGAAATATTTTTATTGCTAAGTTGTTTAATGGTTAATTTTAAGTTACATTATCAAATCAGATTGCAAAACTAACAATGTGTAACAAAATAAATAATATAAACGACAATGACCTACTTTCCAGGCTGTCAATAAACTGTTTACGCAAAATACTGTATTAGTTCTTCACTTAAATTTAAAACTAATTATTATAATTTTACCCTCCCTTGGCATCTAACACATGTTGGAGACGTATCATGGAATTTACCAACTAAAGTATTCTACGGGAATATTTTACCATTTTACCATATTTTACTACGGGAATATTCTTCTGTAATAGCAGCTTTTGGTTGTGCGCGTTCTTCGGGGCCCGTTTTCCTACCCTTTTCTTCAATTATGCCCACATATTTTCAATGGGGTTCAGATCGGGACTTTTAAGTGGTGTATCCAGAACCTTTCCACAGTTGTATAAAAGGTCCGCGTAAGCCCTCTATGTTTGGGGTCATTGTCCTGATAAAATTTGAATGTTGGCTTGTTGGTGTTTATAAACCCAAATTATCCGCACTTATCCCCAAATTTGATTTTAAAATTAGGAGGTACTTGCTGAATTCATAGCGTCTTCTATGAATACCAGTTCTCCGAACAGACTGTTCAGGTAATTCTTTAGCGGATTTTCCCAACTTGTAGCTTTAATAAATTAATTGAACCACATCGAAGCTTAATCTTTGGCCAGGCATTTCAAAATTTTTGAATAATTCACAATTCGATGTATACCCAGCAGAATCTTAAAACCAAATTACGAGATTTGCCAAAACAAACTCGCATCAAGCGACGCACAAAGCATTGATTACGGTAAAGCACCGTTATATCTCAGAATTCAGAAAAATAGATGCCAACCAGGCAATGTGTAAACAGTTTCTTAACAGCCTGAAAAGTAAGTCATTGTTGTTTTCTTTGTTTATTTTGTTACATATTGTAAGTTTTCAATCTCTATTTGATAATGGAACTTAAAATTAATCAGTAAACTTAGCATTAACAAAATTTCAGAAATGTTAATATGGATCTAAAGTCACAAAAAGTGTAATTTTTTGTGCTGTGTAAAGAGTTTCTTGACAAACTGTATGTATTCAAGAATTCCTCGTTATTTTTTAGAAGAACGTTTTCGCCAGTAACTTTTACCAGTGACGCAAATTCTTTAGTTTTTGTTCCCCGAACCTATTGAAATTAGGAAATCTGGTTATAATGATTTTGTTAATATTTACGTAACAGGCAGATGGAGGCGTGGCAGCCCCGAAATAAACCTTTCTCACTCATTTATTATTAATATAATTAATCATTTTCATTGAAATACCCAAAAAGAATCTAATAATAGACAAATGTACATATGTATTAAAAATGTCAATATATATACTAATAATAATAATGTTAAGTGCTATTATTTCATTGCCTGGTTTGACGTTTGCGCAGTAAAAAGTATCACAGGTTGATTCAAAGATTAATACACCCTGTGAACAACCCTCAAAGTATTATAAACGATAAAAAATACAACCACTTTTCAAAATATAAATACATATGTACGTACATGAGAAGACCGAGCAGCTTGAGGTACCTTCTCTGTGGTTACAGCCTGCACGCGTTCTCTCTTTCTGTTTTTTCAAAAACAACTTCAAGGTTTCGCTATTACAAGAATATAAAATTCTCTTTTCCACAACGGGCGCCTACCGTCCTTTCAGTTAGTTAGTCGAAGTTTGCCTCTGCCGTACGTGTGGTTAACTTTAGATATGGACGATAGACCGTAAAAATTAAAACGACAACGTTAATATATATATTCTACGCACTAGTAGTATTAAATTTTTCAAAGCTGCAGTTATTTATTTTCGAATTTCAAAATGTACATGACGTGTATGTGATAAAATTTATAATATATTCCCGTACCAAACATGTTTTAAGAATTGTGCGCCAAATGTGACCTAAACATATTCAAAAATTAATATAAATTATATAATATATAAATAATAATACTACTCAAATTTAACTTTAAATATAGATACGTTATAATAAATTCATAAAGTTATTTATGGGTACAAAACGACCATTCCGGAAGTGATTTCTTCTTAAAAATTATAGAAAGTTTTCACCCACCACCACCGAAAACGCCCAACGAAAGTACTATAAAGCATTAAAGCGAGAAGAATTTCACTGGGTAATGTGTATAAACAACAACATTGGTCTAGTAAAAACAAAATATTAAAAAAAAAATATATATATATATATAATATATATATATATATATATAATATATATATATATATATATATATATATATATATATATATATATATATATATATATAATTATTTTTGTGTTCCTGTGACTTTTTTATTATGGTAGAAGCAGAAAAGTTTTTTGAAATAATTTTGCTTTTTATGGAGCTGAAGTAGTATGCTCTTATAGTACAATATAATTAATAGTGTTTTCGTCAAAGAATCCGTTGAAATATGGATAAAAACGTACAATCGTGGCAATCGATATATATGGATTTTACACAAAGAGAAGGCTCAGCAAGTCACAAAGATTACTACGTATACACATGCATGAAAGAAACTAGTCTGCAAATCAAAATAAAAATAAGTATGAGTGCTCTAGTCGAGAGTCCTTCGAGTCCCTATTCTGAGCCCTGCGAAGTGTCGATATTCTATGCTTAGTTTACATATACATATATTGTAAGCAACACATACACACACGCAGACGCACGCACATGTTCTGCCAACTGCGCAGTTGACGTAGCGACTGCGCTTGGGCTGAAAGGAGCCTATGCTATGGGAAATGAAATATTTAATAACTTTTTTTCTGAATGGACTTTCTTAATTAAACTTTCAGGGCATAATTATGTCATTTATATTTATGTATTTGCTAAAGCACATATCTCTAGTACTTGAAATAGGGGTTTCGCAAAACTTAAGCGAAGGGGGCGTGTATTGCGCACACATTAAAAACTAAAACTAAACTAAACACTAAAAACAAAATTTGCACACCTACCTATAAAGATGAATTAGATAGAATTTTATTTATATTTTTTCATTTATACATATATGCACATTACAAGCAACATATACATATATATATATGTACACACATAAGCACGCACGAGTACGAGAAAATACACTCGTCATCATCAGAAGTTATTAAACATAACGTTTGATCAATTGGCAAACACGTGGTCTGCTGCGTTCTGCACTTTTCCTATACGAGCGCTCACTCGTACATTGAGCATCTTGCAATTTTTTATAACCGCAAGTTTTAGTATGAATATGCTAGGTGAATATATGCTTTGTGAATTGTCAGCAGTTCCATTGAGTCGAAACATAGATGGCGCTATTACAAATTTTAAAGTGAATATTTTGTATAGGTTTATGTTATAGGCAAGGTCTGAAGATCGACGTGGTTCATGGTTTAGGGTATCTTGTAGCTTACTTGATTAATACGTACTAGTTATTAATTTAATAATTAATAATAATTTAATAAAATATTCTTTCATATATAATATTTAGTATATCAACAGAGGAGGTGAAAGCTAAAATATTCATGAAATAGCTCTAGCGTTCTAGCTCTAAAACTGTAGAAGATACATCTGTACTCCCTCTGTGATGGCCAAATGGGTGCAAATGTATCCGCCATGACTTTTTGATTTGGGGATGTCAATGCGAGTATACATTCTAAATCTCTTTCTATGATATAAATATATATATATATATATATATATATATATATATATATATATATATATATCATATATATATATATATATATATATATATATATATATATATATATGTATTTATATATATTATCAAAATATTACTAATTACTTTAACATAATGTAGTCCGGGAAGTTGTTTTGACATTAGTTTGTATCTGCTGTCGCAGGTTTCACGGTCGATTATATCATTATTATTTAACCAGAAATAAGAAGGAAAAGTAATACATATTACTTAATATTTTATTATTTAAAATTAAGCTATTAGGAGATTAGTCACTCCTTAAAATTTTCATTAAAATTAATAAACATAATCAATGTAAGAGAGGCACAAAAAACAGATGCTTAAGTATAGCCGAATGGCGAGACGCCATCTCACTTTACGAAATAGAGAGAAGCTGTCAACAATAAACAAAAAAAGGTAAAAAATGCAAAAAGAAAACAATATGGCGGCAGAGAACTGTCAGTTTGTCGGCCCATATCGCTTGGAGAAGACACTTGGGAAAGGTCAAACAGGTAATTAAATAACAGCATTTATTTCGGATTCAGAAAAGTATTACTTTTTAACTAATTTGTATAGGTCTTGTAAAATTGGGCGTACATTGTGTGATTGGGAAAAAAGTAGCAATTAAAATAATAAACCGTGAAAAACTCAGCGAATCAGTGCTTATGAAGGTAAGTTGATCAGTCAAATCCCCGTTGAGTGAAGCATTTAATTGATTGTATTTCAATATTTTTATACTCATTTTGAATTAGTTAATAGTGAATTAGATAATTTTGTAAAAATGTATGTAGCAGGTAGAATGAGGCAAAGTTTGTGGGGCTATAAAATCTAAACTATTGGGGGTATTCAACAAATTTAAACGCTGGTTTTTAGTGTGATGTTTAAACTAATACAAAATTTTTAAATTTTTAATTTTAATTTAATTTTAAATTTAATAATGCTTAAAAACTAAAAAATGAGACCAAAAAAGTTCCACAGCTTATTTCAACCACAAATTTTGCAGCTGTTCTAATATCCGTTATTTTATAATTCAAAGGAAGATTCTTGTTCTATGCTTTATTCAGTGTTTTGGCATAAAATTGTGCTGAATTTTGAGAGCTCAACTTGCAGAATAGTGAATTTAGCAAAATGGGACCACGTACAACAATTGAGCAGCGGGAACTTGCTCTCAATCCCTTTAAAAATGGGCATTCCCGTAGAAAATTTTCTGAGATGGTTGGATTTAGCGATTCTACTGTTCCAAGTATCATATACCGATTTGTCCGTGAAAATAGAACCCACGATAACGGTAGAAATGTTCCGAAAAAAATTTGTAATCCCACGGACGAGCGCTGTATTGCGAGAAAAAGCCGGGATAACCCAAGACTATCGATCAAGCGATAAAAACAAGAAGAAGCCTAAAATTTGCCTAGGAGCATTTGTACAAGGACATTGGATTGTGGAACACTGTTTTATTTTGTGATGAGCCCAAATTTATTTGGTCCGGAGAGGCCAACTTCAGATTCTACCAATACAACGACCCTAAGCATACGGCGGGCATTGTCAGACCTGGCTGATCTGGAACTGACCGCATGTCATGAAACCACCAGCCCAGTCACCAGACTTAAATGTGATTGAGAATTTGTGGTCCATTTTGGAAAAAAATGTTCGAAAACGAAAAATTTCGAACAAGTCTGAACTAAAAACTGTGTTAGTTGAGGAATAGGCCAAAAATAACACCTGTAGTGACTAAAAAATTAGTCGAGTCGATGCCAAAAAGGCTTAAAATGGTAGCTGACCAAAAGGGTGGAGATACCAAATACTAATTTTAAGATATTGTAATTAAAAAATATGTTTAATACTTTAATTTTATAAGTGGTTGAAATAAGCTGTGGAACTCTTTTGGTCTCATTTTTTAGTTTTTAACCATTATTAAATAGTGAAAAAATATTTAAAAAGTAAATGAATTAATTTTGTATTAATTTAAACATCACACTAAAAACCAGCGTTTAAATTTGAATATTTGAATATGTTGAATATCCCCATTAGTTTAGATTTTTTAGCCCAACAAACTTTTTTAATGGTGCTGGTTGAAATAAGCTGTGAACCACTGTATATATAAAATGTAAATCTCAGTATTAGAGTTTATAAGTAGACATGGCCACAGAGCCCTGCGAAGTGCCGATACTTCAAATATTCTATGCTTAGTTTACATATACATATATTGCGCTTGGATTGCAAGACGCCTATGTTGTGGAAAATTAAATGAAACTCCAAACAAAAATTCAAGTCTCTAGCTCTTATAGGCTCTAAGATCGCCGCGGTAAATCGTACGGACAGACGGGCATGGCTAAATCTAATCGACTTGTCTCCCTGATCAAGAAAATATATACTTTATGAGGTCTATCACACCTCCTTCTGCCTATACATTTCAACAAAAAAATTATAACATGATTTCCAATTTTTCTATGGGCTCTGGGTATAAAACGGAAAAGTCTGCAAATTCGTTCGATGTAATAATAAAAACAAAATTTGAATCAAATAAAAACGTTATTGAATTTCGTGTCAAGTGGATTCTAATGCCTCAGCTTCAATTATTAATCACGATATGAATCAAAAACTAAATTGTCCAATGATACAAAAATTTGTCTGTTATTCTAATAACATTACTATTTGAGTAATGTCTCAAATGTGAAAAGAAATGCCGAAGCACAAGTCTCTAGTATTTTAAATACATATTTTTCTAATTTAGGGCGAAGGGGGCGACATCCAAAATTTAACAAAAACCGAAATTGTATTAACCACACATTTTAACACTGTAGCTATGAAGATGAATTAGATAGAATTTTATTGCCGAGTATCACTTTCGTTTTTAATTGATTACAAAACGGGATGAGTTTTATAATTTTTAACTTGATCTGTGCGTGCTATATCGGAACCTACATAAAAAATTTCTCTTATAGATGCTGAATTCGTTCACATATACGGACAGACAGACAGCCGGGCAGGGCAGGTCTTGTCTCCCTGATCAAGAATATATATACTTAATGGGGTCTGCCTCGCCTCATTCTCCCTTTTGCGTACATTTCAACAACACCAATCTACTCTGATTTGCTATTTTCAATGGGATCAGGGCATGTGTTCAATATGTTCGATACATCTCCCATAGTACCAGCATCTGAACCAGGCGATTTGCTACCTATGTAGATATATTGTGCTTTTAAACAAGCTGTCAAATTAAAAATTGACATTGAACAATATACCTTACCGACACTTTACTCATTGATGCATTACCTACGGCGTGGGGGAGAGTTTATGAAAATATAATTTAAATGACGTATATATATATAAATGGATATGGATGAACAGTATATGTAACTTAAAAAAATAGTTAATTCACCACTGGGTTTATTTAAATATCAGAGGTTAGCATGAGGTACATGACAACGGTTGTACATGACAACGATACAATGCAAATATGCAAGAAGCAATAAAATATCTAGGACGCATACATGGTAAACTATTACTACAATTAGGTGCGCCATTGAAGGGTATATTAAAAATGACACTTCCGAGACAAAATGTCTCTTGTCCAGGTATAGATTCAGACATTACTAGTCACAAATATACATACAAAGCTACATGCGCTATATGTAAACAGGCAATCTTACTCAAACTCTAAAGTATGTGAGTTAGATTAGTTTAAAATCCGCATTTGAGGAATACATATCGACTTTCCCGGTTCTATTTTCGATACAATGTGGCTCATTCTTTCAATGCCCTTCCGTAACGAAATTGCCATCAACTGCAAGCGAATATACCATCGTAAGTTTACCAGCTATCAATTTAGAGATATCTTAGTTTTACCTTGGTATAATGTATCTCAACTGACATCAAATGCATTCCAAGAATTCTCTGAAGGTAAAACTCCGGCAGAATTAAAATACAATTGTCCAGTTCGTACGCTACTCAGCCAACTTCGCTAGTACAGTCCATAAAACCTAAAAAAAATTTGCCCAAATCTGCAAAGTAGGGGTTAGACGCTAGAATTGCAAAAATTATCTTCATCGTATGCACTGAAAATGAATGAACAAATGCAATTCCGACCGTCTCAAACCAAGATAGTCACCAAATTACAATGAACAATTCAATTCCTTTCACAATCACCCAACCCATAGCTGAACTACCACAAGCAAGTCAAGATGAGCAGCCTACATCACCGTTACATTTAACCTGCTTTACCAAATTGGGGTCCTATCCAATAAACTGTCCGAAAACATCGAGTTAAGTTGAATTCTTTTAGTTGTTCTTGGAGTTTATTCAAATCTGACGAAGTATGTTTGAGAGAAGATGTAAATATCTGTTTAATACGAGATTGGTGTAGTTTTGCAATGTTAATATGTCTGTATGATCACAATTTATATCCGCGCAATATTATATGAATTTAAAATAGGATCCCTGTTTTACATTTAATTATTCTATTGAAGAGCTCTTTGTTAAAATGTATTGTTTGTCGCTGTAATCCGAATTTTTCTGGAATTCATAATACAATTACCATTGTCTTATTTGAAGGTTGAACGTGAAATTGCCATAATGAAATTAATTGACCATCCTCACGTTCTGGGCTTAAGCGATGTTTATGAAAATAAAAAATATCTTTACCTAATACTGGAGCATGTTTCTGGTGGTGAGCTTTTTGATTATCTTGTTAAAAAAGGACGGCTAACACCAAAGGAGGCGCGAAAGTTCTTTAGGCAAATTATATCTGCACTGGACTTCTGCCATTCACACTCTATATGGTAACTATTCAGGTAACTACATAAGAATGCTTCAATTTTTTTTAAAATACTTAAATTGCAGCCATCGCGATTTAAAACCCGAGAATCTACTGCTCGATGAAAAAAATAATATTAAGATAGCGGATTTTGGCATGGCCTCTCTTCAACCAGCTGGTAGCATGTTGGAAACGTCTTGTGGATCTCCACACTACGCTTGCCCAGAAGTCATACGGGTGAGTTTTCGGCAAGCTAAGCTTTTAACCATTATAGTAATATTATGTTTGTTAGATATCAACAAGATACTTGTTTTTAGAAAACAAATGAATACATATAAGTGCTTCTTATTTCATTGTATTTCTTTAAAAATAAGTAAGAAAATTCGATAGCGTCAGACTAGGGGATACCCTGAACCCAGCGAAGAACCGCTATTCCGTAAATGCTGTTTGTTTTATATGTACATATGTACATTACAAGCAACACATACACAAACACACAGCCGCACCTGAATGAGCCAGAATAATTGTGGGACACAGTTATTTGGTGTGAAGAATCCAAATTCAACGTTCGCGGTTGAAAAATTTAATTAAAACTGTCAAGTATAGAGGTGGAAACTTGATGGTTTGTGATGATTGTGTTTGGAATTAGCCGGACAGACGGTCTGACGCCGTATGGCCATATCGACTCAGCTCGTCGAGCTGATCGAGAATATGTATACTTTATGGTGTCTGCCACGACTCCTCCCTGTTTCTTGTGAGAAACGGACAAATTTCGGAATAGTGGTTCAGCAGTTCCAGCAGTCATGAGTAGAGTTTTCTTACTAGTTCTGTTCTCAATTAAGATTATCGATTATCGGTTGTTATCGATGATTTCCTTCACATTGTCTAAATAAAATACGAACAGTTGCAGATTGAAATTGTCCTCTGCGCATCACCCAACGTGATATTGTCCCATGTCGTTTTCCCTTTCCATGTTATCGCGAAAATCGGACCTCCGAGAATTAAAAGTATGTTATCTTCTTCTTCCCTTATCAGATGATATACTATTTGTATAAATGTGAGCATATTGAAAATGGGAAATCAGGGTATAATGTTGAAACGCCTCCTACGAGGAGTGGACCCCATAAAGTATAAATAATCTTGATCAGACAAGACTAATCGAACAGCTGTGTGGGTTTCTGTCTGTCCCTGTATAGCACGCGCAGGTCGTTTGTTTTAAAAATTCGATAACTCTTCCCGTTCTCTTGTTATCGATAAACTTCCATAATATATATATAATAATATTTTTCCCTTTTGCGTACTATAAGAGATAAAGACATGAAATTCACTGTGTAGATCCCTTCCCCCCTTAGATCCCTTTACATATATATATAAGTAAACTAAGCACAGAATATTTGAAGTATCGGCACTTCGCAGGGCTCAGGTTATCTTATAGTCGAGCCGTCTCGACTAGAGCACTCTTATTTCTTTTTAAATAATTTGCAAAACAATACCAATCAGTGTCATGCAGTGCAAATATTATGTGGCAGCCTCTTAGTGATGACCGCATTACGTACTCACTAACTAATCCCGTACTTTTCTTATCAAAGACTTTGATTTTGTACCGTTAATGCTAGAGATTTTAAATTTACCGTCTATATCTAGATTTTTTAATTTTCAGATTTTTGGTTACTACGTCATATGTCATAATTCATACATGAATATCATTCATGAATTTAAATAGATTTTTCAAAGAGAACTATTTTCAAATTTGACATATGTATTTACTCACGTTGACGAACCAGAAAAATACCAAAAGTTTATCTCTTCAACGGTTTTAGAGCTAGAAGCTCCAACATCCTATAGTTGTGAACTTAAAACTTTATGACTTTGCGGTCTTTTATTAATTTGACACATATTCATATATAACAATTGAGGACGTGGCGTAAATGAGTATTCTTTATTCCGCCCGGCTGCTATGTTCTTACTTATTTAACTTTATGATAGACATAAATAATATTCATAACCATTACTTTGTTTTTTCTTTTCATTGATGCCACAAGGGGGAGAAGTATGATGGACGCAAGGCGGATGTTTGGTCGTGTGGTGTTATTCTGTACGCTCTGCTGGTAGGTGCGTTACCATTCGATGATGACAACCTACGTCAATTACTAGAAAAGGTGAAACGTGGCGTGTTTCATATTCCGCACTTTGTTCCACCCGATTGCCAAAGCTTGCTTCGTGGTATGATTGAGGTTAATCCAGATAGACGTCTAACGGTGAGTTATCAGATACAAATGTATAACATTTCCAAGTCCAAAGTGGACATCTAATAGAGAGGCTAAAAAGTTATATAACCACGCTCCATTAGGGTTTATAATATTGGCAAACTCCATGTATTCTACAGTTTTACAGTTAGATTGTATGAATAAGGTACTGTTTTTATACCCTGAACCCATTGAACCCATTGCGAAATCAGGGTATTAGGGTTTTGTTGAAATGTATATACATACATACGTATGTATGTCTGTCTGTTCGTTAAGAAAGTCCTTTAATTTCCCAGAACATAGACATCTTTCAGCCCAATCACAGTCACGTCACACTACGTCAACTACTAGTACGTGTGTGTATGTGTTGCTTGTGATCTACATATATATAAACGAAACAAAATTCGCCGAAAAGCGGTTCTTCGCTGGTTCAGGGTAACTCCTAGTCGGGTTCCGCCGACTAGAGCTTTCTTACTTTTTAACAAATGTAGTCGCGAAGTTTTCTGCAACTTAAAGTTTTTGGCTTCGTGAATAATCCAATATTCTAATTATTACGAAATTTATATATAATTTAGTTGGCCGACATAAATCGTCATACCTGGGTTACAGCTGGTGGTAAAGGTGAGTTGGAGCTGGAGCTGCCCATGATGGAGGTGGTGCAAACACATGTTATACCCACAGCCACCGCTGTAGATCCAGATGTTTTAAACGCAATATGCTCACTGGGTTGTTTTAAGGAAAAGGAAAAGCTCTTGCAAGAGCTGTTGAGCACTAGGTGCTGAGTTAATTATATAAAATAAAAACGCTATTAATATATGCTTGCTTACAGCCATAACACTGAAAAGGTTATTTATTTTCTTCTTCTTGAGCGAAAGCGCCGCCGGCCCGCCCTTGAAGATGATGAAGAAGTTGCACAAAAATCACGTAATGAACTTGATGCAGTGGATCCACCACGTAAAAGGTTGGACAAATGTCGAATCAATGGCACTAACGCGCCGGCCTACGGACAAATTTCTGAGGGCTCACCTCTTACGCCTCGACGACAAGCCTTTAAGTAAGTTTTTCTCAAATTGGTTCATTACTTTACACTAACTGTTATAATTAACCAGCTTTAGATCGTACAGCAGTACACGTAATCACCAACGACGCTCACCTACGACGGTATCTACGTCAGTAAGAAGCTCCTCATATCACAGTCCAACACGTTGTAACTCACCAATAGGCTTAGCTCAGCAACAGGCTAATGCTATATCACGGCCTGGCTCACCTGCCGCAGGTTCACGTCATTCAACTTACGGTGATAGAGAACGATCCGGATCGGTGCATCATGCGTCTGTCAGCCGAACGCCGTCTCATAATTCACAGAAAAGCATTGAGGGTGACATAATAGTCATTAGGGAGCCTCGCTTGGACCGGCGTGACTCAACACGCCAGGCTCAGGAACGCAGTGGCACTGCCACAGGTTCGCCTCGAGATCGTGGAGAGAGTGCGCAATTGGCTAGCAGTCCGGGTAGCGATTCATGTGGAAACTCCGCTGCATCTTTACCCACTGTGCATCATCGGGCAAATTCTGGTCCAACCATTGCTATTGGTATGATTTAACATTAAAAATTAACTAACTTAACACACATAAATTATTTTTATTAATTTATTATGCAGTTGTAAATTCAAATGTTTCGCCGTTGCTCAATAATAGTAATCCAGGAATCCAGGGCTCGCCGTGCAATACGCCTGGAGGACAACTGTGGAAAACGAGACTTACAAACATCAAAAACAGCTTTCTTGGCAGTCCACGGTTTCATCGAAGGAAAATGCAGGGTATTTCTGTATTATATAAAGGTTTAGGGTTCATCACTTATCGATCAGCATATGTTTCAGTCTCCGCTGATGAGGTGCACTTAACGCCTGAATCATCACCTGAGCTTACTAAACGTTCTTGGTTTGGAAACTTAATAACTACAGAGAAAGATGAGACATTTACCATATTGGTAAAAGGCAAACCTATTGCCACAGTCAAAGCACATTTGATACATGCATTTTTATCCGTAAGATTTTTAAAACTTAAATAACTTTATTTATTTAATATTTAATTAAACATCCCCAAATTTTCCGAATTTGAAAACAGTTAAGCTAATACCCTAAACCCATAGAGATATGTATGTAACACGCAGAAGAAAAAGCAAATGGACTTAAAATTTAAAGTTTATAATTTTATACATATTCATTTAATACGTACATCCGAAATTGAATGATTACAAAATCCTTGTACTCATTACACGGATAAATACAGTGAATTTGAAATGTCTAGCTCTTAAGGTATACAATTGGTGAAGAATTTATCGATTTGTATCGATAATAAGAAAACGGGATGAGTTATCTAAATTATAAACCAAACTCTTATTGTGTATGGTATACACCAGTATACACTTAATATTTCAGATCTCTAGCTTATGTGGTTTGCGTCTGAACGCATTATACGTTATCTCGTAGTCGAGTAGTTTCAAATAGAGCTTTCTTACTTGTAATACCCTGAGCCAATTGAAAATAGAAAATCAGGCTATAAAGGCTTTGTTGAAATGTATGTAACACGGAGAAGGGGGCGTGACAGACCCGATACAGAAAATATATTCTTGATCAGGGAGACATGTCGAGTCGATTTATCCCTATTCGTTTGTCTGTCTGGCCGTCTGTCAGTCTGTCCGTATGTGGAAACGCGTCGATACTTGAAATTTGTTATGTTTGTTCATCTTTATAGCTACAGTGTTCAAATTTTGTATTTAGTTTTTGTGTGCAAAATTTAGAAAACACGTATTTCAAATACTAGAGACTTGTGATTCGGCACATACATGTGTACATATAACTACCATAATCATGCTCTGAAAGTTTGATTAAGAAAGTCCATCCACAAAAAAAATAATTAAACATTTAATTTCCTATAACATAGGCGTGTGTACGTTCATCAGTGTATGTGCGTGTGTTGCTTGTGATGTACATATATATAAACGGCACAGAATTCGCAGAATTGCGGGTTCAGGGTATCCTCTAGCAGGGCGCCACTAGACTAGAGTTTTCTTACTTGTTTAACCTATCTTTACTAAAATTTCACAGATGGCAGAGTTATCACATAGTGTGGTATCGCCCACATCGTTCCGCGTGGAGTACAAGCGTAACGGCAATGGTTCTGTTATGTTCCAACGACATGTAAAGTTTCAGGTAAGTAACATTAATTAAAATAATATTGTCATCCGTGCGAAGTCTATAATTTTTTTTACAAAATAGGTTGACATAAGTCCAATATGCAAGCAAGGCGATATAGCGGATATGATATTCGCTTTAACATTTACACTCCTATCAGGTAAGTAAGACTTAATATTCTGAAGAATAATTGTAAATAGCAAGCCACAAGTATGTACATACACAATATATATAGTATATACAAATATGATTGTTTTTAAATGGGTGAGCCTGCCTGACTACGTGTTCCGCTGAACTTCGGCCGATTTGAATTTTTAAGTTCACAACTATAGCAGAAACTGATACAATTTTCGAATTTCCCATTTCACAATCAAATTGAATTTGCTAAAAAAATAAATCAAATAAAAGAAGAAAACTTTGTAGTTGAACAAACTATGTAAATACTTGTCAAACACAACGGAGCGTGGAACAGAACTTGGGTCGTATCACCGACAAATTTGTAACAGATCAGAAACTAAAGTAGCACCTGATAACTCCAACAATGCCAATGCATTTTCGATTTATTGAAAATTTGCTAGAATGGCTGCATTTTAATGCTTTAATTGGCCAACCGGTTTCCTTTCGTAATTTCTGGATTACTTAATAGATTTGATTAAAATTTTTAGTATTTAATTGAAATACTGAAAATTGAAAATTTCTAAATTTATATATAATTTAATTATAATAAATAACAAAGCTGTAGTTGTTTGAAATTAAGAACAGACTCCTCGAATATAAATACCCTGAACCCAGCGTAAACCGTATTCCGCAAATTGAATGTTTCTCTTATATATGTATGCTCATTACAAGCAAAACATACCACATATTGAGACGCACACGCACGAGCTCTGCAAGCTGCGCAGTTGATGAACCGACTGCGGTTGGGCAGCAATGTGCCTATGTTGTGGAAAATTAAACAAATTTTTGACACCGTCATTATGTCATTCACATAGTTCGCAAATAACAGTCGACGGTTTTTATACCCTAAGCCCATTGAAAATAGGAAATCAGAGTATAATGTTTTTGTGAAAATGAAATTTGTATACTCCTGAATACCATACGCTATACGAGTTTTTTTTTCGATAACTGTTCCCGGTTTTTTTTATAGATAAATTTCGATAACTTTTCTCTCTTTTGCGTACCGTAAGAGCTAGAGACATGAAATTAACTGTGCACATGCCTGATGTGAATACAAACATTTTGTAATTTTTGGATTTTTTATGCCACGCCCCCTTCGCTCCAAATTTACAAAAAATGCATTTCAAATACTAGAGACTTGAGCTTCGGCACATACACGCATATGAATAACATAATCAAGAAAAAGTTATTGAGCATTTAATTTTCCAGAACACAGGCGTCTTGCAGCCCACGCGCAGTTACTACGTCAACAGCGTAGTCGGCAGAGCGTGCGCTTGAGCGTGCGCATGAGCATGCGTCTGTGTGTGTATGTGTGGCTTGGAATATATGTATATGTAAGCTAAGCATAGAATATTTAAAGTATCGGCTGTTCGCAGGGCTCAGCGTATCTCCTAGTCGAGCCGTCTCGACTAGAGCACTGTTACTTCATCAAAGTAGGAAGCGCAAGCAAATTAGTGTTACTCTCACAATTTTAGAACTCTATCTCTATGAACCCATTGAAAATGGAAAATAAGCCTATTATGTTTGCGTTAAAATGTCTGAAAAACGTTAAAGGAGTCGTGGCAGCCGCTGTAAAGTATATTTTTCATTGGGATGGCAAGCTCAGTCTGTGTCTGTTTTACATATATACATTCCATGTTATTTTCGGTTCAGGCTATACAAGTGTGCATTTATGAGTGTGCATTTATGATTTTTTGTGGAATTATAATTTCGGTAGGTTTCGATGCAAATACTTATTAGGCTTTCTCAAGCGGCTTTGTACAGTGGGAACTGTTACTGGTTCACTTTAACTGCGTATTAAATTTTACAATTCTCGGAAAAATATCATCCTCTTGATAAAAATATTATATCAGAATAACCGATTTTAAGGTCAAGGATTACAACCAATGAAATAATGCAATTCAATCTATAATAACTACCTTTTAAGTAATATGATGTGGGAAACAAGTTTAAACATTCTCTAATTTGAATTTGAAGATTACTGTTTTAGTACTAGCCTTGTCTAAGGCTGCTGAACTGAGAGTTCTTCCTTCATTTTTTTTCATATAGGTAATATCCGACGTTTCAGACGTATTTGTGAACATATCCAATCTCAGGTTTGTTCGAAACGTTTCCCGGGCCCAAGCAGTCCACCAAAAGTGGCCTCTGTCACGCAAGCGGTCTCAGAAAGCTCGTCATGTGGATCAGTGTCGAGCGAACGGTTGTCCTATAAGCGACAAGTGGTAAGCTTAAATTTAAAATGAATTCGATAATAATAAATAATCATTATTGTTAATTGTTGTTGTCTGCAGATTGAAAATGATTTGGAAAATGATTCCATAATTTTATACAAATCTGGAACTGGTCGCCGCGCTTCCACTACAAATAACAACAATCCTAATCCTGTAGATATAACTGCTAGTCCAATTGCAGTCCGATCAAAGTAAGAAGTTTGAAGTTTTAAATGAACAATCAAGTATCACGGATTTTTTCACAGTTCTGAAACAGCTGACCGCAACCGTAAAATGCAGAGCGATCGACAGGCGACAGCGATGTCCGGTAGTGCAATTGCATGAGAATTATTTCTCTGATTTAGTTGCCTTTTTTTTTATTTGTCTATTATATATATTATAATTTACGTATTAGTTCGAAGAACTGAATATGTATTAAAAACAGAACTCATTTAAAACGTGTACTTATATGGCAAAATAAAGCTGATTTGCTATCAATAATTTTTTTGAATAAATTTTTTAATTTAATTATTTATTAAAATAAAAATTAAATAAAATCATCTTTATTTTTAAATCAAGTTCACGAATACAACCAATATATATATATATATATATATATATATATATATATATATATATAATAAATAATAATATATATATATATATATATATATATATATATATATATAAAATATAAATAAAAAATATCTTAATATATTAAAAGTTTCAAACTGTTATTTAATAAGCCCCAGATGTAGTCTCAATGTAAAACTATACAATAATTGAGTGTAGTAATGATACGACAACTTTGCTTTACTTATGCAAATTCAAAAAGACTTGCTAAAAATAAGTCATACAAAGTTGTATAGACTTTAAAAATATTAAAATTGCTTGTCTTATATTGAAATTATGATTTAAAAAAAAAAAAGAAATTTATATATATATATATATATATATATATATATATATATATATATATATATATATATATATATAATACATATATATATATATATATATATATGTGTGTAACAAATAAAAATATATAATGAAACATACATACATTACCTTTATCAAAATAGTAAACAAAATTAAATAAGCAGATATTTTCTGACCTTGCGCAAATGTACTTCTTACTATTTTTTACTTTTTTTCTTTATAACATTAAAATTCTTTAAAAAGTTTTAATTTTTAATCGAATAGATTTGATATACTTTGACACTAAATGCTAAATACATGTATTATTGCAAGATAACTCATGATAATGATCATGAATAAAACTCGAAACTAATTTTTTCAGTAATGAAAATAAATATTAATAATTCTTACTGCAAATTTTATTTGACATATAGGAAAATTCACAGAAAAATATTACAATTTTTTTGTGGCAAAAAAAAGTCAGGCATCATTGAATACTTAAATACTCTTAACTCAAAGAATATTGGTATTTGTCTTAGTGTATAGTTCTTATTCCTTGAACCAATTAATAGGAAAACAGGTTTAATGTTTTTGTGAAAATATACATATGTAGCATGCGGAAGGAGGCGTAGCAGACCCTACAAAGTATATATATTCTTGATTAGCCGTGCCAGTCTGTATTTCTGTCGGTCTGTCCGACATGTGTATTTTTTACTATTTTGATTTTTATTCTATTTTGAATGGGAAGCCCCTGCTTAAAAGTTAAACATATAATTTATAATAATGTAGGCATTTTACTGCGCAACCGCGCAAATATGGGTCCGCGCATTTAACGTCCTTATTAGTGTGCGCGTAGTGTGGGTATCCGTGTGTGTAAGTATGAATAAAAGAAGCGAATAATGTTCGGAATATCAGTTCTTCACACGGATTTTATAGTCGACCAGGAAACGAGAACAATCACTACACATAGAAAAACATTTTTCCCCGAATAAAATTCGAGGATCAGCGCCTAGATCAACGTCGCTTCTTACGAAAATTTTAGAATTTTTCATTATTCCGCCGCAGAGTTAAAAATTAATAAAATAGTAAAGAAGATACTACGATTATGATTATCAAGTGGCGTTCTTCTTTGAGATGATATGTTTTGACGAGTAGAGATATAGGTAATCTAAATTCGGTGCCGATTTTTCATATATTATTTATATATTTTTATTCTTTTTAATTAATTTAATTTTGTATAGTTTTATGCTAGATATAAGCTGTCGAGTACAGATCGGGAGGGGTTCTGGCTGTCATAGTCGGTCACCCCCGAGTTATCTTACTTGTATATACATATAAAGGTATACATCGGCTTTTCGAAGGATTCAGGGGACCTTCAAGTCGATACTGCTCGCTGTACTTTTAATTGGAAAATCAGAAAGACGTGCTGACGTGCCCGGCCCGTATTTATGTTTGTCCGTTAGTCTGTATGTGTGAACGGGTCGATCTCAACATCCATAAGAGCTAGAGACTTGACATTTTTATGAAGTTTCATGTATAGCACGCGCAGGTCAAACTCGATAACTCATCCCGTTTTAATGTTATCGATTAAAAACGAAATCGCTACTCAGCTATGAAATTCTATAAAATTCATTTATAGCTAGATTGTTAAAATTTTGTTTGTAGTTTATGTGTGTTTAATTAAATTGTGTTTTTATTAAATTTTAAATGCCACGCCCCCTTCGCCCAAAATTTGCAAAACACATATTTCAAATACTAGAGACTTGTGCTTTGGCAAAGACATACATGCGTATGACATAGACATAGACATAGAAGACAAGTAAGAGTGCTCTAGTCGAGACGGCTCGACTTGCCGATACTTCAAATATTCCATGCTTAGTTACATATACATATATTGCAAGCGACACATACATACACATCGACGCACGCACAAGCACACACTCTACCAACTGCGCAGTTTACGTAGCGACTGCGCTTGGGCTACTATGTTATGGAAAATTAAATGTTTAATATCTTTTTTTGGAACGACTTTCTTATTCAAACTTTCAGGGCATGATTATGTTGTTCATATATGTGTATGGACTGTGTGTATGGACTGCGTATGGTATTCACGAGTATATATGTTAAATTTCAGCTCTTTAGCTTCTGTGCTTTACGAGATCGCTGCGTTCACACACGGAGGGAGGGATGGACGGAAAGGGCTATATCAAGTCAGTTAATCGAGCTAATGAAGAATATACATATATACTTTGTGGGGTCTTTCTGCCTGTTACATACATTTTCAATGGGTTCAGGGTATAAAAAGATATTAAACATTTAATTTAGTAATGAAGCAGTGTAATAGCGACGCTTGATAGTTCCGTGTAATTCAGGATTCGGATATTTAAAAGCTCCCTCCCTTTGCTATTTATTTTTAGTGCATTAGACTTTTTTAAAACGCATTAGACTTCTACTAAGAAGAAGAACCCTAAAACGATTGTAATAACAGCCGACTTCTGCTTATCTATTAGTTAGAAAGTTTCGACGAGAGCACTCATGTATAAAGGTTATTATTAAATATTAATGCCGCGTTGAAAGTGTTTATAGACACACATCAGTTAGGGTCCTGGGTCTCCGCTAGTAGGGTAGGCAGTAGGGCAGTAGTAGGGTAGGCATTCTTACTTGCTTTATAATGAACGCAATAATTATTAGATATTTTCAATTTAGAAAGCCTAATATTAATTTTACAAACAATAGTGGAAATTCCGCAACCGCAACCGTCCATTCTAGCTAAACTAAAACAAATAAATAGCTGTAAAGTTGTAAAAACTTAAAGATTTATTTATGTTGCGAATGCCTGCTTAAGTTGATAATCTAAGTTAAATAATCTAAGATCAATATATATTCATACAATACAGAAAAAACGCATTATCTTTCCAGCTTAAAACTGAGAGTTTTGGTTAGGTTAATAACATTATGAGCACATCGAAATATTCAACTGGTACTGAAGCCAAAAACACCTTTTATTTTAAGAAAACTATAAAAATTGAATTTTTTGTACTAAACAAACAAATTTATTTACAGCCTTACTTTAAGAATACTCGAATCAGCACAGATATAATGAAATAATTGGATTAATTTCCGAACATATTTATATAATAAGAAATTGTATAAATTGAAAAATCTCATGAAATACATATTCAATTGAAAACAATTTATATTATAGGTACATTCTAATAATTTTCGTAGCTTGGAAAATAGTTCTATATTTTTCTATATCGGTTACAAGTCTATTTCTAACAAGTAAGAATGCTCTAGTCGAGACGGCTCGACTAGGAGATACCCTGAGCCCTGCGAAGTGCCGATACTTCAAATATTGTATGCTTAGTTTACATATACATATATTGCAAGCAACACATACACACACACAGACGAACGGTCAAGCACACGCTCTGCCAACTGCGCAGTTGCCGTAGCGACAGCGGTTGGGCTGCAAGAGGCTTATGTTGTGGAAATTAAATGTTTCATAACTTTTTTTCTTTCTTTCAGGGCATGATTATGTTATTCATATGTGTGTATGTGCCGAAGCACAAGTCTCTAGTATTTGAAATGAGTTTTTTGCAAATTTAGGGCGAAGGGGGCGTGGCATCCAAAATCCAAAAATTACAGAATGTCTGTATTCACAACAGGAATCTACAGTGTGAATTTCTTACGGTACGTAAAAGAGACGAAAAGTTATCGAAATTTATCGATAAAAAGAGAACGGGAAGAGTTATCGAATTTTTGAAAAAAACTCGTATAGCGTATGGTATTCAGGAGTATATGTGTCAAATTTCAGCACTCTAGCTTCTGTGGTTTACGAGATCGCTGCGTTCACACAGACGGACGGACGGACGGACAGACGGACAGACGGACAGGGCTATTTCAACTCAGCTCATCGAGCTGATCAAGAATATATATACTTTGTATGGTCTGCGACGTCTCCTTCTGCCTGTTACATACATTTTCAGAAAAAAATTATACCCTGATTTCCCATTTTCAATGGGCTCAGGGTATAAAAATATAATAATAATAGTGTTTTATATTGAAGCGTGTTTACGATCAAGTAAGAAAACTTTAGTCGGGCGCCCCGACTAGGAGGCGGCTTGACTAGGAGATACTTTGAACCCTGCGAATATTCTACTTCAAATAGTCTATGTTTATTACATACAGGTACACAGACTCACGCTCAAGCTCACCCTCCGTTAACTGCGCAGTTGAAGTAGCGACGGCGCTATGTTGTAGAGACATGAAATTCACTGTGTTGATGCCTGATGTGAATACAAACATTTTGTAATTTGAATGCCACGCCCCCTTCGCCCTAAATTTGAAAAAAACGCTTTTCAAATACTAGACTTGTGCTTCGGCCCACACACACACATATGAATAACATAATCATGCCCTGAAAGTTTAAATAAGAAAGTCATGCTAGAAAAAAAGTTAATAACTTTTAGTTTTCCACAATATAATCTTGCAGCCCAAGCGCTGTCGCTACGTCAACTGCGCAGTTGGAAGAGCGCGTGCTTGAGCGGGCGTCTGTGTGTGTGCATGTGTTGCTTGCAATATATGTATATTTGAACTAGGCATTGAATATTTGAAGTATCGGCACTTCGCAGGGCTCAGGGTATCTCCTATTATTATATTATTTTCTAATTCTAGCCTACTCATCAATGTCTGGCTACGGTGTTCTGCCTCTTTCAGGAAATACGTTTCCTCTGAATGGCGTACTCCTGAATTCCTCCAATAAGACGTGGTTCTTGCTTTGCGTAGTTCAAAATCAGTTTGTTTCGAAGATCCGTCCATGTTGTTAGATTGTTGATGCCAAGAGATAGCATACCTTCAGTGCGGATGAAGCGTTCCAAAAATTATTGACCTCTACGGACAGGGCTATTTCAACTCAGCTCATCGAGCTTATCAAGAATATATATACTTTGTATGGTCTGCGACGTCTCCTTCTGCCTGTTACATACATTTTCACAAAAACATTATACCCTGATTTCCCATTTTCAATGGGCTCAGGGTATTAAAACATGCACCCAATGTGCGTAGACAAAAAATTCGATAATTACAGTATATTTCGGTATATCACACCCCAAATGCGGAGGTCACCAGTAACTCATCATTCAATAAAAAGCTTCTAGCACTGAAATTGTAAGCAAATAGTTTATATAGATTATATATATAAATATACCACACCCCCTGTGGGAGTAGATATATCCGCCACAAAATTTCGATCTTGGGATGTTAACCCGAGTATATATACCAAATCTCATATCTGTAGTATTAATAGTGCTCAAAATACAACAGAATCTGCAAAATCTCCATATATACTGATACGATTTGCCACACTCCCAGTAGGCGTGGACATATATTTTTGTAGTCGATCTTTATAGGATAGTAACAGAAACTCACGTGCAATATTAGCTAATTATAGCTCAAAAGACGTAGAAGATACGGTTTTACCCGATGTGCCACGCCCCCAATGGACGTAGATATATCCACCAAAACTTTTTTTTGATTTTCGGCTATTTACAACGCCCCTAGTGGGCGTATGACTATTTTATATAATCTTATCCCGCGTGTTCAGCATGATTCGAGTGAAGGCTTTACACAAATCGGCACATTTTTTATGCACGTACTCGCAAAAAGTCAATCTGGTGTCTAACATGACCCCCAGATACTTTATCGTCCTTTTTGATGTAATGCAGAACATGCCAATCTGTATATGAGCCGTTTCCTCTTTCTTTCGGTAGCTAGGTGGAGTCAGCCAGTCTCTAATGCGCTTGTATATCTATATTCTGCCGTATCGTGCGTGTGGAAACCCATAGAATGACAAGAGCATTCACTGGGTTGCCATCACATCCATATCCATTTCCACAGCGCCGCTTGCCTCTGACGTTTGAGGCCCATGACCTGGGGCAGCTGGTCATGCAATGATGGGGCCCGCCCAGAATGGCAGTCGCACACACAGTCTGCGCTAGCAAATCATGGGCAGCTATACAATGGTTCAGGTTAAGCAGTAGAAACGTCCAATAACAGGCAGTAAGAGGCTTGGCAGACACTGAGCTGATTTGAAATGTATACTCGTTCGTGTATACCATACGCAGTACGAGTTTGTTTTAGAATTTCAATAACTCATCCCGTTCTCTGATTAACGATAAATATGCGGTAAAGCTAGAGTTTTGAAATTCACTGTGTAGATACGCGAAACGATTTGAAAGATTTTGTAATATGACAATTACCCATAACATTCATCCTTTCTCGATAAAGAGTAGTTAATATACCATTGTAATCATTGTAAACTGTAAACTTAAAGCACTCCCCAATTCACCTTCTAGAGCGCAAGATTCGATCCCACCGCAATATCTGAAAAGATTCCTTAAAAGATGCATTATGCGCTGAATGACTGGAAACACAAATTATTACAGCAATGAAGAACGTAGAGTGTGACAATATTTTTTTAACGAAAAGTTACGACTTTTATTACATTTTGGGATAATGATAATTAACTAAGGGCAATATAATAATTCTTTTTTTTTTAAGGTTTTGTTAAGCAAATTTATACCCTGAACCGATTAAAAATGGGATATTAGGGTATAATCGTTTTCTTTTAACAGCGAGAAGGAGGAGTGTCAGCCTCCATAAATTATATATATTCTTGATCAGGGAGACAAGACAAGTCGATTTATCCCTGTCCGCCTGTCCGGACGTCCGTATGTGTGAACGCGTCGATCTCAGAATCTATAAGAGCTAGAGACTGTTTTAATAATTCGATAACTCACCCCGTTTTAATGTTATCGATTAAACACGAAATCGATCAATAAATCGATATAAAATTCATTTTTATAGATAGAGTGTTCAAATACTGTTTTTAGTTTTATATTTAATACTATTTAGATTTTAGATTTAGAGAATTTTGCGGAATAGAGGTTCTTCGCTGGGTCCAGGGTATCCCCTAGTCGGGAGTTAACTAGAGTTTTCTTATTAGTTTTTTATTTATTTTTTTTTTCATTTATTTTATTTTATGCAATTTTGATATACATACAGCAACTCTTTACACACCGTAAATATATTACGTTTTTTATACCCTGAGCCCATTGAAAATGGGAATCAGGATATAATGTTTTTGTGAAAATGTATGTAACAGGCAGAAGGAGACGTCGCAGACCATACGAAGTATGAGCTGAGTTGATATAGCTCTGTCCGTCTGTCCATCCGTCCGTCCGTCCGTCCGTCTGTGTGAACGCAACGATCTCGTAAGCCACAGAAGCTCGAGAGCTGAAATTTGACATGTATGCTCCTGAATACCAGAGAACGGGAAAAGTTATCCAATTTTTGAAAAAAAAACTCGTATAGCGTAACGAGTATTTTTCAAAAATTCGGTTACTCTTCCGGTTCTCTTTTTATACCCTGAGCCCATTGAAAATGGGAAATCAGGGTATAATGTTTTTGTAAAAATGTATGTAACAGGCAGAAGGAGACATCGCAGACCATACAAAGTATATATATTCTTGATCAGCTCGATGAGCTGAGTTGAAATAGCCCTGTCCGTCTGTCCGTCCGTCCGTCCGTCTGTCCGTCCGTCCGTCCGTCCGTCCGTCCGTCCGTCTGTGTGAACGCAGCGATCTCGTAAACCACAGAAGTTAGAGAGCTGAAATTTGACATGTATACTCCTGAATACCATACGCTATACGAGTTTTTTTCAAAAATTCGATAACTCTTCCCGTTCTCTTTTTATCGATAAATTTCGATAACTTTTCGTCTCTTTTACGTACCGTAAGAGCTAGAGACCTGAAATTCACTATGTAAATTCCTGTTGTGAATACAGACATTTTGTAATTTTTGGATTTTGGATGCCACGCCCCCTTCGCCTTAAATTTGCAAAAAACGCATTTCAAATACTAGAGACTTGTGCTTCGCCACATACACACATATGAATAACATAAGCATGCCCTGAAAGTTTGAATCAAAAACTCCTGCTAGAAAAAAAGTTATTAAACATTTAATTTCCACAACATAAGCCTCTTGCAGCCCAACCGCTGTCGCTACGGCAACTGCGCAGTTGGCAGAGCGTGTGCTTGAGCGTGCGTCTGTGTGTGTGTGTGTTGCTTGCAATATATGTGTATGTAAACTAAGCAAAGAATATTTGAAATATCGGCACTTCGCAGGGCTCAGGGTATCTCCTAGTCGAGCCGTCTCGACTAGAGCATTCTTACTTGTTCTCGATAAGTTTCGATAACTTTTCTTCTCTTTTGCGTACCGTAAGAGCTAGAGATATGAAATTCACTGTATTGATGCCTGTCATGAATACAAATATTTTGTAATTTTTGGATTTTGGATGCCACGCCCCCTTCGCCTTAAATTTGCAAAAAACCCATTTCAAATACTAGAGACTTGTGCTTCGGCACATACACACATATAAATAACATAATCATGCCCTGAAAGTTGGACTAAAAAAGTCCTGCTAGAAAAAAAAGTTATTAAACATTTAATTTCCACAACATAAGCCTCTTGCAGCCCAAGCGCAGTCGCTACGTCAACTGCGCAGTTGGCAGAGCGTTTGCTTGAGCGTGCGTCTGTGTGTGTGTATGTGTTGCTTGCAATATATGTATATGTAAATTAAGTATAGAATATTTGAAGTAGCGGCACTTCGCAGGGCTCAGGGTATCTCCTACTCGAGCCGTGTCGACTGGAGCATTCCCACTTGTTGACTTTAGATCCATATATGAAAGCATTTTATTAACATTTTTGAAATATTTTTAATGCTAAGTTGTTTAATGATCGTTTAATTATGCGGAAGATTGACGAAATCCCCAAATATTGGTACGGACACTTGGGAAAGACCTTAAGGCTGAATTTGCCTTAGTTGTATCGTATGAAACAGTGCGCCAGACCGTACTGCGGCATACGTACGGAGAAGACACTAGGAATTCAACTAAGTACCTCATAATTTTAAAATCAAATTTGAGAAGAAGTGCGGATAATTTAGGTTTATAAACACCAACAAGCCAACATTCAAATTTTTTCAAGACAATGGCCCTAAACATAAAGGGCCTACTGAGCGCACCTAGCGTTTATACAACTGTGGAAAGGTTCTGGATACACCACTCCAAAGTCCCGATCTGAGCCCCATTGAACATATGTTGGCATACTTGAAGAAAAAGGTGGGAAAACGGGGCCCAAAGAACCGCGAACAACTAAAAGCTGCTATTACAGAAGAATGGTAAAATATTCCCGTAGATTATTTAACTAAATTGGTAAATTCCATGAAAACACGTCTACGACATGTGTTAGATGCCAAGGACGTACAAAATACTAAAATTATAATAATTAGTTTTAATCTTAGGCTAAGAACAAATACAGTATTTTGTGTAAACACTTCCTTGACAGTATGAAAAATGAGTCATCGTTGTTTTTGTTGTTTATTTTGTTACACATTGTTAATTTTGCAATCTGTTTTTGATAATGTACTTACACTTAATCTTTAAACAACGTAGGATTAAAAATATTTCATAAATGTTAATAAAAGGCTTTTATATATGGATATAAAGTCAAAATATGTAATTTTTTGCGGTGTGTAAAGAGTTTCTTGACAAGCTGTATGTTAAATTTTGATATTTATGCAATTTTTATATTTGTTAAATCTTAGATACCGGCTCCGAATTTCCCTAATTATTAAAATTTAAGTTATTCCAAAGAAAGCCAATATATGAATGAGTTGGCACTTTTTCTAAATTGCAAAAAATTCAATGAAATGTGTAGATCAAATGCCGAAAATTTCAGTAACATCAATTAACTCACATTGAAGTTATTAAACAAAACGTTTCGCCATTTCGCATACACGTGGGCAGCAATGCTAAGCTTTGATTTTCCTATACGTGTGGATACTTACACATATAGAACTGCGATAATATAGCAATTTCAAAGAACCGAAAGTTTTTATGAATTTTGAATTGAATTTAATTATGTGTATTTATGCTAAATGCAAGCTGTGCAGTATTTATACAAATGCAGATTGGACGGGGTTCAGAGCTTGATTATCTTATTCACATGGGTGCTTTGATGAAGTACAAGTCTTTAGTATTTGAAATATGTGACGTGACGTATACAGAGTTTTATACAAATATTAAGTTATGTATATTTTGAGATTAGGAAATTTTGGACTAAGCTGGATCATTTTAAACTTCAGTATGTCTCAGAAATATGATATGATTGGATTTCAGAATACTCTATTTTAAATAAAACTTTATGGCAAAATGAAAAATATTTATTTCTGGTTTAAAAAAATTGTCTGCCGTAATAGCAAGAAAAACGCGAGTGGTGCGTCTTTATACCTCGTTCTGTGATACGATAATTAATCGACATTCCAAAATTACGTCATTTGTTGCCATATTTCATTGCAGAGCACTCATAAAATATTAGGGGAGGCACTAATCGGCTGTTTTCAACGAAGAGCAATTGAACACAGAGACAGAGTTAAGAGAGTGTATACACTTTGTGGAAATCAAATATAACAGAAAGCTTTTATTTGAAAGCTTAACGAGAGGACCTGCTCTAAGCTTTAAAGCGAAAATTAGTTGCCGAAGTTTACCGTTTCTGTTTCTCTCTTCTGTGTTTGAATTCCGAAAAGACGGCGTAAGGCAGCGACATTAAATGAAAATTTTGTCAATTGGTCGCTCAGTTCGGGTCGGGTTAGCAACACAACAGCACTGCAAAACGGATACATTTTGAGTGATATATGGTATTGACATTCACATGACAACACATTCAACTTTCTCTCTTTCTCTCAACATGGAATATTTAAAATGAGAGTTACCTCAGACAAAAAGAAATAGAGCACTATAGTCATAGTCCTAGTGCTCTATTTCTTTGTCTGAGGTAACTCATTTTAAATATTCCATATATATATATATATATATATATATATATATATATATATATATTATTGAATATTTAAAATGAGTTACCTCAGACAAAAAGAAATAGAGCACTATGACTATGACTATAGTGCTCTATTTATATATATATATATATATATATATATATATATATATATATATATATATATATATATATATATATATATATATATATATATATATATATATATATATATATATATATATATATATATATATATATATATATATATATATATATATAATATTTTTAAATCAAATCAATAAAATAATTTCCAATACTTTATTATTTTAAGTTGCAAAAGTTACATCTTAATTTTGGTTAATTGATTTTGTTCCTGTGTACGAATGTAATAGATGAATTATGTAAAGTGTATTTCGGTATAGAGCCCTCGGAGCAAAAGTGAATAAATGTAATTATATGTGAAAACCTATTAATTATTATACACTTAAAACAATGTGATAATAATAATGCAATAAAACTGCTGTTTAACACAGTATTAATATTTGCTAATAATGTAAAACGGGAAAGTTAATTAATATTAAATTCAATATTAAAATTAATATAATAAAATAAAGGTAACTAAAAACACTCCTTTTACCCAATTTGAATATTTGTTCTATATGTACATTTTCTGATGAATATTTATAAATAATTTATTTTAATAATACGATATTATAATAGTCCACCGTAGCTAGCTAACGGCCCTCTTATAAATCAATTTTCATTGCCGTCGCACTATTTTTATTTTTAGCTGCACTTTTTGTACCCTGAGCCCATTGAAAATGGGAAATCAGGGTATAATGTTTTTGTGAAAATGTATGTAACAGGCAGAAGGAGACGTCGCAGACCATACAAAGTATATATATTCTTGATCAGCTCGATGAGCTGAGTTGAAATAGCCCTGTCCGTCTGTCCGTCCGTCCGTCCGTCCGTCCGTCCGTCCGTCCGTCCGTCCGTCTGTGTGAACGCAGCGATCTCGTAAACCACAGAAGCTAGAGAGCTGAAATTTGACATGTATACTCCTGAATACCATACGCTATACGAGTTTTTTTCAAAAATTCGATAAATTTCGATAACTTTTCGTCTCTTTTACGTACCGTAAGAGCTAGAGACCTGAAATTCACTATGTAGATTCCTGTTGTGAATGCAGACATTTTGTAATTTTTGGTTTTTGGATGCCACGCCCCCTTCGCCCTAAATTTGCAAAAAACGCATTTCAAATACTAGAGACTTGTGCTTCGGCACATACACACATATGAATAACATAATCATGCCCTGAAAGTTTGAATAAAAAAGTCCTGCTAGTTATTAAACATTTAATTTCCCATAGCGTAGGCGTCTTGCAGCCTAACCGCAGTCGCTACGTCAACTGCGCAGTTGGCAGAGCGTGTGCTTGAGCGTGCGTCTGTGTGTGTATGTGTTGCTTGCAATATATATGTATGTAAACTAAGCATAGAATATTTGAAGTATGGGCACTTCGCAGGGCTCAGGGTATCTCCTAGTCGAGTCGTCTCGACTAGAGCATTCTTACTTGTTTTATTTGTTAATATAAGTGTCAAGGTGCAGTCTGTAATGCAGGGGCCAGGCGAGCAACTCATCAATTGTAACGTTAACGACTACAATTATAAAACTAAAATTACAATTACATACATACATATGTGTAAAATACGAAATAGCTTAGATTTCAAGCAGCCATCGTATAATCGAGAAAAATAGTTGGTGGGCAAAACTAATTTATATGATTATATGAATATTTATTATTATATGATTATAAGAAAACTCTAGTCGGTGGTCCCTGACTAGCGGATACCCTAAACCCACCGAAGAATCGCTATTCCGCGAATAATGTTTCTTTTATGTGTATTTACATCAACACAGACACACGCACAAGCACACGCCGTAGTTTAAATATTTAATCACTTTTTTTCTGGATAGAATATCTTATTCAAACTTTCAGGACATGATTATGTTATTCATTTGTGTGTACATATGTGCAGAAAGAAGTTTGGTGACAAACGTATCATTAAACTCTAAATTAAATTTCGACTTCATTAATGATGGTTGAAATATGGGCATTGAAAATAAGTTTAGAGTCAAAGAGCATCTCAAGATCTTTGACTGTAGAAATACGTTGCAAGGACTCATTATTGATTGTATAATGAGCACTATATGGACAAATGGCTTAGCTTAGATTTCGAGCAGCCATCGTATAATCGAGAAAAATAGTTGGTGGGCAATATAGGTAATTGTCTTACATTAACAGCAATTCAAGTGCAACTGATTAGCCAAACACCAACATTGAAATGAATTAAGATCATCTTGTAGAGGCATAGATGAGAGAAAGAATTTTACACCATCTGTACATATAACAAGTAAGAATGCTCTAGTCGAGACGGCTCGACTAGGAGATACCCTGAGTCTTGCGAAGTGCTAATACTTCAAATGTATATTCAACATATATTGCAAACAACACACACAGACGCACGCTGAAGCACACGCTTTATTAGTTTGAACAACACTCGGAGGCACTTTAACATATTATAGGGGCCTTTGGACTGTCTATTATGAAATTGGCAACAGATGTTTCACCTGAGTCATCTGATATCGGAATTGACATTTCCTGACGCGGTGAAGAAGAGGCGAACAAATTAGGTGATGGTAAATGAAATGAGGCAGGGACTAACAGTGATGGAGTCATCACCTGATTAAGCGGAGATTCAAAGCTATATTGATTTAATATTTCTTCATCAGTTTTCAGTTTACCTGTTAGCTGTTTAGAAAGATTAATCAGTCCCCGAATACTGTACCCGCACTGTATTATACATCTTGGAAAAATTTAATTGTTTTTCCACCACACCTACCTTTGGGTGCAGCCATGATGGATGGAACGGAAAAGAATTAGAAAAATACAGACAGAGCGAGGATTAACTGTGTTGAGAGAGCAAATCACAATCAACAACAAGCAGCTAACACAGAGACCAGCACACACAGCAAATGAAGATACCATTCTCTTTATATCGATAAATTTCGATAGCTTTTCTTTCTTTTGCGTACAATAAGAGCTAGAGAGATGAAATTAACTGTTTAGCTTCCTGTTATGAATACAAACTTTCAGAGCGTTATAATGTCATTCACATGTGTATATCTGCCAAAGCACAAATCTAAAGTATTTGAATTACATTTTTCGCAAAATTTGACACGAAAATTAATATTGTGTAAAACGCACATGGTTTTCAATTATCGTATTTTATTATCGTATTTTATTTATTATTAAATTCTTAAAAGAAACTCGATTTGAGCTTTATATATGCATTCGGAAGACCAAAAACTTTAATTCTCCACCTTTTGTCTGTTCTGAGATCGACGCGTTCACTGACAGAGATACGGATAGGCTGACAGGGCTAAGTCGACACATCTCGTAGAGCCTTAATTGATCAGTATATTCTTGATACTTTACTTTATGGTGTCTGCCTTTCTTCTACGTGTAATATACATTTAAACACCTTTATTTTCCATTTTCAATGGGTCATGGTACATAAATAAAATCTTTAAATGTATTTATATTTAGTTTTTATAGCTGTACCAATTTATAATATTTGCAGTTATCGTACCATGGGCTGCGACTTTGAATCAGCCAGAAAGCAGCCCCAACAAAGTACATCAAGAAGAGAAAAACAAAACCATTGCTCTGATAAAACGCCTAACTTGGAGGTAGACGACGAAATCAAGGATAACTATCAACAAAGCCGTAAAACTCAAATAAAAAAAGTAACTTCTAAGCATTTAAAAGCATCAGTTCAAGTGATTTTAGCGGATGAACAAAAACAATCTTTCTTTCGAGTAGTACATGACAACAAGGTCGCGTTGGCTACACGCAAAGCAATTTTTACAATCAATATCCAGACGCAGCCAAGTTCTTTGCAAATAAATCGCTCCAACTTCCACAGTCCAAAAATTAAAAAAAATGAGCAGTGGGGCTCTCGTTGGTATCAGAATTATACAATCGGAGGACGAGGGAGGTGCCCTGGAAACTCTAGCGAAATTGTTGCAAAATCATCATTGGCTGGAATACCTACTTGCCATATTCAAGCAGACATTACAAATGCTTCAGATGAGCAAAACAACACAGTACACAATAGGGGAATGGACCGCTCATTTGCCTATTTAACCTTATGTTTAAGCAATCTTATCAGAGCTGTCGTACCCTTAACTATGTCAGCCGCTTTTCTATCCAGTCTAAGCTCAACCTTAACAGCTGGATATCAGTACGTGGCACAACATTACAAGCAATATTGCCAATCTTTTAGCTTCTGTGCGGCTTCCAGTGTTATATTGATGCTGTGCTATTTGACGACGCCATCCAGAGCATCGGAGACTATTGCCATCGATAAGCATCCTATGTAAGTAATCTCTAAGAAATTATACTTATTACTTCCAGTCAATGTACTTATATATATATATTTTATATTTATATATATTCTTAATATATATATATATATATATATATATGTATATATATATATGTATATATATATATATATATATATATATATATATATATATATATATATATATATATATATATATATACATATGTGTATATATGTATCTTATATAAATAGGCATTAAATACTAATAATAAATCACACCATCGGTCATTACACTCAAAATTTTCTATTTACACTTTTCTAAAATTTTTTCATTCACAGTATCGATTGGTCAAAGTAAGTTTTGCACTTTAAAAAATATGAAAGTAACCTGAAAAAAAACTAGTTAAAAATAAACAAAATAATGGAAATTTAACATAAATTCTATAAATACTAACACATAAACAAATTATACCTTCTGTTATATTTAAAATATTTCGTTTTTAGGTATTTTAAGAATATTATATCAGTTTGATATGTGCAAAAAGGTACTAATGATATTTTTACATTGTTAAGCAGTATCAGTAACTTAGTCTGACTTCATTAAATATCATTAAAATTTAGGATGATTTTTCGCGACTACTCGGCCAGGAGATCCCCTGAACCCACCGAAGAACGGCTATTCTGATCATGCGGTGTTTCTTTTATATGCATGTATGCAGTTGATGTATCAACTGCGGTTGGGCTGCGATATGCCTATATGCATACGCAGTATGTTTGTTTTAGGAATTTCGATAACTTATCACGTTATCTTATTATCCATCAGTTTCGATACATCGATCAATTTTTCTTCGTTTTTGCGCACCGTAAAAGCTAGATACTTTAAATTTACTGTGTAAATCCGTGTAATGAATATATAAATGTTGTATTTTTATACCCATGTTTTATTTTTATGGCCATTGAAAATGGAAAAACAGGGTTCAATGTTTTTGTGAATATGTATGTAACAGGCAGAAGGAGACGTCGCACACCTCACAAAGAATATATATTCTTGATCAGCTCTATGAGCTGAGTTGATATAGCCCTGTCCGTCTGTTCGTCCGTCCGTCTGTCTGTCCGTCCGTCCGTCCGCCCGTCCGTCCGTCTGTGTGAACGCAGCGATCTCGTAAACCACAGAAGCTAGAGAGCAGAAATTTGACATGTATACTCCTGAATACCATACGCTATATGAGTTTTTTTTATACCCTGAGCCCATTGAAAAAGGGAAATCAGGGTATAATGTTTTTGTGAAAATGTATGTAACAGGCAGAAGGAGACGTCACAGACTATACAAAGTATACATATATCTTCTTGATCAGCTCTATGAGCTGAGTTGAAATAGCCCTGTCCGTCTATCCGTCCGTCCGTCCGTCTGTGTGAACGCAGCGATCTCGTAAACCACAGAAGCTAGAGAGCAGAAATTTGACTTGTATACTCCTGAATACCATACGCTATATGATTTCAAAAATTCGATAACTCTTCCTGTTCTCTTTTAATCGATAAATTTTGATAACTTTTCGTCTCTTTTATGTACCGTAATAGCTAGAGACATGAAATTCACTATGTAGATGCCTATTATGAATAAAAACATTTTGTAATTTTTGGATTTTGGATGCCACGACCCCTTCGCCATAATTTGCAAAAAACGCAATTCATATACTAGAGACGTGTGCTTCGGCAAATACACACATATTAATAGCATAATCATACCTTGCAACTTTGAATAAGAAAGTCCTTCTAGAAAGTTAGAAAGTTCTTCAACATTTAATTTTCTACAACGTAGGCGTCTTGCAGCCCAAGAGCAGTCAACTGCGCAGTCGGCAGAGCGTGTGCTGGAGCGTGCGTCTGTGTGTGTGTATGTGTTGCTTGCAATATATGTATATGTAAACTAATCATAGAATATTTGAAGTATTGGCACTGCGCAGGGGTCAGGGTATTTCCTAGTCCAGCCGTCTCGACTAGAGCACTCTTACTTGTCTAAAATTGCCAATTAGCCCCATGTAGTTGAATATTCCAGCACGTCGACTTCACAAAATCCAGTGCCAGAAAAATATAGTAACATAATAAAAGTATCAGAGATGCGTATTAATTTGAGTTAGGTAATCGATAATTGGTTGGTATCAGAACAACAGCGCAACACTGAAATAAAGACAAGGGCTAACTGCGAATAGGAATATTGCACAGAAAAATACAGCGGAATGGTAAAACAAAGTGATTACCGGTAATTGCAAGGAGTTTTAGATTACAGTTATAAATAACTTATACGAATCTATTAAGTACATCGGATGTGTGAAAACGTAGGACAAGGTCTATAGTTACTATTGGTTCGAAAAAATGTTGAAATATGTGTGGCGATTTGTGGATTGCATCAATTGCATTACCTGTAAAGTATCAAAGCCGCCTGTAGGAAAAGTGCAAGCGGAACTACATCCAATTCCTAAGATAGAAATACCGTGGTCCACTATACATATTGATATAACTAGTAAACTGAGCGGGAAAATCGATTTGAAACAGTACATCATAGTAGATGCTTTTCCAAAGCTTGTGTATTTTTACCACACCTTGAATAAAGATACTGAAAGTTGTATCAAGTAAAATCAGTTATGGCAATTTTCGGTTTACTCGGATAATTTCGGATCAAGGTCGCTGTTTTGACAGTTCAGGTTTTCGCGAATTCTGTTCTTCCAAAAAAATTAATTTGTAGTTAATCGCAATGGGGGCCAGTAGAGCCAAGTAGAACGCATAATGAGTACACTCAAAAACACGTTGACGGCCGTAGAAACCAGTCAAAGATCGTGGCAGGATGCGTTGGCTGATGTTCAGTTGGCTGTGAATTGCACGGCAAATCGTGTAACAAAGAATAGTCCCTTAGAATCCCTAATTGGCAAGGATATTAGACTTTTTGGTTCGCTGCCAATAATCGAAGAAGAAGACAATGACATAGATAGGGATAATTTAAGTAGGCAGGCTAAGCGAAATTTTAAAGAAACCGAACGATATGATAAAACAGGTTCGATAATAAATAAAATAACAATTATTAGTCATAATATAGCGTGATCATTTATTCCTTAAAAAGAAGACAGTTACCAAACTAAACTAGATCAAAAATTTAAAGGTTCATTTCAAATAATTGAAGTATTACATGGAGATTGCTACATTTTGAAATCTTTAATTACTGAGCGAACTCATAAATATTCGCACGAATTTTTAAGAGCAATGCCAAATAACCAAATGATTGAAGAGTTATATGAAAAGACAGCAGAAACATAAAACAAGTAAGAATGCTCTAGTCGAGACTGGTCGAGTAGGAGATACCCTGAGCCCTGCGAAGTACTGATATTTCAAATATTCTATGCTTAGTTTACATATACAAATATTGCAATCAACATATACATATTCAACATACATATTCTGTTGTGGAAAATTAATAATGTTTAATAACATTTTTTCTAGCATGACATTTATATTCAAACTTTCAGAGCATGATTATGTTATTCATATGTGTGTATGTGCCGAAGCACAAGTCTCTAGTATTTGAAATGCGTTTTTTGCAAATTTATTGCGAAGGGGGCGTGGCATCCAAAATCCAAAAATTACAAAATGTTTGTATTCATAACAGGCATCTACATAGTAAAAGAGACGAAAAGTTATCGAAATTTATCGATAAAAAGAGAACGGGAAGGGTTATCGAATGTTTGAAAAAAAACTCGTATAGTATTCAGGAGTATAAATGTCAAATTTCAGCTCTCTAGCTTCTCTGATATACGAGATCGCTGCGTTCACACAGACGGACAAGACAGAAAAACATTATACCCTTAGTTCCCATTTGCAATGGGTTCATGGTATAATTTATAAAAACATTATACCTTGATTTCCCATTTTCAATGGGCTCAGGGTATAAAAATGAATATTTTGCAAATTTTTGGCGAAGTGGGCGTAGCTTCCAAAATTTAACAAAAATTAATATATATATATATATATCAATATATGCGATAATTTGTTATCTGGTCAAGCTGATAACCTGCCTGCTATCGAATTTTATGTAGGCTAATTTCTTTAGCTCGTTTTTCTTGGGTAGACATGAACCCGAAAAATGATGTGTGCATGTGTTGGTTATGATATATACATACATATTTAATATAAGCATGGAAATTTTGAAATAACGGCTCTTCGCAAAGGTCCGGGCGTCTATTAGTCGACCACTCACGACTAGAACAGTCTTAATTATTATTTTCTTCATGTTTAATAATCTTCGTTATGGTAGAATTGAATTTGCATGTAACTTAGTTTTAATTAGTATATTTTGTAACCTGATATACTTGAATATTTGGCTATTATATGCGTATTAATTATAATAATTAATAATTATAATTATAATCAATTATAATATATTAATAATTATAATTATAATTAATTATAATATATTAATAATTATTTAATATACTCTATAACCTTTTTCAAGTGTATTAAATTTAATATAGTGATTAATATGCTAACAATGAAACTAAACACTATAAAACTTTGAACAATATTTAGTTTAAATTTCAATTTGATTATTTACATTCAGATTTGACGAGTCCAGTTCAGATAAAGAGATTTTAGATTTATTACTTGAGAAGAAACGCTATGATAAACGCCTACTGCCACCTGTTAATGGTAAGACGCTTTCAGTATTTTTCTATTTAAACTATTTAATTACTTTCCAGAAATAATTTAATAAAATTGATGTTTTCGAAAAATATATGTTTAAATATGGCATAGCTCAAAAGTTGGATGTAAAATCCACAATTATCTTCTAAGCGTCGTAGCTTTGAAATTCTGCTTGTATTAGCTAGGGTTGCAATGAGCTCAATATTAGAAGAAGTGGATTTACGACAGTTAACTTTAAACAACGAGTAAGATAGAGTTAGTAGGGGGTGTCGATCTAATAGATTCTCAGAAACGTGTCCGATCTGCGTTTTTAAATATACTCCAAGTTTTTAATATAATCTGAAATAAATTGATTCAAGCTTTCCGGGAATGATTATGTTATTCATATGTGTAAATGTTTCGACGAAACGAAACGAAATACGTGATTTGTAGCGAAGGGGGCATCCAAAATTCAACAAAAATCAAAATTAAACAAACTAAAAAGGAAATTTGAACACTCTAGCTATATCGATGTGTGTGATTGTGTTGCGTGTTATGTACATACATATAAAAGAATAGAATTCGAGGAAGAGCGGATCTACGCTGAGTTCAGGGTACTTTCTAGTAGAATACTCTCGACTAAAGTTTTCTTACTTGTTACCCGAATAGACGAAAAGTTATCGAAGTTTATCGATAAATAGAGAACGGGAAGAGTTATCGAATTTTTGGGAAAAACTTGTCTAGCGTATGGTATTCACGAGTATATATGTAAAATTTCAGCTCTCTAGGTTCTGTGGTTTACGAGATCGCTGCGTCACGCAGACGGACAGACGAACAGACAGACGGACGGACAGGGCTTTATCAACTCAGCTCATTGAGCTGATCAAGAATATATATACTTTGTGTGGTCTGCGACGTCTCCTTCTGCCTGTTACATACATTTTCACAAAAATATTATACCCTGATTTCCCATTTTCAATGGGCTCAGGGTATACAAAACAATTATTAAACATTTAGTTTTCCACAACATAAGTCGCTACGTCAACTGCGCAGTTGGCAGAGCGTGTGCTTGATCGTGCGTCTGTGACATGGAGACAAAAGATACGTCTAACACTTTCAAACTGAGAACTCTCTTTGATGTGAACCAACAAAAATTATGGAAATATACATTTTAATGCGCTATTTGTCACATAGCCCCAACGAAACTGAACTTGTACCAAAGTAATGAACTCATTTTCTAACCACTGTAATTTACAGCTCTCGAGCGTTGATCAACCAAATCTGTTGTCGAAGCCAATCCATCAGGACCGTTGGGAAGTAGCATGAAAGTGAGAGCGATGTTCTAAGTAAAGTTTGATGAATCGACAGTTTTTTGGCAGCAATAAGGGAACTTAGAATTATGTGTTAGGGGCGCTTTCATTAACCAACGTCCTACCCATACCAACCACAACACACGCTTGCCATACTGATGTGGATGCAGAAATGGTGTTAATTTTTGAAGAGCCGTTTGCAAAACTGAGGAATTTTAAAATTTTTCTACTTCTTCCGCAAACTCTGTGTGCTGAATGACACATATTACTGAAAGAATGGTGAAACTTAGTCTTGAAGTGTAACGAATCAAGGAGAAATGTTTCTCGCTACTTCCATTGATGAAACTTAACATTACGATTACTTTGTGGATTAGCCTTGTAAACGACTTTGTTTCTGTGAGTTCCGTGAGTCACGACCTCATAAGCCGCAATCATAGCTTCTCTAACGACTCCAATTTCTTCGACAGTGTAATATGTGGCTTTGCTGCCCGCTGTTCTTCTGAAATTTGTAAAAATGCTGGCCCGGGAAACCATATTGAAGATTGAAGTTCCTTAAGCGAACATTCCCGATACACTATGTCGGGTTGTGCTTTGTTGGTACTTGACGCCAGGATCCATTGACTGTCAGCTCCTGAATGGATGCTACTCGATTGGCAAAGAATGATTTCAAATTGAATAAATGAGTTGCAACCAATGAATATCTCTTACTGTAACTTAAACGTATTTTATATATATCGGTTTAATATATCTTAACGACGCTCAATTTCAAAAGATAATGAGTAATTTTTTCGATACTTATTAATTCGCCTTTTATCGTTTGTAAAGTTTTTGTAAGCAGCAGGCTTTCAATCCCTGCTGATGATAACTCATACATAAACCGATTCTCTCCTTGCATGCCAATCATGATTCTCAAAAGTGTTGTTCAATTGAACCAATTTCAATTAAAACCGAATTCAAATGTAATGAATGACAGTAACCTAAGGAACTGCAGAACTTTCCTGCGTTAATCGGTAATCGATATTTAGTATTTTAGATTAGCAAGTTATAATCGTTTTGTAACAGACTGTAATAGACACCAGTACCAGTAAAGCTGAGAAAACCAACTGTTCGATAATGATGAGAGTCATACACATTTAATGCGCTCAACGAACGGCTCAAGTGAGTCGTTCTTTACAATATCGGACTAGCAGAGCTGCGCGTTTAACACGAATCGCGAACAGCGCAAGTAAGTTCCGCAGATACACAACCGAACTTTACAACAGAGGACAAAGAGACTGAGCATGCAATCATATACGTTTGATGCGTACAGCGCAATTGGGAGGGCAATTGCACAGACTAACTCTGAAGAATACAAAGCATGCATTATAGCACGCGCTGGTCGAGTTTGGTTAAAAAAAATCAATAATAAATTTTAGGTTTGTGTGTTTAATAAAAATTCGATTTTTTATACCCTGAACCCATTGAATATGGGAAATCAGGATACCATGTTTTGTGAAAATGTATGCCCTGTCCGTCCGTCAGTCCGTCTATCCGTCCGTCTGCATGAATGCAGTGATCTCGCAAAACTACAGAAGCTAGAGAGCTTAAATTTGACATGTTTACTAGGGAGTACCATACAGTACGCAGTAAGAGTTTTTATTCAAAAATCCGATTACTCTTCCTGTTTGCTTATTATCGATAAATTTCTACGGATTTGCGTACCGTAAGAGCTACAGACTTGAAAATCACTGTAACGATCCGTGTGATGAATACAAACATTTTGTAATATTTGGATTTTGGATGCCACGCCCGCTTTGCCCTAAATTTAATAAATACTTGAGCTTTGTCAAATACACACATATGAATTATATATTCACGCCCTGAAAGTTTGATTCAAAAACTGCATCCACAAAGAAGTTATTCCCATATCATAGGCGTCTTGCAGCCCTAGCGCAGTTGCTACGTCAGCTGCCCAGTTGGCAGAGCGTGCGCCTTTGCGTGCGTCTGTGTGTATGTGTTCGTGTTGAGATTTACAGACATATAAAAGAAACAGAATTCGCGGTAGCGGTTCTTCGCTGGGTTCAGGGTTTCTCCTAGTCGGGTGCCATCGACTAGAGGTTTCTACCCAGAACCCATTGAAAATTGGAAATCAGATTATAATGGTTTTGTCGAAATGATGTAACAGAAAGAAGAAGGCGAGGCAGACCACATGAAGTAAATATATTCTTGATCAGGGAGTCAACCCGAGTCGATTTAGCCCTGAACGTCTGTCTGTTTGTCCGTCTGTCAGTATGTGTGAACGCGTAGTTCTCAGAAACTATAAGAACTAGAGACTTGAAATTTGTATGTAGATTTGTGTATAGCACGCGCAGGTGAATTTTTGTTTTTATACCTGAACCCATTGGAAATGGGAAATCAGAGTATATAATGTTTTTGCGAAAATGTATGTAACAGGCAGAAGGAGACGTCGCAGACCACGCAGAGTATATGTATATATTCTTGATCAGTTCGATGAGCTGAGTTGGTACAGCCCTGTCTGTCTGTCCGTCCGTCCGTCCGTACGTCTGTGTGAACGCAACGATCTCGTAAATCACAGAAGCTAGAGATTTGACAGAGAGAGAAGCTGAAATTTGACATGTATACTCGTGAATACCATACGCTATACGAGTTTTTGTCAAAAGTTCGATAACTCTTCCCGTTCTCTTTCGATAACTTTTCGTATTTTATACGTACCGTAAGATCTAGAGACATGAAGTTCACTATGTAGATGCCTGTTATGAATACAAACATTTTTTAATTTTTGGATGCCACGCCCCCTTCGCCCTAAATTTGCAAAAAACGCATTTCAAATACTAGAGACTTGTGCTTCGGCACACACACACATATGAATAACATAATCATACCCTGAAACTTTGAATAAAAAAGTCCTGCTAGAAAAAAAGTTATTAAACATTTAATTTCCACAACATAAGCCTCTTGCAGCCCAAGCGCAGTCGCTACGTCAACTGCGCAGTTGGCAGAGCGTGTGCTTGAGTCTGTGTGTGTGTATGTGTTGCTTGCAATATATGTATATGTAAACTAAGCATAGAATATTCGAAGTTCGCCCAGCTCTCGACTAGAGTATTCTTACTTGTTTTAAAATTAAACAAGTAAGAATGCTCTAGTCGAGACGGCTCGACTAGGAGATACCCTGAGTCCTGCGAAGTGCCGATACTTCAAATATTGTATGCTTAGTTTGCATATACATATACTGCAAGCAACACATACACACACACAGACGCATGCTCAAGCACACGCTCTGCCAACTGCGCAGTTGACGTAGCGACAGCGTTTGGGCTGCAAGAGGCTTATGTTGTGGAAATTAAATGTTTAATAACTTTTTTTCTAGCAGGACTTTTTGATTCAAACTTTCAGGGCATGACTATGTTAATCATATGTGTGTATGTGCCGAAGCACAAGTCTCTAGTATTTGAAATGCGTTTTTTGCAAATTTAGGGCGAAGGGGGCGTGGCATCCAAAAACCAAAAATTACAAAATGTCTGCATTCACAACAGGAATCTACATAGTGAATTTCAGGTCTCTAGCTCTTACGGTACGTAAAAGAGACGAAAAGTTATCGAAATTTATCGATAAAAAGAGAACGGGAAGAGTTATCGAATTTTTGAAAAAAACTCGTATAGCGTATGGTATTCAGGAGTATACATGTCAAATTTCAGCTCTCTAGCTTCTGTGGTTTACGAGATCGCTGCGTTCACACAGACGGACGGACGGACGGACGGACGGACGGACGGACGGACGGACGGACGGACGGACGGACGGACGGACGGACGGACAGACGGACAGGGCTATTTCAACTCAGCTCATCGAGCTGATCAAGAATATATATACTTTGTATGGTCTGCGACGTCTCCTTCTGCCTGTTACATACATTTTCACAAAAACATTATACCCTGATTTCCCATTTTCAATGGGCTCAGGGTATAAAAAGAAATCTATATTCAGTTATAAAATTCTATATAATTCATCTGTATTGCTAGAGTGTTCAAATTTTGTTGTTAGTTTTATGTGTGTTTAATACAATTTGGTTTATATTAAATTTTGGATGACACGCGCTTTTCGCCCAAAATTTGTAAAATACTTATTTCAAATACTAGAGACTTGTGCTTCGGCACACACATACATAACAATAACATAATCATGCTCTGTAAGTTTGAATAAGAAAGTCCTTTTAGAAAAAAAGTTATTTAACATTTTTCCTTAGCATAAGCCTCTTGCAGCCCGAGCGCAGTCGCTACGTCACCAGCGCAGTTGGCAGAGCGTGTGCTTGCGCGTGCGCCTGTGTGTGTGTATGTGTTGCTTGCAATATATGTATATATAAACTAATTATGGAATATTTGAAGTATCGGAAATTCGCAGGGCTTACTTGTTTCGTATAATATAATACTATGCGTAAGAAATTAAAAAAATTTATGGACATGTAAAATATAATGATTTCTTTCTATTGTTGGGTGATTTAAATATACCAAACACTTCTTGGGCCTCATCTTTCAATTCAAATCATCTTATTCCAACAATGGATCATTGTTGATCGTTGAATTGTTTAACCTTTCCTTGTTTCAGATGAACTCAATATCTAATCATTTGAATCGATATCTTGATCTTGTTTTTACTAATGATGATACCATCATTAGGGTTTTAAGATCACCTCCGTTTTGTATTCCTGAGGATATACATCATCCGACTTTAGAGGTTTTAATACCTATTGTACACTAATTATGCACTATGCCCGTTTCATTTGTTTTAATAAATGTAATTTCGTTTTGCTTAAAGATCTCATTTATGCAACAGTCGATTTAGCAGTTTCTATATATTGAATAGTACTTTAAATTCTATCCTAGACAGTTGTGTTCCTATATGCATTTCTAAATCCCTTTGTAATAAACCACCCTTGTTTACTCCGACTCTTTTGAATTTAAAAAATATTAAATCTAAATATTTTAAAAAAATTTGCAGATTTCTTCCGATCCACTTACTCTTCTGCCATACCCGATACCAAATCACCTCCAACTTTGGATACTACAATGAATGTAAATACCATTATTGTTTCAAACATTTCGTCTTCTTCTCTCTTATCCGCTATTCGAACGTTAAAATCATTGTTCTCTACTGGAGCAGATGTTAATCCTAGTTTTGTGATTAAAGAATGGAGTGTTTTTTTGCGGTCTCCTTTATTAAAACTGTTTAATATGTCCCTTGATACCTCGGTATTCCGCTCAATTTGGAAAGAATCATTTATTATTCCTCTGTATATAAATAGAGGAAGATCGGGTATTTTAAGCTAAGCTTTCTGTGCTAAGCTTTCTGTGACACCGAAGTTATTTGAAAAATGATAACTTCGAACTTGCAACATTTTTGCAAATGTATTATTTCACCATCTCAGCATGGCTTTGTTCAGAATTGATCAACCTCAACTAACCTATTAGAATTTTAATCTCTACTCAACAAAAACTTTTTAAATAAAATGCAGACTGATGTTATATATACTGACTTCAGTAAGGCAATTGACTCAGTTCAGTATAACATTTTACTTCAAAAGCTTGTATTTTTATGTATTTTTGTCAGAACTCTCTCTTCTATTAATAAAATCATTGCTTTCAGGGATCACACTCAGGGCCCAAGAATGAGAATGGATATGAATTGACAATTCTCCCTACTTTTGTTGTGTTTTCTCATATCTGTAATACATATAAATATAGATGCCTGATGTGAATACAAACATTTTGTAATTTTTTTATTTTGGATGCCACGCCCCCTTCGCCCTAAATTTGCAAAAAACGCATTTCACATACTAGGGATTTGTGCTTCGGCACATACACACATATGAATAACATAATCATGCCCTGAAATATTCGTTTATTCTTCCCGTTCTCTTTTTATCGAATAAGAAAGTCATGCTAGAAAAAAAGTGTGTGTATGTGTTGCTTGTAAACTAAGCATATATAATAATATAATATTTGCTCATTTCGGCAAGCTGCTGATTCTGCCCAAATGCAATTTGTTGTTTGCTGGTTCTGCGAGAATCTAATGCACATAAAATGTGCTGGCCTCTATGGGCGTGATAGCGATAGAGTCATGGCTGCTCCAAAAAAGGGGGTGGTGGATTACGCTGGTCTTGCCCCGATTGCTTGGGAAAACAAATAAGTTTTTTCCAAAATGTATAATACAGTGAGGGTACAGTATTCGAAACTGATTAATATTTCTAAACAGCTAACAGGTGAACTAAAAGCTGGCGAAGAATAAATCAATATAGTTGTGAATCTCCGCTTAATCAAGTTATGACTGCATCACTGTTAGTCCCTCCCTCATTTCATTTACCATCACCTAATTTGTCAGCCCCTTCTTCACCGTGTCAGGAACTATAAATTCCAATATCAGATGACTCAGGTGAAACATCTGTTGCCAGTGTCATAAGAGACACTCAAATGGCCCCTAATAAAAAAGTTAACAACATTCAGACATCTTCTCCTGGCCCAACAGTACCCTATTTATGTGTTGTGTCCGCTCGAAAGCAAGTTTTCTTGTCTAGGCTTTCTTCCGATACAACATGTTAGACTATGTCCGCTTTATTGATAGCAAAACTAAAGCTAAAGTTATTATTTCCAAGTTGAATTTTACTTCTCGTCGTGAAATTGCTTCATTTTAAATAAATGTACCTATAGAATTTTTCTCAGCTATACGTGACTCCAAATTTTGGCCATAACTATCTTTTTCGCAGCTATCCATAATATTTCAAAATTTTCTAAATTAAAATGAATATTTCTGTATAGATTTAGTGTCAAATCTGAACTTATTGCCCTTATTGAACTTATTGAATCGTTCTACCGATCTTGTTGTTACCAATGATGATGCCATCGTTAGGGTTTTAAGATCATCTCCCTTTTGTACCCATTACTGTCCACCAATTTTTACGCCCTTATCAATTAAAATATTTAGTTGTTTAATGTTGATTAATGATTTCATTAATGCAACAGACTTGTCTCCTGTATATGAGGCAACTAATATCGATTCAACAGTTTCTATATTTTATAGTATTTTAAATTATATCCTAGACAGTTACGTTCCTATATGTCTTTATAAATCCATTTCGTCTACTTCTCTCTTATCCGCCATTTGGATTCCCTTCAATTGGAAAGAATCATTTATTATTCCTCTGTATAAACAAATAAGAATGCTCTAGTCGAGACGGCTCGACTAGGAGATACCCTGAGCCCTGCGAAGTGCCGATACTTCAAATATTCTATGCTTAGTTTATATATACATACATATATTGCAAGCAACACATACACACAGTCGCAGTCGCTACGTAAACTGCGCAGTCGGCAGAGCGTGTGCTGGAGCGTGCGTCTGTGTGTGTGTATGTGTTGCTTGCAATATTTGTATATGTAAACTAAGCAAAGAATATTTGAAGTATCGGCACTTCGCAGGGCTCAGGGTATCTCCTAGTCGAGCCGTCTCTACTAGAGCATTCTTATGTGTTTTATATATGCAGATGATGTAAAACTTTGTTAATTTTAGGCTTTTACTTTAATTACTTATTAGTGACACTCGTTTTGTCAACTATATAATAAATAAATAAAATAAATAAAATAAAATAAAAAACTCTTTCTCTCATACAATTTAGATCATCTATTCCTACAAGATGATCTTAATTCCTTTCAATGTTGGTGTAAGGCTAATCAGATGCAGTTGAATTGCTCTAAATGTAATGACAATGACCTTTGGTCGCATTTGTCCATATACTGGTCATTAATCGATCAAAAATAAAACCTTGCAACGTATTTCTACAGTCAAAGATCTTGAGGTGCTCTTTGACTCTAAACTTAGTTTCAATGCCTATATCTCAACCATCATCAACCATATTAAACAATGGTCCAAAGAGTTTAATGATACGATCGTTACCTAACTTCTTTTTGTTTCGGAGGTTCGTCCAATTTTGAAACATTGTTCAATTATGTTCGGCACAGCATAAGATGTATCAGGACCTAATTGAATCGGTACAGGAAAAATTCTTCTGTTTTCTTTACGCAATCTTAACTGGGATTTTAAACTTCTTATCATAGTCTTATCTTATCATAGTAGGCTTCCTTTTATAGATCTTCTGTCGCTAATTAGCCGCAGAACAGTCTTGGGTATTGCTTTTCTACATGAGTTGATTAGTGGTAATATTGATTCGCCTGCTCTTTATCATCCTCTATATTTACCTATATGCACATCTGATTACTTCTTGCACAGTGGGTTTGTTTTACGTGCTACTTATAATAAATATTTTTATGTATTTTCTTCAGAACTCTCTCTTCTTTTAATAAAATCCTTGCTTTCAGTTTACTTCAAAAGAAATCACACAGGGACCAAGAGTGATAATGCACATGAATTGGCAGTTCTCCCTACTTGTGTTGTGTTTTCTCATATATATATATTTATATATTTCCTTTTTTATACCCTGAGCCCATTGAAAATGGGAAATCAGGGTATAATGTTTTTGTGAAAATGTATGTAACAGGCAGAAGGAGACGTCGCAGACCATACAAAGTAAATATATTCTTGATCAGCTCGATGAGCTGAGTTGAAATAGCCCTGTCCGTCTGTCCGTCCGTTCGTCCGTCCGTCCGTCCGTCCGTCCGTCCGTCCGTCTGTGTGAACGCAGCGATCTCGTAAACCACAGAAGCTAGAGAGCTGAAATTTGACATGTATACTCCTGAATACCATACGCTATACGAGTTTTTTTCAAAAATTCGATAACTCTTCCCGTTCTATTTTTATCGATAAATTTCGATAACTTTTCGTCTCTTTTACGTACCGTAAGAGCTAGAGACCTGAAATTCACTATGTAGATTCCTGTTGTGAATGCAGACATTTTGTAATTTTTGATTTTTGGATGCCACGCCCCCTTCGCCCTAAATTTGCAAAAAACGCATTTCACATACTAGGGATTTGTGCTTCGGCACATACACACATATGAATAACATAATCATGCCCTGAAATATTCGTTTATTCTTCCCGTTCTCTTTTTATCGAATAAGAAAGTCATGCTAGAAAAAAAGTGTGTGTATGTGTTGCTTGTAAACTAAGCATATATAATAATATAATATTTGCTCATTTAGGCAAGCCGCTGATTCTGCACAAGTGCAATTTGTTGGTTGCTGGTTGTGCGAGAATCTAATGCATATAAAGTGTGCTGGCATCTCTGGGCGTGATTGCGATAGAGTCATGGCTGCACCCAAAAGTGGGTGTGGTGGACAATTAAATTTTTCCAAGATGTATAATACAGTGCGGGTACAGTATTCGAAACTGATTAATATTTTTAAACAGCTAACAGGTGAACTGAAAGCTGGCGAAGAAATTTTAAATCAATATAGTTTCGAATCCCCGCTTAATCAGGTGATGACTCCATCACTGTTAGTCCCTCCCTCATTTCATTTACCATCACCTAATTTGTCTGCCCCTTCTTCACCGTGTCAGGAAATATCAATTCCGATATCCGACGACTCAGGTGAAATATCTGCTGCCAGTGTCATAATAGACACTCAAAAGGCCCCTATTAAAAAAGTTAAAGTTAAAAGTTAAAGTTAAAGAGTGTAGTTCAACCTAAGCAAAACATTCAGACATCTGCTCTTGACCCTACTGTACCCTATTTATCTGTTGTGTCTCCTCGAAAGCAAGTTTTCTTATCTAGGCTTTCATCAGATACTACATGTGATGCTGTGTCTGCTTTTATTGAAAGCAAAACTAAAGCTAAGGTTTTTATTTCGAAGTTCAATTTTACTACTCCTCGTGAAATTGCTTCATTTTAAATAAATGTACCTATAGAATTCTTCGCAACTATATGTGACTCCAAATTTTGGCCACCCCATGTAGTTGTGCATGAATTCAAACAGAAGATTCGGAACAGAATTTCACCGGTCTCTTAGATTTCTGATTCGGTACAACCTTCATCTGAGGCTGTATCAAAAAACTAATTACACCATCTTCTCCGCAGCTATCCTTAATATACCAAAATGTTCGTGGCCTTAATTTCAAATTAAGAAGTCTTTTTCTGTATAGCTTTAGTGTAAAATCTGAACTTATTGCCCTCACTGAGACGTGGTTAACTCCAAATGTTTATAACAGTGAGGTTCTTTCAGATAATTTCGCTATTTATAGACTTGATCATTTGTCACGTAAAGGGGGTGGAGTTTTAATAGCTGTTAAGTCCCACTTTCTCTCAGAATCTTTTACCTTCTCATCACTTCACAATGTTGAGATTATTGGAGTTAAAATAACTCTCCAGTCTTGTTCCCTGTACGTTACTTGTTCATATATACCGCCCTCTTCTGATTTACAAGGTTATAGTCAACATATATCTTGTATTAAAGAAATGTATGGGTATGTTCAAGATAACGACCTGTTTCTTGTATTGGGTGATTTTAATATACCAAACACTTCTTGGGCCTTATCTCTCAATTCAAATCATCTTATTCCAACAATGGATCATTATCTTTTTGATGAATTGTTTAACCTTTCCATGTCTATCCTAGACAGTTGTATTCCTATATGTATTTCTAAATCCTTTTCTAATAAACCACCCTGGTTTACTCCGACTCTTTCGAATTTAAAAAATATTAAATCTAAATATTTTAAAAAGTTGAAAAAGTCGGGCTCAATTGTTGACTGGTCTAAATACTCTTTAGCTAAGTCAAATTTAAATATTTTTAACTCTCGTTGCTATGAGAATTACCTCTTACGCTGTAGAAGGCAGTTTGCTCGTGACCCTAAAAGGTTTTATTCATTTGTAAATTTGAAGCGTAAATCTTCTGGATTGCCCTCTTCATATTTCTTCGGTTTAGACAAGACCTGTAATGATCAAGATGCCTCTGATCTATTTGCAGATTTCTTCCAATCCACTTACTCTTCTGCCATAACCTATACCAAATCACATTCAACTTTGAATACTATAATGAATACAAATTCCATATTTGCTTCAAACATTTCGTCTCCCTCTCTCTTATCCGCTATTTGTTTAATTTACTGTTTAATTGTTCCCTTAATACCTCAGTATTTCCTTCAATTTGAAAAAAATCATTTATTATTCCTCTGTATAAAAAAGGAGGAAGATCTGATATTTCCAATTATAGGGGTATTGCGAAGCTTTCTGTTATCCCGAAGTTATTTGAAACAAGTAAGAATGCTCTAGTCGAGACGGCTGCCTAGGAGATACCCTGAGCCCTGCGAAGTGCCGATACTTCAAATATTCTATTCTTAGTTTACATATACATATATTGCAAGCAACACATACACACACAGACGCACGCTCAAGCACACGCTCTGCCAACTGCGCTGTTGACGTAGCGACTGCGTTTGGGCTGCACGAGGCTTATGTTGTGGAAATTAAATGTTTAATAACTTTTTTTCTAGCAAGACTTTTTTATTCAAACTTTCAGGGCATGATTATGTTATTCATATGTGTGTTATTCATATGTGCCGAAGCACAAGTCTGTAGTATTTGAAATGCGTTTTTTGCAAATTTAGGGCGAAGGGGGCGTGGCATCCAAAAACCATAAATTACAAAATGTCTGTATTCACAACAGGAATCTACATAGTGAATTTCAGGTCTCTAGCTCTTACGGTACGTAAAAGAGACGAAAAGTTATCGAAATTTATCGATAAAAAAGAACGGGAAAAGTTATCGAATTTTTGAAAAAAAACTCGTATAGCGTATGGTATTCAGGAGTATACATGTCAAATTTCAGCTCTCTAGCTTCTGTGGTTTACGAGATCGCTGCGTTCACACAGACGGACGGACGGACGGACGGACGGACGGACGGACGGACGGACAGACGGACAGGGCTATATCAACTCAGCTCATCGAGCTGATCAAGAATATATATACTTTGTATGGTCTGCGACGTCTCCTTCTGCCTGTTACATACATTTTCACAAAAACATTATACACTGATTTCCCATTTTCAATGGGCTCTAGTCGAGACGGCTCGACTAGGAGATACCCTGAGCCCTGCGAAGTTCCGATACTTCAAATATTCTATGCTTAGTTGACATATACATATATTGCAAGCAACACATACACACACACAGACGCACGCTCAAGCACATGCTCTGCCAACTGCGCAGTTGACTTAGCGACTGCGCTTGGTCTGTTGTGGAAAACAAAATGCTTAATAATTTTTGTTGTAACATGACTTTCTCTTTTAAACTTTCAGGACATGTCACAGGACATGTTATTCATATGTGTCTATGTGCCGAAGCACAAGTCTCTAGCGACTGCGCTTGGTCTGTTGTGGAAAACAAAATGCTTAATAATTTTTGTTGTAACATGACTTTCTTTTTTAAACTTTCAGGACATGTCACAGGACATGTTATTCATATGTGTCTATGTGCCGAAGCACAAGTCTCTAGTATTTGAAATGCGTTTTAGGGCGAAGGCGCTTGGCATCCAAAATCCAAAAATTACAAAATGTTTGTATTCATAACAGGAATACACAGTGAATTTCATGTCACTAGCTCTTACGGTAAGCAAATGAGAAGAAAAGTTATCGAAATTTATCCATAGAAAGCGAACGGGAAAAGTTATCGAATTTTTGAAAAAAAACTCGTATAGCGTATGGTATTCAGGAGTATACATGTCAAATTTCAGCGCTCTAGCTTCTGTGGTTTACGATAACGCTGCGTTCACACAGACGGACGGACTAGGAGATGCCCTGAAAGTTTGAATAAAAAAGTCCTTCTAGAAAAAAGTTATTAAACATTTTATTTTCCACAACATAAGCCTCTTGCAGCCCAAGCGCAGTAGCTACGTCAACTGCGAAGTTGGCAGAGCGTGTGATTGAGCGTGCGTATGTGTTTGTGTGTGTTCCTTGCAATATATGTATATGTAAACTAAGCATAGAATATTTGAAGTATCGGCACTTCGCAGGGCTGAGGGTATCTCCTAGTCGAGCCGTCTCAACTAGCGCATTCTTACTTGTTTTATATATGCAGATGATGTAAAATTCTTTCTCTCATACAATCTAGATCATCTATGCCTACAAGATGATCTTAATTCCTTTCAATGTTGGTGTAAGGCTAATCCGTTGCAGTTGAATTGCTCTAAATGTAATGTCAATGACCTTTAGTCGCATTTGTCCATATACTGGTCATTAAACGATCAAAAATAAGACCTTGCAACGTATTTCTACAGTCAAAGATCTTGAGGTGCTCTTTGACTCTAAACTTAGTTTCAATGCCTATATCTCAACCATCATTAACCATATTAAACAATGGTCCAAAGAGTTTAATGATACGATCGTTACCTAACTTCTTTTTGTTTCGGAGGTTCGTCCAATTTTGAAACATTGTTCAATTATGTTCGGCACAGCATAAGATGTATCAGGACCTAATTGAATCGGTACAGGAAAAATTCTTCTGTTTTCTTTACGCAATCTTAACTGGGATTTTAAACTTCTTATCCTAGTCTTATCTTATCATAGTAGGCTTCCTTTTATAGATCTTCTGTCGCTAATTAGCCGTAGAACAGTCTTGGGTATTGCTTTTCTACATAAGTTGATTAGTGGTAATATTGATTCGCCTGCTCTTTATCATCCTCTATATTTACCTATACGCACATCTGATTACTTCTTGCACAGTGGGTTTGTTTTACGTGCTACTTATAATAAATATTTTTATGTATTTTCTTCAGAACTCTCTCTTCTTTTAATAAAATCCTTGCTTTCAGTTTACTTCAAAAGAAATCACACAGGGACCAAGAGTGATAATGCACATGAATTGGCAGTTCTCCCTACTTGTATTGTGTTTTCTCATCTCTGTTAAATATATATATATTTCCTTTTTTTATGGTTTTATTTCCAAGCTATGTCTGCTAACTAATTTGTAAACTAATTATTTTTAATATCCTCACTCCCTATCTTTCATAATTCAATGATATGACAAGGCATATTTGGCTGTGATTCGAAGCATAGCTCTTCGGCCTGGCAAATAAAACACCCCCACCGGGTGGTGATATCGTTTATAAAATGCTGTTCTTTATAGGCTTTTACTTTAATTAGTTATTAGTGACTCATATTTTGTCAAATTTATATAATAAATAAATAAATAAATATATATATCTAGCCTTCCCATCAAAGCGGATTCTAAATGGATCAACCTCGATTAATCTTTAAAAATTCACTTCCCTAGTAAACAAGGGTTTTTCTAAATAAAATGCAAACTGATTTCATATATACTGACTTCAGTACAGCATTTGATTCAGAACACCATGAAGTATTATTCAAAAGCTGTATTACTTAAGATTTTCTTCTAAGGTTTCATCCCGGATTTCATCCTATTAAAAGATAGAGTCTAAAAAGTTGTGCTGAGAACAGCTCTTTCGAAAAAAGTCACCGTTTCGTCCGGTGTACCTGAGGGCAGTCATCTTTGTCCGTTATTATACCCTAAACCCAATGAAAATGGGAAATCAATCAATCATAATGGTTTTCTTGAAATGTATGTAACAGGGAGAAGGAAATGAGGCAGGCTCGACTAGAGCACTCTTACTCGTTTAAAGTAGGAAAAAATATTTAAAAATGAAAGTACTTTAATGTTGTGTTTTAAAAAACCGTGTTAAAACCGTTATAAAATTTCATACTCATTATATTAAAATCGACACATGTAAAATCATATGCATTAAATCTTACAGATGAGGACTTTTGCTGTGGCTTGCAGTCACCCGACATGGCCACCAATCATAATGAGCGTAGAACACATAATCGCGGTTGGTGAAATGCTTAATACAAATTAATTAAATTAAATTAACGAAGCACATCAAAAATTGTTGTTGTCATATTAATTCATATTATTTATTTTAAATATGTGATGATTTTCTTTGCCAAGTATACACTACTGAAAATGGGAAATCAGTGTATGATGTATGAAATGTATGTAACAGGGAGAAGGAGGCGTGGCAGACCTCATAAAGTCGAGTCGAATTAGGTCGAATTGAGGTTTTAATTATATCTCCCACATCTTTAAAGTTAGAGTCTGCAAAATTTTTTCGTTTAGTTTTATTTCTATTTTTTGCAATTTTGATTTTTGTTAAATTTTAGATATCGGATCCAGTTTTCCCCAATTATTTTAATTGAAGGTAGTTGCAAATACCGGCAATACATGAAAGAGTTTGAATTTTTATAAATTGAAAAATTTTCATATGTAGATAATGTGCTGAAAATTTCATTAACATTTAATCACACAGAAGTTATTTAAAAAAACGTTTAGCCAGTCTGCAAACACAGTCAGCAACGCTAAGCGTTGGGATTTTTCTTATACGTGTGCACACACACAGATTCTAAGAACCGCAAGTTTTTAAGTGTGTGTATAGGCTCGATGGTTTGTGTATTATCTAGAGTTTTCTTACTTGTTTGTTTTTTTTTTTATTAGAGATTGAAAAATGAAAGCACCGGTTACACACAAATATTTTTCAAATTAAATGTTTTGTATACATAAAACATAAAATAAATTATAACAAAATTTTATCTTTTAGGCACGCTGACGGTTAACGTTAATGTGTTGCTTTTAAGCTTGGCATCACCAGATGAGAGCAGCTTGGTAAGATAAAATGTTATATACTTCAAGTTCTCAAATTCTCAAAGGATAATTTATTGCAGAAATATGAAGTGGAGTTTCTATTGAATCAGCAATGGAATGATCCGCGCCTGCAATATGGCAATAAGTCCCACTATGATTTCTTAAATGCTTTGCATCATCATGATAGCATCTGGACGCCCGACACATATTTCATTATGCATGGCGATTTTAAGGATCCCATCATACCAATGCATTTCGCTTTAAGAATTTTTCGAAACGGGACCATTACATACGCTATGAGGTGTGTTACAAGAATTTTTACATATTTTCACATTCTAATTGAATTTATCATAGTGCGGCACTTCTCCTCCATATTTACAAGCGATGAATTCAGTACCTGAAATAAAATCATAAGATAATATGGTATCTGAATAAATTCCATTTAATTACGAACTTCATAGTTAACCTAGCTTATATCAGTAACCAACACATAAATGGGGCATCTCTAAAAAGTTTCTTTGGATAAAAAATTGTATCATTTACAGAAATTCTTTGCCATATTTTTGCATAATTTTAAATGAATGCTAGTCGCGAAAAAATATTCTTCATTCGCCTTAACGCTCCATACCCTCCGTCCACCGTCCACAAATAATAATGAAACTATTAACATTTTGCAGGAGCATAGCAAATTATACTTTTCGCTCGCAAAGAAAATCGTTGGACTTTTAATTTCAATTTTTGTTCTGGGGCTCATGCGTACATACACTGTGCCACTAAAGTCACTGTGAAACTAAACAAAAAAGTTAATGCGGCCTTATAAAATAATTAATTATCTACAGAATAGTATTTAAATAATTGTAATATTTTAGTCTAATATCCCCTGAACCCTGCAAATGGCCGGTTTCTAAAATGCTGTGCGATTTATAATCATTCACGAATAAAATAAGTATTTGGTTTTGTGCAAGGTCATGCTGCCCATTCGTCCGTTTGTACGTCTTTTGAACGCAATCCATTTCTACGCTATTGAAGCTGGAGACTTGAAATTTTTAATATATACTCGTTTATACTTCATCAGATAAAGTGAAAGTTAGTTACTGTTAGTATCCTAGTATTGCACATTTTTTGTAATTTATAAATAGCGTCTATATAGTCTTACTAATACCGCCACTGCACTTCGAATCGAACAAAAAACTTAACTTACACCTAGTTATTCCAGCAGAATTCTATTGTTTTGTGATATTTTAGAATGTAAAATATACGGTGCTTCCACATTGGCATTTGACAAAAAGCAAAATATTATGTTAAATAATTTCTTCTGCTTAATGGATTTTCAGTACGGACGTGGGATATATCAGACAAAGCTTTTTCATCTTGAAGTGTCCACACGAGTATACATTCCAAATCTCAACTCGATCACATTTACAAGTTGTGTTACTGAGATACAGGATAATGAATTATCCTACGCTCCGAGTTAGCATATCGGGAAATTTTACCCTTTTTCTGAAGAGCGTATACACGAGTATATATTAAACATTTAAACTCTCTATTTTCAATCACGTAAAAATAGTTCGTGTTCATACGGACAGCCAGACAGAAGCCACGACGCACATTTCATTAAGACAATATACTCATTTCACTTACGATATTTTATAATTATATTATATTTATAATATAATATAATAATAAATATATAAATACACAATTGTATTTTTTTTTTAAATATTATAGAAGACACTTGATATTGTCTTGTCAGGGGAGTCTCCATATATTCCCATTCGATGACCCAAAGTGCTCGTTCTCTATGGAAAGCAGTAAGTATGAATACTTGCGCTAAGCAAATATATTGAATATTAAGTTGAGTATAAGCTGCACAATTTTGTACATGGAACAATAATGGAAATCATTATACTTCTCGGTGGGTCCGCGAACTTCATTCATTGGCAAGAGAGTCCATTGACCTAAGCGTTGCACGATTGAAATCAACAGCTGAATCGTTTCTTGCACAAATTATCTCGTTGATTTCTTTAGTTGGCTAAATGATTACGCATTGCCATTATAGACATTTTACGAGTTGCCTCGAATACTATTGTGAAGCATGAAGTCTGAAGTGACTGCGCTTAGGCTGCACCATGTCCTTGTTACGGGTTCTTAAATAATTAATAATTTTTGTTATAGGTTGACTTTAGTAACCTAACTAATTAGAGCACGATAATATACAAATCTATTATTTGAAATTTGTTTACTGAAAATTTAGGGAGAAGGGGCACTGAATCATAAAACCAAAAGTTAAACGGATCTGCATTTTAACTCTCTCTAGCTCTCACATTGCACAAAAACAAAACAAGTAAGAATGCTCTAGTCGAGACGGCTCGACTAGGAGATACCCTGAGCCCTGCGAAGTGCCGATACTTAAAATATGCTATGCTTAGTTTACATATATGTACATATATTGCAAGCAACACATACACACACACAGACGCACGCTCAAGCACACGCTCTGCCAACTGCGCAGTTGCCGTAGCGACAGCGCTTGGGCTGCAAGACGCCTACGCTATGGGAAATTAAATGTTTAATAACTTTTTTTCTAGCAAAACTTTTTGATTCAAACTTTCAGGGCATGATTATGTTATTGTGTGTATGTGTGTATGTGCCGAAGCACATCTAGTATTGAAATGCGTTTTTTGCAAATTTAGGGCGAAGGGGGCGTGGCATCCAAAATCCAAAAATTACAAAATGTCTGCATTCACAACAGGCATCTACACAGTAAATTTCATGTCTCTAGCTCTTACGGTACGTAAAAGAGACGAAAAGTTATCGAAATTTATCGATAAAAAGAGAACGGAATGAGTTATCGAATTTTTGAAAAAAACTCGTATAGCGTATGGTATTCAGGAGTATACATGTCAAATTTCAGCTCTCTAGCTTCTGTGGTTTACGAGATCGCTGCGTTCACACAGACGGACGGACGGACGGACGGACGGACGGACAGACGGACAAGGCTATATCAACTCAGCTCATCGAGCTGATCAAGAATATATATACTTTGTGTGGTCTGCGACGTCTCCTTCTGCGTGTTACATACATTTTCACAAAAACATTATACCCTGATTTCCCATTTTCAATGGGCTCAGGGTATAAAAAAACAAGTAAGAATGCTCTAGTCGAGACGGCTCGACTAGGAGATACCCTGAGCCCTGCGAAGTGCCGATACGTCAAATATTCTATGCTTAGTTAACATTCACATATATTGCAAGCAACACATACACACACACAGACGCACGCTCAAGCACACGCTCTGCCAACTGCGCAGTTGACGTAGCGACAGCGCTTGGGCTTCAAGAGGCTTATGTTGTGGAAATTAAATGTTCAATAAATTTTTTCTAGCAGGATTTTTTTATTCAAACTTTCAGGGCATGATTATGTTATTCATATGTGTGTATGTGCCGAAGCACAAGTCTCTAGTATTTGAAATGCGTTTTTTGCAAATTTAGGGCGAAGGGGGCGTGGCATCCAAAAACCATAAATTACAAAATGACTGTATTCACAACAGGAATATACATAGTGAATTTCAGATCTCTAGCTCTTACGGTGCGTAAATGAGACGAAAAGTTATCGAAATTTATCGATAAAAAGAGAACGGGAAGAGTTATCGAATTTTTGAAAAAAACTCGTATAGCGTATGGTATGTCATGTCAAATTTCAGCTCTCTAGCTTCTGTGGTTTACGAGGTCGCTGCGTTCACACAGACGGACGGACGGACGGACGGACGGACGGGTGGACGGACGGACAGACGGACAGGGCTATTTCAACTCAGCTCATCGAACTGATCAAGAATATATATACTTTGTATGGTCTGCGACGTCTCCTTCTGCCTGTTACATACATTTTCACAAAAACATTATACCCTGATTTCCCATTTTCAATGGGCTCAGGGTATAAAAATGAGTTAATTAGAATTTTATAACTGAATATCGATTTATTTTTTAACTATATCAGCTCGTCAAGATGATTAAGAATATTTATGCTAAAGAATATATAGTAAAGTAAAGTATAAAGGGATAAATCCCTTCTTTGGCCTATTACGTACATTTTACAAACCCATTATATCCAGATTTACATTTTCAATGGACCCATAATATAACAAGGAAAAGAACTCTAGTCTGTGGCGCTCGGCTAGGGGATTCCCTGAACCCAGCGAAGAACAGCTATTTCGCAAATTATCTGTTTCTTTTATATGTAGATATGTATGTACATCACATCTGGATGGGCTTTCTTATTCAAACTTTCAGGGCATAATTATGTTATTTATTTGTATATTGCCAAAGCACGAGTCTCTAGTATTTGAAATAAGTGTTTTGCAAATTTTGGGCGAAGGGGCATGACATCCAAAATTTAACCAAAAACAAAAATGTATTAAACACACTAAAAACAAAATTTGATCACTCTAGCTGTAAAGAAATAATTAGATAGAATTTTAATAATAATGAATAACAATTTCGTTTTTAATCGATAACATTAAAACGGGATGGGTTACCAAATTTTTACAAACAAACTTGACCTGCGCGTGTTATACAGGGACTTATATACATACAAAATTTCAAGTCTCTTGCTCTTATAGATCCTGAGATCGGCGCGTGATCACATGCGGACTTTATGTGGTCTGAAACGCCTTCTTCTTCCTGTTACATACATTTCAACAAAGAGACTTGTGCTTGCTTTGACAATAAACAATTAATAACAAAGCCATGTTGCAGCCTAAGCGCAGTCGCTGCGTAAACAACTAAGTTGAGATTAGTTTGTTAGCTGCATTGATCGCAATCTCTAAGTCAGGCACCAACAAAGAGAGATTTCTAACTTGTTTAATTTTAAATTTACATTAGTCAGTTAAAGTCAAAAAAAACTTAACGAAGATTTCCTAACATATCATTTTATAACCACTATTTTAATAAACCAACTATTTAAGTATTTCTTTCCCTATATTTCCTTTGCCTGTTCCTTCCAGTTTCTTATGAAGAAGCACAAATCAAATATGTTTGGAAAAATGATGAGGACACATTACGAAAAAGCCCCTCGTTGACAACATTAAATGCATATTTGATTAAAAACCAAACGACGGCCTGTGATCAAAATAGTTGGAGAGGTAAGTTCACCCATTGCCATAACTTAACGCCTTTATTTGTATGTATAATATCTATATGGTTTTTTGTGCTTATCCCTAGGAACAAATTTTACTATGATTAAGGTTTATTATATTAGTATGAACTTGATTTTTTTTGTTTTGGCGGAAAAATTAATTTTTGAAGCAATAACTTAAGTTTATTCTGTTCCTAAAAATGTTGAATGCAGTTTTATATTATTTATAGTCTAAAAGTTAGTTATATCCTCCATATTTTTTAGAAATAATAAACTATTATTACCAATTATTTTGCATATCTAAGGGCTTAATGTTTGACTTATATTAACAAAAAAAAAAAAAAAAAGAATATTCTTTAAACAAAAATTCTTGGCTGCCTCTAACTCCTACAAAATGTTATCTAAAATCTAATAGGGAACTACAGCTGCCTTAGGGTTGATTTAATCTTTACAAGAGATCGTGCGTTCTATTTTACCACCGTTTTTATACCTGGCATTATATTGGTGACGTCATCTTTTATAACATTCTGGCTAGAATGGAATGCAGTGCCTGCTAGATCAATGATAGGTAACGAAAAAATTATATAAAATACCAGTCAAACCAAATAACAATTACCTTGCTATTTTCACAAAAAAAAGTAAGCAAATTTCAATCTATTTAAACTTAATTGTTTGCGCCTTTGTAGCGATTACGAAATTTTTACAAATCTTTTAATACACAAATTATAATCATAATTTAATTTTGATTCAGCAACAATTTCTAATTTAACTTGCTGCTATTTGAAGTAGTTTTGCATTTGAAGGCACACCTTTAAACCGAAAAATTAATTTAATTTAAAGACATTACTTCAAGCGTTAACACCGCTCAAAAAATTATGCGACACTTCCCCAAATGGCTCTCTGGGTTTGATGCATGATTTTTAAACTTATATATATGCTTATTTTCCTGGCAACCGTTCCTATACAAAGCCAACCAAAACTAAATCCATAAAGGCCGAAAACGAAAATATTCAAGTTATTATTTTTGTTCATAAAAATTTTACTAAGAAATAAGTAAAAGTATTTATTTTGATAGGATAAGTAACATTAGTATATATTACTGTCTGATGATCTGATTCTGGTTTGCCTGTGGTCTGTCTGCGATAACAGACATTCACAACTGTGTATTATTTTTGTATATGGGGCACAAATTCAATGATTTTGGCATTGTACTTTAAGGAAATTACAGTTGCCTACAAGTCGAAATGACATTTACCCGTGACCGTGCATATTATTTTACAACCGTTTTCATACCTGGCATTATACTGGTCACCTCGTCGTTTATCACATTTTGGCTAGAGTGGAATGCTGTACCAGCCCGGGTTATGATCGGTACGTAAAATAAATACCACATATTTACTGTAATAAAAAACACAAGCCATTTAAAAGCTCAACCAAATCAAAAATATATAAATATCCATATCGAATCAATTATACATTATGTGCTTTCAATTACTAATTTATGACATTTTGTTAGAGGAAATTGAAATATTGAAATGATGCCTTAGCCAAGAGTATATATGAATGTTTGCAATTTATTAAAAATATTAATTAAAATTTTTTTAAGATAGACGATGTTCTCTATTATATATATATTAGGTATTTGACACCCTGAACCCATTGTTAATGGGGCGTGGCAGGACCCATTAGGTATAGAATTATCAGGGAGACCAACTGAGTCGGTTTAGCGCTATCCGTCTGTCCTATTAGATGTTAGCACGCGCAGATTCCAGGTTTTGTATGATCGACTTAAAACTATCGAAATTCAGATTATTGTATTTCTGTAGATTTTATGTATGTATGCATGTATGTATGCATGTATTTTGTACAATTTTGTTTTTATACCCTGATCACATTGAAAATGGGAAATCGGGGTGTATTGGTTTTGTTGAAATGTATGTAACAGGGAGAGGAAGGCATGCAGACGCCATAAAGTATATATATATTCTTGGTCAGGGAGACAAGACGAGTTGATTTGATTTTACCATAAAAGCTAGAGACTTGAAATTTGTATATAAGTCCCTGTATAGCATGCGCAGGTGAAGATTGTTTTAAAAATTCCACAACTCATCCACACAAGTTGCTACGTCAACTGCGCCGTTGGCAGCGTGTGCCATTGAAAATGGGAAAGCAGGGTATAATGTTTTTGTGAAAATGTATGTAACAGGCAGATGGAGACATCGCAGACCCCAGAAAGTATATATATTCTTGATCAGCTACATGAGCTGAGTTGATATAGCCCTGTCTGTCCGTCCGTCTGTGTGAACGCAGCGATCTCGTAAACCACAAAAGATAGAGATCTGAAATTTGACAGGTATACTCCTGAATAACATACGCTATACGAGTTTTTTTTCAAAAATTCGATAACTCTTACCGTTCTCTTTTTATCGATAACTTTTCTTCTCTTTTGTGTACCGTAAATTAAAGACGTCAAATTCACTGTGTATATGCCTGTTATGAATATTTTAATTTTTGATGCCACGCCCCTTTCGTCCTAAATTTGCAAAAAAAAAACGCATTTCAAATACTAGAGACATGTGCTTCGGCGCATACACACATATGAATAACATAATCATGCCCTGAGAGTTTAAATAAGAAATTCATGCTAGAAAAAAAGTTGTTTAACATTTACTTTTTCACAATGTAAGCGTCTTACAGCCCAAGCGCAGTCGCTACGTCAACTGCGCAGTTGGAACTGCGCACAGTGGGCCAACTGAGGAATCTAGCGGGATTTAACTTATTTAAAATTCATTAATTGTTTTCCTCCTTCTTTTGGCAACACTTGGCAAAGCTTAAAAAAACATTCGTGAGAGCTTTTAGATGCACTACTGATCAGCTGCGAGCTTTCAAAGTGAATAGATGTTTAGCGCGTGGCCGGAGAAAATTTCACAGCATTTTGTGGCATTTTTGAATCCATTATATTAATAAATATATTAAGGTTTACTGTGTCAATATCTATTTAAATCATTTATATAAGGTATTTACTCCGTAATATTGTATGTGTGTGACCTGTCTTTTTACGTGTAAATAAGATATTGAAGTAAATGAAAGTACTGATTTGAAATGTAGTTTTTGAGGTTATACCAATTTGTATGGTCTATAACAAAGGGGATTCAGCCTAATTTTGATATTTATGTATAGTGTAAGTCCTTGTGGTACAAATATTAAAAAAATGATACCATGTACGTCCACATATTAAAACTGTGGAGCTTTTTAGATGAAATGTCAGTCATAAAGCGCTCACTGTATTGCATATGGCGCGACGAACGAGTCACCAGCAGAAAACTTTTAGTTGTTGAGGAATTCGCATTTGACAATGTTTTCAAGAATATTAAGTTTTCAGAAAGCGAACATAAAGAAAAAAAAAATTAAAAATTTCGTTAGCAGACTTATTGCGAAGTGGAAGGAAGTCCACCACCAAAGGTTTCCTTTTCAGAAAAAAACAAGTAAGAATGCTCTAGTCGAGACGGCTCGACTAGGAGATATCCTGAGCCCTACGAAGTGCCGATACTTCAAATATTGTATGCTTAGTTTACATATAAATATATTGCAAGCAACACATACACACACACAGACGCACGCTCAAGAACACGCTCTGCCAACTGCGCAGATGCTGTAGCGACTGCGCTTGGGCTGCAAGAGGCTTATGTTGTGGAAATTAAATGTTCAATAAATTTTTTCTAGCAGGACTTTTTTATTCAAACTTTCAGGGCATGATTATGTTATTCATATGTGTTTATGTGCCGAAGCACAAGTCTCTAGTATTTGAAATGGGTTTTTTGCAAATTTAAGGCGAAGGGGGCGTGGCATCAAAAATCCAAAAATTACAAAATGTCTGTATTCATAACATGAATCTACACTATTTATGTAAAAAAAACAAAAAGTTATCGAAATTTATCGATAAAAAGAGAACGGGAAGAGTTATCGAATTTTTGAAAAAAACTCGTATAGCATATGGTATTCAGGAGTATACATGTCAAATTTCAGCTCTCTAGCTTCTGTGGTTTACGAGATCGCTGCGTTCACACAGACGGACGAGCGGACGGACGGACAGACGGACAGGGCTATATCAACTCAGACCATCGAGCTGATCAAGAATATATTTACTTTGTATGGTCTGCGACGTCTCCTTCTGCCTGACATACATTTTATATAATGTAAGTTCTTATAAAAATGGCAAGTTCGCAAGGAAGACAAGTTGGAAGTTGAAAATATAAAATCAGAAATTCAACTGCAACTTAGGAAGCACATGGGTATACTAGTGGACATACCAATGGCTGGTAGTGGAAACACTAACAATGGCAATAATGCCAGAAGGTTTTTTAAAAATCCTGAGTTGGCTGCTCAAATAACAGGAGTAGCAGCAGGCGAGTCAATATTACCACTAAAAGCAATACCCGAGACGGTTCTACGGCTCATTAGCGACGGAAGATCTATAAGAGGGAGCCTAATATGATAAGAAGGTTAAAATCCCAGTTAAGATTGCGTAACGAAAACAAAAGAAACTGTTTCTGAACCGATTATGCTGTGGCGACCATATAATTGAACAATGTTCCAAAATTGGACGAACCAGCGAAACAAAAAAAAGTTTGGTAACGAACGTATCATTAAACTCTTTCGACCATAGTTTAATATGGTTGAGATATGGACAAATGCGACTAAAGGTCATTGTCATACACTTAGAACAATACAACTGCAACTGAGTAGCCTTACACCAACATTGAAAGGAATTAAGATCGTCTAGTAAGCATAGATGATCTACTGAATATGAGAGACAGAGTTTTACATCATCTGCATACATAAAAATTTTTTAATGAGAAATACAACTTGGAATACAATTAAATTTTGATTTTAGTTAAATTTTTGGATGACACGCCCACTTCGCCCAAAATTTGCAAAACGCGCATTTCAAATACTAGAGACTTGTACTTTGACACATACACACTTATGAATAACATAATCATACACAGAAAGTTTGATTAAGAAAGTTCATCCACAAAACAAGTAATAAAACTCAAGTCGGTGGCGCTTGACTAGGGGATACCCTGAACCCAGCGAAGAACCGCTATTCCGAATTCTGTTTCGTTTATATGTACATATGTACATCCATACATACACACACAGCCGCTCTCACAAGCACAACCTCTGACAACTGCGCAGTTGACGTAGCAACTTGCGCTTGAACTGCAAGAGGCCTACGTTATGGGAAATTAAATGTTTCATAACTTTTTTTGGAAGGACTTTCTTATTCAAACTTTCAGGGAATGATTATGTTATTCGTATGTGTGTATTTTCTGAAGAAAATTGTGAAAATTGTGAAAATTGCGACGGGGGTGTGGCCGAAATTAAACAAAAATTAAAATTGAACACTCTAGCTATGAAGATGAATAAGATAGAATTTTTTAGCTGAATATCGGTTTCGTTTTTAATCGATAACATTAAAACGGGATAAGTTATACAATTTTAAAAAAAAAAACTTACATACATTTCATCAAAACGATTATACCCTGATATCCCATTTTCAATGGGCTCAAGGAAGAAAAAGATATTAAACTTTTAATTTCTTGCAGCCCAAGCGCAGTTGCTACGTTAACTGCGCAGTTAGCTGAGCCTGTGCTTGTGCGTGCGTCCATGTGTGGGTTCAGGGAATCCCCTAGTCGGGCACCACCGACTATTCTTATTTGTTTTTTTTTTTTATAATTTTTCAATACCGGCTACAAGTTCTACTCTTGAGTATATTTAACAAGTAGCAAAACTCTAGGCGAGACTGCTCGGCTACGATATAACCTCACGGATATCCGCAATTACACACATTCAACGTTTCTTTTAATAGTTATATGAATATATGTACGTAAATAACAATCAACGTATACAAACACAAGCAGACGCACGTGCAAACATACGTTCTGCCAAACGCGCGGTTGACTCTGAGACTGCGCTTGGTCTGCAACATGCCTATCTTAGGGAAATTAAATAACTTGTTGTGCCCTGAGCCCATTGAAAATGGGAAACCACGGTACAATTAAAAAGTATGTAGCTTTCTTACTCAAATTTTCACAATATGATATGTGTGTATTTGCCAAGCACATGTCTCTGGTTATACCCAGAGGCCATTGAACAACGGGAAATCACGGTATAATGTTTTTGTGAAATAGTGTGTAACAGGCAGAACGAAGCATGGCAGACCCCATAAAGTATATGTATGATCAGGGAGACAAGACGAGTCGGTTTAGCGCTGTCCGTCTGTTTGGCTGTCTGTATGTTTGAACGCGTCGATCTCAGCATCTATAAGAGCTAGAGATTTGGCATTTTTTTGGAGATTCATGAATAGCACGATTTGATAGAGATTGTTTAAAAAATTCGATAACTACTTCCGTTTTAATGTAATCGATTAAAAACGAAATCGATATTCAGCTATAAAATTATATCTCACACGCCTTTAGACTCTAGCTCTCCAAATTTTTTTTTATAATTTTATTTCTATTTTATGCAATTTCGATTTATCTTAAATGTTGGATACCGGCACCAAATTTCCCCAATTATTTAAATTAAAAGTATATTCAAATAAATCAAATATATGAAGAGTTTACATTAATAAATTTGAAAAAATTCAATAAAACATGTAGATAATATGCTGAAAATTTCATTAATAGCCATTTAGTCGTACATAAGTTATTAAACAAAACGTTTAGCCAGTTGGCAAACACGTGGTCAGCAACGCTAAGCGTTAACAGTTTTCTTATACGTGTGCATTGAATTGAGAATTATAAGAACAGAAAATTTGGTGTGCGTATCGGCTAGATGATTTGTGTATTAGCTACTGCTCCATGGAACCATAGAACCATGGCCAAAATTGAAAATAGAGTTTTTGTTTTAGGTATTTGCTATTTGCAAGCTCTGCATTTTTTTTTAAGAACGCAGAACGATCTGTTAGTCGGGGCGCCCGACTAAAGTTTTTCTGACTTGTTATAACCCGAGCCCATTGAAAATGTAAAATGAGGGTATGTTTTTGTGAAAATGTATGTAACAGGCAGAAGGATACGACGCAGACCTCACAAAGTATATATATTCTTGATCAGCTCAATGATCTGAGTTGATATAGCCCTGCCCGTCCGTCCGTCCGTGCTTCCATCTGTGTGAACGCAGCACATAAGCTAGTGAGCTGAAAATGTACATGTATACTCGTGAATACCATACGTACTACGAGATTTATTTTTAATTTGATAACTCATCCAGTTCTCTTATTATCGATAAATTCTTCTCTTTGCGAACCGTAAGAGCTAAAGACAACACTGTGTAGATCCATGTTATGAATACAAACATTTTGTAACATTTGGATTTGGGATACCACGCTCCTTCGCCCTAAATTAAAAAAAAAAACGTATTTCAAATACTAGAGACTTGCGCTTCGGCACATACACACATATGAATAACATAATCGTTCCCTGTTACATACATTTCAACAAACGCATTATATGATTTCCCACTTTCAATGAGTATAAAAATTACGCGATGCGAAAAATGCCAAAGTCGATCATTCCTATAAACCAGTGTTTCGATTACGAGAGAAACATTTTTGAATGTTGAGAAATTACATATATTTTGTAATATGATATTCTACCAAATCTTAAGCTTAGTTAAGCGGCGAATAATGTCTTTCTCAATTTAATAACTCTAAATATAATAAAGACTTCGACGCCCGGCGTAAACAATATTTATTATTTTTTGATAGTTAGAAGCTCAAATCATACATACATGCAATAAAGAGAAACTCCATTTGTTCACGATCGCAATATGCATGCGCGTGTATATTTCATGCGCATGTATTGTTTATATAAGTAAGTAAAATAAAGTATTATGTCTCCTCGGATCTAAATAAGGTAAGCATCCGTCGGCACCCCAGACACTTTCAAATAGGAAAATCAAAACTATGTTAGCAACAAATATATCTTTATATTTTCGTAATGCTGGTGAACAGTTGACACAAATTTAAATTATTAAAAAAGCATAGACGTATATTGATCGCTAAAAATTTTACAACATAATGTATGATTTATTTTCATTTGGTAAATAAAATATAATAAATATATATGATATTCTCTTGCACTGCGGCTATTCACTATGTAACATGCATTATACATTCGCAAATTGTGCTGCATTGCAATTTAAATTTTTCCATATATTTTTTTATCGAAATTATTTATTAAATAAATTGCCATATCTAAAAACAATACAGAAATCTCCCACTGGCAGAACGCCCATAACCACATATTTTCGTCAAATTCAAATAAATATGCAACATAATCGATGAAATAATGAAATTAAAAACTTCTCTCTCTTCTCTTTTAATTGGATATTGTGATACCCATCTACTTCTCACATCATAAACTAGGCGTGACAACAATGCTGAATTTCTTCACTACCTCGAATGGTTTCCGCAGCACCTTGCCTGTTGTCTCCAATCTAACTGCGATGAACGTATGGGACGGCGTTTGCATGTGCTTTATTTACGCCTCTTTACTGGAGTTTGTTTGTGTTAATTATGTGGGACGTAAACGACCGCTGCACAATGTCGTCTATCGTCCCGGTGAAAATCCCGTAACACAGGTAAATTAATATTTAAAATAATAATTCTCAAAAATAAAACGTCATTACTTATTGGTGAAAGAGTGCTGAGACAGGTTTCTTATGCATTTAAAGCAAATAATTATCAATTTTACATAATCTAAACATTCTATAAGCACACAGACATTCCTAAAAAAATACTAATTTCATATTGAAAAAACTCAGTAATAATTCGTTTTCCATAGAAAACATCCCCCTTTAAACCAATTGCCTACTAATAACTTTCGCTTTGTTTTTTTTTTTTTTTTTTGGAAATAAACTTTATACTAAAGGATTGATACTTAAAAGTTTAAGCATAACTTATATTATAATTTAATTTGATAATTATAATTATAATTTTATAATTATATATTATATTATAATTATAATTTTTTCCCATTATAATATAACTAACCCAAAGTTGTCACTGAAAGGATATCAAAAACGACTAAGCAACTTAAACATAGTCAAAAAATAAAACACAAGTAAGAAAGTTTTAGTCAAGATCTCATTCAAGGTCATAATGCACCCACGCATCTATAAATTTCTATGTTTGCCCTCAAAAAATGCGAATGTTACATGCCCAAAAATATTTTTTGGTTTATCGAATAGAAGGTGACAGTAACTCAACTATACAATTTTGAACGACGCTTCAAAGCAGTATCTCTCTCCCTGTAGTACATATGATATTTTCCGGTTTGCAATTCCCCAAAGTCAAATAAGTATATTGATTTTGTGCAATGCCCGTAATGCTGTCAATCCGTCTGTCCGTATGAACGCAACCTATTTTTAAGCTATTGAAGCAGAGGCGAAAAACCCACTAGGGGCGTGACAAAAAGGAATGTATACTCTCTTGGACACCCCATTGGGTCGTGGAAAATCGGGAAAACTGTATTTGCATTGTGACTTACTGTTACGATCCATAAGGGCCGTGGCAAACTATATCTCTTATATTTTAGTGCTAGATGCTTCAAATTTGAATGATGAGTTACTCGTGAGCTCCCCTATCGATCATCCAAAACTTATTTTTACGGATCATTGAGGCGTGAAATTCCGAAAAATACCGTTATTTTTTCGATTTTTTTAGTGTAAGCATCCAAATTGTACGGTTAAATGCCAGTACATCTGTTGTAAAGACTGGCCAACAATGATTAAGTTAGCTCAAAAGCTGAGATTGTAAATATTATATACATAATGTAAAAAAAATAAGGTAAAAAGTGTTTAAAAAAACAAATATCAACAATAAAATAAAAACAAAACTAACATTTTCTGACAGCTGCTATTATAAAGTTATGGAACAAATGAAATGAAAATCAAAAACCTATTTAAGACCTAGTCATTCCAGTAGAATCTATAGTATCACATATATCACATCTCTAGTATTTCTTATAATATAAAATGCTGGAAAGAGCTAATTGACGAAAGGCCAAAGGCCATTAAAAATGGGAAATCAGGGTATAATAGTTTTGTTGAAATGTAGGTAACAGGGAGAAGAAGGCGTGAACTCAGAACCGATAAAATATATATATTCTTGATCAGCAGACAAGCCGAGTCGAATTAGCCCTGCCCGTCTGTCTGTTTGTCCATCTGTCCGTATGTCTGAAAAGCTATAAAACTCAATTTAATTCATCTTTATAGCTAGAGGCTTCAAAATTTGTTTTTAGTTTCATGTGTGTTTAATACAATTTCGATTTTTTTTTAAATGCTGGATGCCACCCCCCTTTTCCATACATTTTTAAAAGACGTATTTTATACACTAGAGACTTGTGTGGCAAATACATACATATAATTAAGAATTAATTAATAAAGTCCATCCGAAAAAGTTATTAAAAATTTAATTTCCCATAACATAGGCTTCGTGCAGCCCAAGGACAGTCGCTACATCAACTGCGCAGTTGGCAGAGCGTGTGCTTGAGCGTGCGTCTGTGTGTGTGTATGTGTTGCTTCTGATGTACATACATATAAAAGAAACAGAATTCGCGGAATAGCGGTTCTTCGCTGGATTCAGGGTTTCCCCTAGTCGGGAGCCACCGACTAGAGTTTTCTTACTTATTTTTAATAACTTCTGTGTTACGTAATTGATTTTACTGAAATTTTCAGCATATTGTTCATATTTTTAGCTGATCTTCAATTTCAAGATTTTGGTATATTACAAATTGACTAAAATACACATGAAATTAAATAAAAAATTTGGAGACACTTGATGACATGGCAAATCGGATAAGTCATATCTTAGCATGCTTTGGAACTGGGTTCTCAGACGTGAATAAGTATTTCGCAGTCGGCAGCGCCCGACTGCAACGTTCTTACTTGTTATCTTCGGTTATCAACTGGAGTTCACATATGCATATATCAAATAAAACATAACAGAATTTTAAAAAAATCAGTATATAGTTAAAACCGAATTTTCGTGCACCTAGTGAGTTAGCTCTAAAACTGTATTATATAAAGTTTTTCCCGATTTTCGTCGTCGCGGGTACATCCAAGTAGTGGTTCTCTCCATTTCTAAACTCAAATCATATACGTATATATCTCCCCCCATCTTTTATTTCTATCTCTATAATAAGCAAGATCCCTTTTTGTTTTATAATCCACTTTTAGTATTTTTATTGTGCTAAGTCAGTTTTTTGATAACTATATCTACATATGTGTATGCTTTAAAGCCAATTCTGCACTAATTTATTGTATGTTTGTGCATTTTATAAGATGTGAGTTCCTCCTACTCTGATTTTTGCATTTTATAATTGTTGTATGTTAATGTTGTTTGCGCTTCTAACACTAAATTAAAAAACATATTTTTATTCATATATGGGTGTAGGTAGATATAGGTTTATTTAATTTAAATTATTATTAAGGTATTACGTTTAAGTTAGTTACTTTTTCAGAAATCGAAATTACCATAGGAGGATTTATTAAAAAATAATGCATGTCAATCTTTAATCAATGCTATTTAAAAATTTTAAAAATAAATTAAAGTGAAATTATATTACACAAATACATGAATGCATGTATGAGTTCAAAGATATCCATCCCTTTTAAGATGTTTGCGTATTTTTTAAATATCTATTTCAGTTTCTCAAGGGCAATATTTATAAAATTTTGAGTTCTAAAATTTTTTGTTTTTAATTAAATAATAAGCTGATGAGTTTCCAGCTTTTTTAATCTTAAGGATTTTAATTTAATTTAATTGAACTACACATTGACAAAATTTCAATAAAGATTTAGTACAAACAAAAATTAAACATTATTTTCAATTTATGTGTTGTGTGTAAATACATATATTATATTTATTTGAGACAGTAACTTGAGCATAAGCAAAATGAATATTGATTCCCAAATAGATGTGCATATAATGTAGCATAACCAAAGCAATTTAAACTAAAATGAACAACAACCAAACTTAAAGTGTGTTTTGAGTATGAACATTATTTTGTGTACATTTTTGCAGCGACTTCCAGCAGTACTAAGCAGGATCGGAGTAATTCTTGCAAGTCCCTTGGTAAGCTATTAACCACCAATGAATCACATTTATTTCTGCTGCTAAGCAAATAAATTAAAAATTTACTTCAACATTGGCATAAACAGTAAAATTAATATTAACATCAACATTACATATTTAAAATAACTAGTGCTAATCACTCTGTGAGAATTGAGATTACAAAAGTCCATACACAAAAAAAAAGTTATTAAGCATTCAATCCAATGATATAGGCATATCGCAGCGCAGTCGGTGCGTCAACTAGGGTTCGGGGTATTCCTTAGCCGAGCAGCATCGACTAGAGCAATTTTACTTCTTCTATGATATCATTGTACTATGTCCTCCGTTTGCGATACCTGAGGTGCGAACCATTACTCTTTCGATAGATATTATTTTATATACATATATGGCCACGAATTTGAATTCTTCATATAAATATTCATTCTTCTTACATCGTTTATTCATGACCGTTACGTTGGATATTCCGTTACTTTCTGCATCAATAAAATCAGCAGCTTAGTTTTTCTCACAGGCTCCGGCTGTTATTTTGTATTTCCAAAATATTGAGTTCAAAAACTACTGTATTTTTCGTACGCCTTGTGCTGTTTTATGTGGCGTTCTCAATTTCGGAAAATTTATTTGAAATTTAATACCCATTGAAAATGGGAAATCTGGGTATAATCGTTTTGTTAAAATGTATGTAACAGGCAGAAGGCGGCGTGGTAAACCCCCAATCAATGAGTTGAGTCGATTTAGCCCTATGCGTCTGTCTGTCCGTCCGTCCATTCGTTTGACCGTTAACGCGTCGATCTCAGAATCTATAAGAGCTAGAGACTTGAAAATTATAATGTAGGTCCTTGCATAGAACGCGCAGATCGAGCTTGTTGTTTAAAAATCGATAACTCACAATTTTAATTTTATCGACTTAAAACTTTAACTAAATGTAGTTATTAAGTTATAAAATTTCATTAACAACCATTAAGTCAAATAAAAGTTATTAAAAAACAAGTTAAAAAAAACTCTAGTCGTTGGCGCCCGACTAGGGGATACCCTGAACCCAGCGAAGAACCGCTATTCCGCGAATTCTGTTTCTTTTATATGTACATATGTACATCAGAAGCAACACATACATACACAGACGCCTATATTGTAAAAAATGAACTATTTAATAACTTTTTTTCTGAAAGGACTTTCTTATTCAAACTTTCAGGGTATGATTATGTTATTCTTATGTGTAGGTGTGACTTGTGTTCAGGCATATATACACATATAAATAATATAATCATGCCCTGAAGTTTGAATAAGAAAGTCAAAAGAAAGTAAACAATATAGGCGTCTTGCAGCACAAACGCAGTCGTTACGTCAACTGCGTATTTTGCCGAGTGTGTACTTGAGCGTGCGTCTGTATGTGTGTATGTGTTGCTTGCAATATATGCATAAGTAAACTAAGCATAGAATATTTGAAGTATCGAAACTTCGATCGAGAGCTCTAGAGCTCTCTTACTTGTTAAAAAATCGGATCGGACGGAGTTCAGGCGATCTGTTAGTCGGGATACTCGACTAGAGTTTTCTGACTTGTTTATTTAAAAACAGTCTCGCTCCTGATCCAATAATATTACAGCCCAACAGTAGCTGTATAAATGTGTAATGTGTCCCGTATCTATATCTATACATATATAAAAGAGGCATAGAATTTTTGGAGTATCGGTTCTTCATCAACTAGTTGATGAATACTGATAGTATCTAAACGTGCGTCGAAGTACTCTACCGTTTTTCTAAGCGCTGCTGGCTTATTCGATCTCTAGCTACGTCTAGGATTTTATATTTCCATTTACATGCTCCAAATCGCACTTGCCTATCACACTATATTGATATCTCGTAAAACCAAATCTAACAAATGACATGTGCATTTTGCTTTTATACTAAATGTATTTAGTAAATACAATAATTATCATTTAAGGCTATTCTTATTATCCCTGACTAGAATAAGCATATGGTTCAGGTTATTTATTTTTATGGAAACTGAATTATAAAGCAATGATCGAAATACATTATTATTATAAAGCAGCATGAATTATTTGTAGTTTTTTTATCACATTGCATTTCTTAAAAGTACCCAATACTGTTTCGTTTCCAATTTTTACATTTTATTACCATTACAAAATTTCAATATACTCGTAAATTCCCATTGTTTTGCTCAAAAATTATAAAATTCACGAGAACTAATTACAATCAGAGCAACAATGATAATGATACTGTACAACCGGCAAAGTAAGAGTCAATTCAATTGAGTACATCAAATTAAAAACACACTTTAAGACTATTTATCAAAGGAACAATTTTGAAATGTAAAAATTTGCACTTTTTTAAAACATGTTCATTTTTCTTATAGTACTTAAAAACGAAAATTAATGATTTCTAATGAGCAATAAATAAATTATTGTCGAATACATTTAATAGTTTTTAAAGGATATTTTTGTTAATTTAATTTTTTTAATATTTGTCTTGTTTTATTTGTTTTGAGCAATTATTTATATGTAAAATGATAACATAATTTTCATAAAACTTTTGTCAGTGTAAAATATTATTAGATAACATAATTAACATATTCCGAATTATATTGTAAAATTGTAAATTATGTTGTAAACTCTATATACTTAACAAATTTGTTAATACCGCAAACATTTTACTACATAAATTGTACTTTATAGGGACTTAGGTTGATTGTTTGTGATTGCAAAATATTTCATCATAATACTAATAACTTTATAATTATATCTCCATAACTGTTTATTTTTGACATATTGTAAAGTTAGGTGCCTACATATGTACGTGTTATTTTGCAAAACTTTTATTTAGCTGTTGTGAGCGATTCCAAAGTGCTTTTATGAGTTAGAAAAAACTATCTTGCATGACATTTGACTCTCGGTGATATTGGGTATATTTGATGAAACCGCCTGAAGACAAATTATATTATTTATTATATTTTTCTATTTCCACTGATTTCACAGAGAAGATTTGGTGAGGCCACAATAAAACAAAAAAAATTGAAACACCCGTACATATGTATATAACTTTTTTTAAGTGGCCATAAGCAATAATAAAATAATTACGGTAAGAAAATATGATCATCTTTTATATATTTAATGCATTAAAAAAGTAAGAGTGCTCAAGTCGAGACTTTAAACTAGGAAAAACTCTGAACTTCGGAACACACTAACTCGCAAGTATAAGGCAGAAGCACCTAAATTTCTAAATTGCGCAATTTTATTTGTTAAATAAGTTTTATTGTATATGGACTTTCTTAATTAAACTATTTGAACACGTTTGTCATCCAAATGTGTGTATTTATCAAAGCACAAGCTACTTATATTTTGAAAACGTTCTCAAGTATGTATATATGTACATATAATATTTAGCAAATCAATAGAGGAGGTAAAAAAAATGAGAGAAGGAGGCAGTCTGTCTCTACCGACTGCGAAATATTTATTCGCGTACCAGCAGTCAGATTTGAATTCTCCGATTTACAATTACGATTTACGTAGCGAGATAATGTTATGGGAAATTATGTTTTATTCATATATTTATATATTTATGTTATGATAATGTTATGGGAAAATGTTTAAGACCATTTTTTTTAGGTGTCTAATTGCCAAAGCACAAGTCTCTAGTATTTGATATACGTCTTTGCAAATTTAACGCGAAGTAGGTATAGTATCCAAAGTCCAAAAATTACAAAATCTTTGTATTCATTACAAAGATCTGCACGTTGAATCTTACTCTAGCTCTTACGGTAATCACTAACACAAGACACTCTTGTTCATAATGAATACAAAGATTTCGAAATTTATTGATTTGAGATACCATTTAATTTCCCACATACATATAAACTACAGAAAATGGTTTTAAACTTTTTATAATATCTGCATATTGCCTATGCCAGTTGGACCAGTGGACCAGTTTCAACTAGAGCTTTCTTCCTTGTTTATTTTGTAATATTTATTTTAGGAAATATTTCTTTGTCAAATATATAAAAGTAAATCAATCATATGGCCAAATTTAATAAAGTTATGAACATACATACACACAGTATTTGCTTACATTTTTTTCGCAAAAATACTTTTACCAATCGACTGCATTTATTATACATATGTATGTATGTATACATGTACAGAAATTTCGATTAATGCGCCTACATTTTTTGACTTTATATCCATATATAGAAGCCTTTTGTTAAAATTTTAGAAATTTAGTTAATACTAAGTTTTTTATGATTAATTTTAAGTTGTATTATCAAAAAAAAATTGCAAAACTAACAATGTGTAACAAAATAAACGAGAACAAGTAAGAGTGCTCTAGTCGAGACAGCGCGACTAGGAGATACCCTGAGCCCTGCGAAGTGCTGATACTTCAAATATTCTATGCTTAGTTTACATGTATGTACATATGTACATATATTGCAAGAAACACATACTCATACATACACAGACAGACAGGGCTATTTCAACTCAGCTCATCGAGCTAATCAAGAATATATAAAATTTGTGGGGTCTGCGACGTCTCCTTCTGCCTGTTACATACATTTTCACAAAAGCATTATATCCTGATTTCCCATTTTCAATGGGGTCAGGGTATAAAAACAACTATGACTCACTTTTCAGGCTGTGAAGAAACTGTTTACACATTGCCTTGTCCGCATCTATTTTGCTGTTTTCTGAGATGTAACGGTGCTTTACCGTTATCAATACTTTGTGCTTCGCTTGAAGCGAGTTAGGTTTTAAGATCCTGCTGAGTTTATACCGAATTGTGAATTATTTTTAAAATTTTGATATGCCTGGCCAAAGGTTAAGCTTTGATGTGGTCCAATTAATTTATTATAAGCACAAGTTGGGAAAATCCGCTAAATAATTATCTGAACAGTTTTACAACACATGTCTTAGATGCTAAGGGATGGCATACAAAATACTAAAATTATAATCATTAGTTTTAAATTTAATTTTAGAACAAATACAGTATTTTGTGTAAACAGTTTCTTGTAAACAGTTTTTTTCTAAAAAGTGAGTCATCGTTGTTTTTGTTGTTTGTTTTGTTACACATTGTTAGTTTTGCAATTTGTTTTAGATAATGTAACTTAAAATTAATCATTAAACAACTTAGCATAAAAAAAATTTTTTAAATGTTAATAAAAGGCTTATATATATACATATGTAGAGTTTCTAGACAAACTACACATATTATAAAGAGTAAATACAAGGGAAAACTTACTCTTAAAAATTTTTTATACTTTTATTGATGCTTCTTATACATACATACATATATGTATGTACATATGAATGTTTATATAAAATAATTGAATTGAAGATAAGATTTGCTCTTAATAAAAATATAAATAGAAAGAATTTGAAACTCAATATCAATCCTAATTATTCAAGAAATATATATATATATATATATATATATATATATATATATATATATATATATATATATATATATATATATATATATTATATGTAACTACAAAGGGAAAAACCGAATCAGCTTTATAGCTTGTACAATAATAGTTAAAATGTTTAAATTATTAAATATATGGACTATGCGGACAAAAAATGACCTGATAACACAGTTGCAAATGGCCACACCTCAATAGCTAATTTCTGTCAATAAATTTTCGTAAGTTGCTGTAGGTAGTTTGTTTATGAAAGCGCATTCCTTTAAAATTTAAAATGGCTTACAACTTTGAGATTGTATATTAGCAGTTAACAGATATGATAAAATATATCTATACTACATATATAAATAACAACTAATAATATTTTCTACTAACAAATGCTTGTGTTAAATTCTGACTTTGTCAAATATGAACTTGAATTATTAAATAATTTAAAAATCTGAATAAACCGCAATCAATTACCAACTAAAATCATTCTCCAATTTTCTCTACAATCGCAACATAAATATTTCCCCTCTCAATGTGTGCGCAGAACTTTCAAATCAATAGTAGCACCCAACTGTCCCATAAGTAATATAAAAATATTGGCAGTAATCGAAAGTGAATTTTACGGTGCTTCTTCTAACGAAAAGGCACGTACGTCCGGCACATCGGAGATCACAAATAACCCGTTCCCAATGAGCGTAGCCGCATCCAAATTCAATGCGGGAAGCGGACTCAGGCATACGGAAAGTGAATTTCACAGCGGAATGCGCTGGCAGGAAGCGCATGGTGGAATAATTGGTGCTGTAGTTCAAAATTTGCGAGCACGTTCGATAAAACGTAAGAGAGATCATCAACCCACACAGAGTGCGTCACCGAAATCGTCGGCTACCGTATCTATGTTGCCTACCGCTTATTATGATGACCCTGCAACAGATAGAAATATTAGAAAAGTGGTTGAGGCAAGTACTAAGTTTGACGATATAAAGGAACGAGAAAGCTTTCCCATGTTGAGCCGGTCTATCGCAACAAGCACACCAGCATTGGTTGTACAAATAGAGCAAGAAAAATACAAAGAGAGCAAGGAAATAACTGACAACAAACTTCTATTAAACTTACCATTGAAGCCGCCACGCAAGAAATCGTCGCGGTCGAATTCTCCTAACTTCATATACGTAACGGATATAGAGTCAGAAATGCTACACAGGATAAAGACAGCTACAGTGGAAAAAGTGAGTAATTGCCAGTTGCCAAGCCGAAACATTCTCTAGCAACTTTTGCTAATTCCTTCCCTCTTGTTGCTTGTACTCAACTTTCTACTGGGCATTAAGAAGTAAATGTGCTAGAATTTTTCCATACTAAATACTATAAGTCCTACCTGTAGATAAGAGGATGTTTCTTACAAGTGTTCAAAGATGTTATAGCATAAAAAATTATTAAACTATTTTGATATACATAAACTATTTTGATATACATAATATAAATTCGTGAAGAATGAAATACATATGTATGTACATATATGTATGTATTTATTAAAGTACATATAAATACGACGAGGGAATTTGTCTGTCAACAGGCACAGATATAAAAACAAAACATTTGTGACATCATGATTTTTTTTGTCTTTTCCAGAATAACACAAAAAAGTGTGTTCTACTCTTGACTACGAAATGTCCATTGCAAAGAATTGCTATTCCGAACATTCTACGGTTCTTGTATATATGTACATATATATTTATATGTATCTGTATTTCAAGAAACGCATACACACATACACACATAGCACGCGCTCTGCTAATTGCGCTGTTTACATAGCGACTGCGTTTGCCTATATTATGGAAAATTAAATTTTAAATAACTTCTTTTTATGGACTTTTCTAATCAAACTTTCGCAGCGTGATTATATCATTATTATGTGTATTTGCCAAACCATTTTTTGAAATACGCACATTTGAAACGTTCGCGAATCAAAGATAGTGTTTACCGCGACGAGCACTGTGACCAACTAGGCCCCTCGCAGCACGGCGGCACTGTTGCCCATTACCCATTATTTTAGATAACAGCTTCGGCTAAAACAATACACGCAATATCTAACTTCTGCCCTGCAAATCTCTTGAACTTTGATGATCAGGACCATTGGACAGTGGAATAACAGTGAGAGCGATGCAAATGTTATACGTAAAGTGTGACGAATGGACACTTTTTTGACAGCAAGCGGCGCCAACCTCCTACCAGCACCAACCACAACACACGCTTGCCATATTGATGTGGGTGTAAAGAAATCAAGGAGAAATGTTTCTCGCTACTTTTTAATTTCTTGGGCAGTTTAATATGTGGGTTGTGGCACAATTCTTCTGAAAGGAGTAAAAATACTGGTCCTTAAAACCACATTGAAGATCAAAGTTCCTCAACTGAGCATCCCCAAGACACTATGTCTGCCGTGTTGTCCTTTGTTGGTATTCCAAGTTGTGTGATTAAAGAATGCAGTGTTTCTTCACGGTCACCTTTATGAAAACTGTTTAATTTTTCCCTTAATACCTCAGTATTCTCTTCAATTTCAAACCCAAAGAGTTTTGTTGAGAACAGCTATTTCGAAAGTCATATTTGTCTCATCGGGTGTGCCTCAGGGTAGTCATTTGGGCCCTCTACTATTCTCCCTTTTTATAAATGACCTTCTGAGTTGTATTTCTCATTCAAAAGTTTTTATGTATGCAGATGATGTAAAACTCTGTCTCTCATAGAAAAATTCACTGGATCATCTACGCTTACAAGATGATCTTGATACCTTTCAATGTTGGTGTAAAGCTAATCAATTGCAGTTGAATTACTCTAAATGTATGACAATAACCTTTAGTCGCATTTGTCAATATACTGCTCATTATACAATCAATAATGATTCCTTGCAACGGATTTCCACAGTGAAAGATCTTGGGGTATTCTTTGACTCTAAACTTAGTTTCAATGCCCATATATCAACCATCATTAATGAAGCCAAAAGTGTTCTTGGCTTTATTAAACGATGGTCGAAAGAATTTAATGACCCGTTTGTTACCAAACTCCTTTTTGTTTCGCTGGTTCGACCAATTTTGGAATATTGTTCAATTATATGGTCGCCACAGCATAAATTGTATCAGGATCGTATAGAATCGGTTCAGAAACAGTTTCTTCTCTTTGCGTTACGCAATCTTAACTGGGATCGTAACCTTCGCTTACCCTCTTATCATAGTAGGCTTCTTCTTATAGATCTTCCGTCACTAATAAACCGTAGAACAGTCTTGGGTATTGCTTTTCTACATAATTTGATTAGTGGTAATACTGATTCGCTGCTCTTTTAATGCAAATTAATTTTGTAGTTCCTTCTCGTATTTCCCATCACTTTCGTCCTTTATATTTACCTATATGTACATATGTCCTACCTATAATAAATATTTTTATGTATTTGCTATAGAAATCTCTCTTCCTTTAATGAAATCCATGCTTTCAGCTTACCTCAGAGAAATCACACACAGGGCCCTAGAGTGAGAATGCATAGGGATTGGCAATTCTCCCTACTTGTGTTGTGTTTTCTCATTTCTGTAAAATATATAAATATATTTTCTTCTTCTTCCTGTTTTTATGGTTATGCTATTGTTGTAGATTATTTGTAATTTTTAAACTAAATATTGTTAATTTCTTCACTCCCTATCTTTCATAGTTAAATGATATCACTAACCATATTTGGCTGTGATTCGGGGCATAGCTCGCCGGCATAGCAAATAAAACACCCCCAGCGGGTGGTGATATCATTGTTAAAATTTTGTTATTTTTAGGCTTTTACTTCAATTACTTATTAGTTACTAGTTTATATATAATAAATAAATAAATAAATGACGCCAGGACACATTGACTGACACGTCCGCGATTGGCAACGAATATGTTGAAATGCATTTTCAACCAATGAAAAACATTTTCAGGATTCGACCAAAATACAACGTTATCTAACGGACAGTCAAGTAAATTCTTTAAAGCGTCCCAACTTGTTTGTACCCTTCCGTGTATACAACAAACGTAAGCTCTCGTTGAAGACCCACGAGGTATTCGCGACTTATCAGTGCTTCTAACTCTTGTGTTTGATCACGTAATTGGTCATCCCAAGGTTATTCAACCACATTTCCCATAGTAAAACCTTTGCACGATTTTACGATTCGGACTTAGTTAACCTAAAGGATCGTACAATCGTGCCAGGAACTTCGGAAGTTGAACTGCTAAGAATGGCGCAGTACCTTCCAGTATTTAAAGGCATCAGTGGGCCTGTCCCACAGAGCAAGTTGAAAGTTGTGCTGGGACTTCCTTCATTCTATTCGACGGTATAGTTTAGCTATGTCTGCTGTAGCAATCCAAGTCACAGCAAAGTTTCCCACAACTGAGATGGGAGACTCTAGCTTCAAATATGTAAGTATTTGATAATAAGCGAATTTCAATTTCGATTAAAGTCGAACACATTTATTTCTTTCTTTTTGGTTTTTTTTTAAGTTTATGTAACAGGCAGAAAGCGGCGTAGCAGACCCCATAAAGCTGATCACCTCTATGAGCTGAGTATATATATCCCTGTCCGTCTGTTCGAATGTATTAACGCGTCGATCTCAGACTTGTATAGCTCGCACAGATCGAATTGATTTTTCACGTTCAGAAGTTAAATCATACCTCACACGTTTTTAGAGCCCTCAAAATTGAATTCTTGATCAGCTCGACGAGCTGAGTTGATATTGCCATGTCCGTCCATCTGTCGGTCCGTCTAACCGCATGTTAATTAATTATAATGCTACATTTTAATGTTATCGATTCGAAACGATATCGAAATTCTGTTATAAAAATTAATCTTTTTAGGTAGAGAGAGATCTAAAATTATGATTTTAGTTTTGATTTTCGTTAAATTTGTCCATTCAACCTTTCTCTGAAATTCGGAAAACACGTATTTAAAATACTAGTGACTTGTACTTTGGCACATATATATATGTACTATGTATGTAAGTACGCAGCTGTCTTTAAAGGAAGAAAGTCTGTTCGGTTCAAAAGCTAGTTTACAACTAAACTCTTTGTTCAGAATATTCTTATCACTTAGGATTATGCTTATTACTCAAAGTACGCAGTCTCATGTCTTGCTTCTGCGATCTTGTACTGGAACAAGGGGGTGTTGGGTTGGTAGCTCATGCATATGTACATATTTGTGTTTTTTTGCTTGTAATATATAATATATATAGTTTTTCATCATTTTGCTAAGAATAATCTAGGTAACGTTGAAGAAAAGTTTGGGTTTATTTGCTTATACTATATTTATAGTAAAGCTTTTTAACTGCAAAACTTGTAAGCATTGACGGCCAACGTATATATAATATGTATACATATATACAATATATGTACAATAATCATAGACTGTTTGGAATATCGGCTCTTTGCAGGGTTCAAGGAATACATTAATTTACCTGTCTGGACTAGAGCATTCTTGCTTGGCTTGTAATAATTGTAATAATTTTGCACATGCAAAATTTACATTAACTTAAATATAGAAAATATATCTAGTGATCCGTTATGTCTCTTTTGCCTATTTAATTCATTTACACAAGAATATTTTTCACCATTACATAACATAATAAATGTCACATGAAAAATTTACATTAACTTAAATATAGAAAATATATCTAGCACTCGGTTATGTGTCTTTTGTCTATTTAATTCATTTACACAAGAATCTTTTTTACCGTTCCATAAATAGAAAGTCTGTTTACAAGCTGCAATCGTAAACCTTTTTTTAGCAACAGGAACTTATTTGTAGAGCTTTCACTAATTATCTTTATTTATCTTTTATTATTTTATTTAAAGTTCATAATTTATCGAACATTGAATATTAATTGGGATATATTAATTGATATAATGTACATCTATTAATTGACCTGTCTGGACTAAAGCATTCTTTTTGTCTGTAATAATCAACAAATGTCTTTGCACATGTAAAATTTACATTACTTAAATATAGAAAATATATCTAGCACCCGGTTATGGCTCTTTTGTCTATTTAATTTATTTACACAAGAATCTTTTTTACCATTCCATAAATAGAAAGTCTGTTTACAAGCTGCAATCGTTAACCTTTTTTTTAGCAACAGGAACTTAGAGCTTTCACTAATGATCTTTATTTATCTTTTATTATTTTATTTAAAGTTCATAATTTATCGAACATTGAATATTTAAAAAACACGTCATAACACTTTAACAAGTGGCGAATTTTAGATTTAAGCCTGAAATAAAACAACAAACTGTAGTATGATCGGTCAAGGAACTGATATGCTCGAGTATTTTGTGACAGAGTCTAATTATATCGAAACAGGACCACAAGATTAACTTATAACTCTAAATTCTGAGTAGTACCTCTACCTCAGGACCACAAGATTAACTTATAACTCTAAATTCTGAGTAGTACCTCTATCTATAAAATATATACATAGATAGGACATCTAGAAAAAAACTATTTTAGGCACGTTTGCGCCTCAATACTTTTCATATATTTATATTTTCAAAGCTGAAGCTTTGATTTTATGTATAAACCGACCAGTACGACCGAGCGCTCGGAGCGCTCGGAGCGCTCTGATGTAGAGATCCCATATTTTCGTTGCTTGAACTTTTAAGTAAGCGGACAGGATACTACCTACTTGCTACGGTGTAAAATTTTAAGGGCGAAATCTTTATCTATGTGTCCTATCTGTAAGCAAAACCAACTTTAATGCGTGGAAAAGTTTGTATGGCTGGCGGTAGTAAACGGTTGTTTATGCTTGCCAAACTGATGTAATTAAAAGTAAACTAATTTGAAGGAGAAATTAAAAAATAAATAAGTGAGAAAACAGTAGCACTAGGAGATCCCCTGAACCACTCTGCGTTTTTTATATCCTAAACCCATTGAAAATGGGAAATAATTGAATCATGGTTTTGTTGAAATGTATGTATGTAACAGGGAGAAGGAAGCGTGGCAGACCCCATAAAGTATATATATTCTTGATCAGGGAGACGATTACATTTACCCCGTCCGTCTGTATGTCTTTCCGTCTGTATGTGTGTCGGAGTCAATCTCAGAATCTATGAGCTAGAGATATCTAGATACTAGAGACTTTAAATTTTGTATGTAGCTATGGCACGCGCAGGTCAAGTTTGTTTGTTTGTTTTTGGATATTGGCTCCAAATTTCCCCAATTATTTAAAGGAAAGTAGTTGCCAGTATAAAAGCCAGTACATGAATGAGTTTACATTTTAATGAATTTGAAAAAATTCCATAAAAATAATAATAAAATATGTAGATAATATGCTGAACATCCATTTAGTCGCACAGAAGTTATTAAACAAAACGTTTAGCCAGTTGGCAAAGACGTGGTCAGCATCGCTAAGCGTTGGCAGTTTTCTTATACGTGTGCACACACAAACACACATACAAACACGCACATTGAATTGAGAGCAACTTTTAAGAAGTGCAAATTTGGTGTGTGTATCGGCTAGATGGTTTGTATATTAGCTACCGCTCCATCGAGTCGAACCAAAGATGGCGCTATTGGCTAAAAATTGAAAATATATTTTTTATACGTATAGTAAACGATTAATTAATAAATATTATTCTAAATCAATCACATTTTTAATTATATAATATATCTAGAGTATTTACATATATGAATTTTATATGTATGGATATAATTAGCCCATCTGCAAAGGATTTTATAAAATAATATTTTGATTAACATTACTATTATTATGTGTAAAACAATACATCAAAACTAATCAATTTTCTTCAATGCTGCTCTATAAAATAGCCTGTAAGTATACTGCCTTACAAGCCATGTAACTTTTCAATATATTCTGTAACAAAGTTGTGCCGTTAAAATTTTTTATCGTTATACACATAAAATATTGTCCAAATATTGTATATCTAGAGTTGTGATATGATTATGTCGCATTTCCTTAGGATGCAATATATAAATTCTTCAACTAGTCTGTTTCTTATCCAATTGTAATTAATATAATAGCCCAAAATAATAGTTAGCTTACCAGCAATATTAAGTGACAATAAATTTTAATTGCTTATAGTCTACAAGTTAGCAAATAAGAATTTTTCAATTAAAAAAGTGAAACCTCTGCTGTTTGGCCAGTCAACTACTTAAAACTCATTTCAAAAAGTTGAAGTCACCATATTTAATGGAGAACAGGAACTGTCTATTAATAGTGAGCTCCAGAGCTGTCCCAATACTGTAGACAAAGTTTTTATTTACCATGTCCGTTGTAGAGCTATACATATTAAAAATAAATCTGTAGAATATATGCTGCATATATAAATATATGTAACAGCCAATAATTTATAATGAATTTTACAATTTTCTTCTGATTGATCGTCCATAAATTAATTTTTTTTTATATTTTATTACTCTGTATCAGGGTGAAAAGCGACGCGATGCCGGCGCACCAAATGAGATTGTGGCATGCACCACATGTGGCAGCAGTAATAGCCCATGTACCCATTCGGCTAATAATGGATGCGCCACAGAGGTAAAAAGGAAATACCTTAACTATATAAAGTTTTATCTAATTTAGTTTTTATTTATTTTAAGACCTGCTTTGTTCAGATGCGGAAAAAAGAACCACCGCATCCGATACGCGTGGCTAAGACGATTGATGTAATTGCTAGAATAACATTTCCAACAGCTTATGCCATTTTCCTCATATTTTTCTTTGTGCACTATAAGGGATTTTCATAAAACTAAGCTACAATTAAAAACAATTAACAAGCGCTTAACTGAACGAACAAGAACAATTATTAACTAATCTTGAAATGTGGTATATTCGGGTACTTAATTTTGCCATGGTCATATGTAAACAGAAATTTCGAAGTTTTTAGTCATTTAATTTAAATATAACAAAAAAAAACTCATTTATTAAATTATTTTTAAATACCCAAAGTTCAATATTAATGACTTGAAAACAAATAAACAAAAATAAAAAAGTGATAAGCAACTTAAATTGTCGGTTTGAAAATGAAAACGACGCTACATAGATTTTTGTATTAAATTTAATATGCAAAAGATATGATATAAAAAAAAAAGAACATTGTGGTCGGGTGCAACCGATTGCTCAATACTCTGTTCTTTGTTACCCAGCTGCACTATATATTTAATGGTGCGACTTTTGAACATATTAATGGCTATATGATTACGTGAGTAAGTAATCGTAAAAAAATCTATTTAAATTATTATTGATTTTTTTATATCACTCGATGAATTATAAGGTCCGTCGCAAAACTGTGGAAAATTAAATTCTTATTTAGTCAAAAAACATTAGTCAACAAAAATATAAACAATATAATTGAAATAGAAAAATATTTTAAAATGTCAGAAACCTAATATGGCTTTTTGTGGCCAAGTGTCCCAATAATCAGCCATTTATTGTCCGTAATACTATTGAACTATGGAAGATAGAAGTGTTATAGGAAACTTAATTTTAAAATTCTAAAAGAAGTTTATGCTGGCAGTAACCATAAAATATGTTTGTCCGATTTATATATTGCATATATATTATATCAATACTCCTTCAAAAGCGTCGTAAAATATTGAGTCACGAGACGATGTAGAAAAATGATTTTTAAACAAATTTACTAAAGTAAACCACTTAAACCATTTCGTCAATGGAAAATCTGGATATTAAAAACTCAAACGAATAAGTTGATATTAACTTCCTCTATTGATTTGAAAAAAAATATACATATATATATAAACCATAAAATTGGGGTATAGAAAATTGGTGCTGAACACATTTTGACCTTGAATGGTTATTTTCCGCCCGACTGCAACGTTCTTACTTGTATACTTTGTAAACATAGTATAACTCATACGAAAATATTTTCTACCGTTCTATTTATGAACTGTGGGAACAAATGCTTTAAATTCAATAATAATAAAGATGCAATTTATACAAAAAATATTATAATTATTAAAAAAAATTGTTAAACCAATATTTTTAGAACTTACGCTGAAAGTATGTACCAAAAAGTAACGCCGTCTGAAATAAAAGACCTTAGCATAAAAAAAAAACAAAAGTCAGATGTATTGCTTAAGTATCTAACCATATTTTACCAACAAAAACTGTACCACGCATCGTACCCCAATCAAAATGCTTGAAAATAAAACGGTAGACAAAAAATTTATAAAGCTATAAGCGAATGAATATATAATACTAAAATAATTTTCACTTCTAAAATAAAGTTATGCTTTTTATGTCCTGATACAAATATATATTCTTATATGAATAATATGAAATAAGACTATATTATTTTGTTTCGTTTTTGACGAAATTAGTTCTTATGCTCTGTACTTATGTTGTACAAATGATTTGTTTAAATTTTTTACTTTAAAACATTACTTTAAATAACATTAAAAAGAGATGAATTGAAACAGCCATGTAACTTTAAAGTATGTATCCTTTTCATGTCGGTAGTCCACTGTTGAGAGCTTTAAACTTAAATAAAGAAATGTTATGACTTGTTTTGGTTTTAGAAACTTAAATTCTTTCATATTTTTAAAAGATTATCAAATTTAAAATTTTTCATGAATACTTTTTGAGCACAAATAAATAATCCTTTATTATCTGTTAAGTACATTTTTATAATTCAAATTTATTTCGTGGGATATTTTTCTTAGTTACGGTTCCATGTCAATATTCGTGTAATTTAAGTAAGTACAAAAGCATATTACATAATTTGGCAAGTGGATACAGGGCTAATTTTAGTTGACCTCATCTGGAACATTCAAGCCTGTATTATTACGAAATAATAAAGATGCAAAATAAATATTAAGTAAGTCCAATCAGATGTTAAAAATTTGTTATTATTATAATAGTATAATATAATATCTTAATTATGCGTAACAAAAAAGGATTTGCATTCAATTTTAAACAAAAACATATCATATATTTATGTATATAATATATATACATTCGAAAAACGGACCCGCAAAAACAAATTAAAAGCTATGTTAACTCATTTACAAATAACAGAACATTCGCATTCAAATGTTTTAATTAATTCAATCCTTAAAGCCTTGTGATAACTTATCAACAATTTAAATAATAAATCCTTTTCAAAAATACAGATTAAACTTAATTATTTAAAAATATTATGAGGGATTATCATTGAGCATATTAATATTTACATATATATTGGCTGCATATTGAACATAATGCCGTCCTTTCTTAATTTGAATTTATTTTTTTTATACCCTGAGCCCATTGAAAATGCGAAATCGGGGTATAATGTTTTTGTGAAAATGTATGTAACAGGCAGAAGGAGACGTCAGCTCGTCGAGCTGAGTTGATATAGCCCTGTCCGTCTGTCCGTCCGTCTATGTGAACGCAATGATCTCGTAAACCACAGAAGCTAGAGAGCTGAAATTTGGCATGTATACTCCTGAATACCATACGCTATACGAGTTTTTTTCAAAAATTCAAAACTCTTCCCGTTCTATTTTAATCTATAAATTTCGATAACTTTTCGTCTCTTTTACGTACCGTAAGAGCTAAAGACATGAAATTCACTGTGTAGATGCCTGTTGTGAATACAGACATTTTGTAATTTTTGGATTTTGGATGCCACGCCCCAAAAAACGCATTTCAAATAATAGAGACTTGTGCTTCGGCACATACACACATATGAATAACATAATCATGCCCTGAAAGTTTGAATTAAAAAGTCTTGCTAGAAAAAGCTATTAAACATTTAATTTCCACAACATAAGCCTCTTGCAGCCCAAGCGCAGTCGCCACGTCAACTGCGCAGTTGGCAGAGCGTGTGCTTGAGTATGCGTCTGTGTGTGTGTATGTATTGCTTGCAATATATGTATATGTAAACTAAGCATAGAATATTTATAGTATCGGCACTTCGCAGGGCTTAGGGTATCTCCTAGTCGAGCCGTCTCGACTAGAGCATTCTTACTTGTTATAAATGACCTTCCGAGTTGTATTTCTTATTAAAACTCTGTCTCTCCTACAACAATTCACTGAATCATCTACGCTTACAAGATGATCTTGATTCCTTTCAATGATGGTGTAAGGCTAATCAATTGCAATTGAATAGCTCTAAATGTTTGAATATGACCTTTAGTCGCATTTGTCAATATACTGCTCATTATACAATCAATAATGATTCCTTGCAACGTATTTCCACAGTGAAAGATCCAAAAGTGTTCTTGGCTTTATTAAACGATGGTCGAAAGAGTTTAATGACCCGTTTGTTACCAAACTTCTTTTTGGAATATTGTTCAATTATATGGTCACCACAGCATAAATTGTATCTGGACCGTATTGAATCGGTTCAGAAATAGTTTCTTCTCTTTGCGTTACGCAATCTGAACTGGGATCGTAACCTTCGTTTACCTTCTGATCATAAGGGTTCTTCTTGTAGATCTTCTGTCACTAATGCAAATTAATTTTGTAGTTCCTTCTCGTATTGCCCATCACTTTCGTCCTTTATATTTACCTATATGTACATATGTGCTACCTATAATAAATATTTTTATGTATTTGCTTCAGAACTCTCTATTCCTTTAATAAAATCCTTGCTTTCAGCTTACCTCAGAGAAATCACACACAGGGCCCTAGAGTGAGAATGCACAGGGATTGGCAATTCTCCCTACTTGTGTTGTGTTTTCCCATTTCTCTAAAATATATAAATATATTTTCTTCTTCTTCCTGTTTTTGTGGTTAAGCTATGTTTGTAGATTAATTTTTAAACTAAATATTGTTAATTTCTTCACTCCCTATCTTTCATAGTTCAATGATATTACTAACCATATTTGGTTGTGATTCGGGGCATAGCTCGCCGGCATGGCAAATAAAACATTGATAAAATTTTGTTATTTTTAGGCTTTTACTTTAATTACTTATTAGTGACACTAGTTTTGTCAACTATATAATAAATAAATAAATAAATAAATATGACGAACAAATGTTACATGTGGATGTTTACTCCACGGATTGAAAATATTTTCTAACATGTATTGACAAATTTTTTTAAGTTTGCAGTCGTCCAGCCTATACGCGAAATCGTAGACATGAAAATTACAACTCTTAAACTTTTTCCAAAAGACGAAAGCTATTTACTGTGATAACGAAAAGTCTCTTAACTTAGATACCATTAGATTGATGTTGTTAAACAACTTTAAATAGTGATCAGTATAATGGTTTCGAGAAAATGTATGTAACAGGCAGACAAGCCGAGTCGATTTAGCCTTATCCGTGTTTAGGTCCTTAAGTCCGTCCATATATTTGAAAGCGTCTTTCTCAGAACCCATAACAGCTAGAAATTTTTTTTGTAGGTCCTTGTATAGCACGCTCAGATCAATATAATTTTAATATTAAGTCTCTAATGCCACATAAATTTCGTAAAACACTAGTTTCAAATATTGGAGACTTGGAAACAAACATGCAAATAACATAATCACGCTCAATGAGTGTAAGTAAGAATGTACAAGTGAGACTGCTCCATTCTATAGTTATTTTACGTATCCAATATTTATTTATTATTATACATAAAGTTGACAAAACGTGAGTCACTTATAAAAAAAGAAGTAAAACCCTAAAAATAACAACATTTTATGAAGGATATCCCCACCAGGTGGGGGTGTTTTATTTGCCAGGTCCGCGAACTATGCCCCGAATCACAGCCTGACATGATATCATTGAACTATGAAAGATAGGGAGTGAAGAAATTAAAAATATTTAGTTTACGAATTAGTCTACAAACTCAGCTTGGAAATAAAACCATAAAAAAGGAAAAAAAGAAAAAACAAATATAGAAATATATATATATATATATATATATATATATATATATATATATATATATATATATATATATATATATATATATATATATTATTTCTATATTTTTTTCTTTCTTTTTTTCCTTTTTTATGGTTTATATAATATATATATTATATATATATATATATATATATATATATATATATATATATCAGTGATGAAAAAACACAACACAAGTAGAGACAATTGCCAATTCATGTACATTCTCACTCTTAGGAACTGTGTGTGACTTCTCTGAGATAAACTGAAAGCAAGGATTTTATTAAAGAAAGAGAGATTTCTGAAGAAAATACATAATATTTATTATAAGTAGCACATTAAACATGAAACGCACTTTGCAAGGAGTGCATATAATTAAATATAGAGGACGAAAGTAACGGGAAATACGAAAACTAAAAAATTAATTTGCATTAAAAGAGCAGGCAAGTCAATATTACCACTAATCAAATGATGTAGAATAGCAATAGCCAAGACTGTTCTACGGTTCATTAGTGACGGAAGATCTATAAGCTGCAGCCTACTATTATAAGAAGGTAAACGAAGGTTACGATCCCACTTAAGATTGCGTAACGCAAAGAGAAGAAAGTGTGTTACAGTCCTGATACAGTTTATGCTGTGGCGATCATATAATTAAACAACATTCTAAAATTGGAAACAGCGTAACAAAGAGAAGTTTGGGGACAAATGGGTCATTAAACTGTACGTCTGTATGTCTGTCCGTCCATCCGTCCGTCATTCCGTCTTTCCGTATGTGTGAACGCGTCGATCTCAGCATCCATAAGAGCTAGAGACTTGAAATTTTGTATGCAGGTCCCTGTATAGCACGCGGAAGTCAATTTTTTTGTAATGTCGATAACTCATCCCGTTTTAATGTTATAAAACGATTAATACACGATTAATACACATATATGATCATAACATAATCATGCCCTGAAAGTTTGTGTGTTGCTTGTGATATACATACATATAAAAGAAACAGAATACGCGGAATAGAGGTTCTTCGCTGCGTTCTGAGGGCATCCCCTGGGCGCCACCGACGACACTTTTCTTACTTGTTCAATTATGTGTGAAATATCGTTTACAATATATTTTGAATATCGGAATTTTTTTTCGAAGGAAATGTTTAAACTAATTTATTTTGAATAATGGCCAAGATGAGGAGTTCGCAATATATTGCGTCAGTTTCTTCGGCGTGTACAGCTTCCTGTAGAACTTACATTAGTTTACTCCGATCGGAAAACTGTATGAATTGTCGGGTTATTGTCCTAAACAAGATATAGGTCTTATTTTGGGGTAGAAGGTTTTCCTCCAGTATGATCTGATTTTGGTAGCAATTAACTGGGTTGCCTGATTTCTTTTAGACTCCTTGCTCTAGTTTACGGCCGCATCAAAATCTGCCGAATCCTCCACAGTGTTGATATTTTGGCGAGATAGAGCATCTGTCACAAAGTTTTCCTTGCCGGGATTATAAATGATGTTAGAAATGTGTTCATCGATAAAAACCCTAACAGGGTTTTATTTTAGCGTTCGGATTTTTATCCGAAACGGCAAATGTTAGCGGCTGGTCAACTGTGTAGATGTTTAGGTTCTTAACACCATTCAAATAATTTCGGAGATTTTTTAATCACATCACACATCACATCTTCAGAAAGATGTATCTGTTGTATGTATATGTTGGTCGTTCTTTTTCCGTTGACACCTTTTAAGATCTCCGTTAGGGGTCTTGCCGCGCTGTCGAAACCTTTTATAAAGCACATGTAATAACTTTTTGGCCCCAGAAGGCTGAACAATGTTTCTGGTGGTTGAAAATCCCTAATGGCTTTAACTTTTTCAGCCGTAGTCTGGATTCCGCCCCTGGTAAATCCCAAAAACTCCACAAACTTTTTGAAGAATTTTTAATTTTCTTGGTAAACCTTTATGCCTTTTCTGCCAACACTATTTGGTGAAACCCAGATATTCTAATATGGGATAGAGTATTTGTAGTCAGTTGTCTTTTGATTTAATCGACCCCTTTTTGTCGACGACCGACATTTAGGGTCGTATTATGCGTTTCGCAAGCAGTTGTTTAACTTCTGCGTTGACAAATTGCCACTCCTATCGGGTATGATTTTATTATATTATATATATATTATCACTTGATTGAAAGGCCGGTTTGAATATGGTTTACTTGTTAGCATGTTGTGAACTTAATTTTTTTGCTCTCCGATCATACGTCTTTAACTCTAGCTGAAAAAGCTGTGAAAAGTATGATCACCTCTTGTGTACCCATGGATTGATTTCACTTGAAATCTGCTTCCAATGTGCCAGTACAGGAAGGCGCTGTATATAGTTTTTGGCGGCTCCTTTATCAGGAGTCTTATTGAGCGCCCTGCGACAACTTTCAAGTCATCTTCGACTGCCTCTACTTCGTGTTGTGAATGAGGCCCATAACTCTCGTTGTCTTTATCTTGAGCCAAATGATCTAGGCTTTGATAGGTTTAGTTAGTTTGTTGTAGCCAATCTGCCTGAGAATGGACCGTGAGGAAGAGTCGCCTTCCATCAGGTCGGGACCACGTCCTTGTGGTTTTTGCTGCTGAAGGCGCTGTCTTGAACTACTTGCTCTCTGTTGGCTTTGGTTTCGGTTTTTTGGACTCTTCTGAAATCAGGGAATCTTTTTTTTTGAGTTACCCTATTCTCTTGCTAATCGTTGTGACACCATTTTTGGGTCTTTTAGCCGCTTGGTTTCTGAAGTTTTTCCTCAAAGATACCTCTTTCGTTGCTTGACTCAGTTTCTTGAGCTAAAGCAAATCAGCTGGGAGGTGTTATGATTAAGCGCGGAAAACAGCCCGTTTTAAGTACTTCCTCAATCCCAAGACGAAGATATGAAAGCATTCTTCCAAATTTTATCATTTAACACGGCTGCTTCATTGGGGTTATGATTCACCAAGGTCTTGTTTCTTACAATTATAAGTATTTATTCAACTTTGTCGTAGGATTTCAATAGCGGTTCGTCCCCTGGTAGTGCACTTTGTAGGCGGGCGTTCTGTCTGCATGAGACATTGTTTTGTTGATTCCCGTCGAGTTCCGGGATCATCATGGCCAAAGGTTTGTTGTTCTTGTTAAGTCTGTTAAACTGATCTGCAATGTTAGCTATATCTTCGAACCTTTTCGTCTGTTGTTCCAAGGCTGCGTTCATGTGGGATTCTAACCGTTCCATCTGCTCAGTGTTTATTCTGATAGCTGGTCTGCGTTCCAAATAAAAAGACATAAGGTCTCCTCCACTGTCAATGTCTGGTTTACTCAAGAGTTTGGCAATCGAACAGAATGTTTAAAATACAAAAATACAAATTAAGTAATTAATTTAAATATCTTTTTTCAGGTCTCTAGCTCTTACGGTACGTAAAAGAGACGAAAAGTTATCGAAATTTATCGATAAAAAGGGAACGGGAAGAGTTATCAAATTTTTGAAAAAAAAACTCGTATAGCGTATGGTATTCAGGAGTATACATGCCAAATTTCAGCTCTCTAGCTTCTGTGGTTTACGAGATCATTGCGTTCACACAGACGGACGGACGGACGGACAGGGCTATATCAACTCAGCTCATCGACCTGATCAAGAATATATATGGTCTGCGACGTCTCCTTCTGCCTGTTACATACATTTTCACAAAAACATTATACCCTTATTTCCCATTTTCAATGGGCTCAGGGTATAAAAAGGGTATCACGTTTTTGTGAAACAGTATATAACAGGCAGAAGAAGGAGTGGCAGACACCATAAAGTATTAAAATTCTTGATCAAGGAGACAAGTCGAGTCGATTTATCCCTGTCCGCCTGTCCGTCAGTATGTCCGTCCGTCAATCCGTATGTTTGAATGCGGCGATCGCAGAAACTATAAGAGCAGAGAATTGAATTCGAGAATTGCTTTTTTTGGAGGTTCGTGAATAGCATGATTCGATCAAGTTTGTTTCAAATAATCGATAACTATTTCTATTTAATGTTATCGATTAAAAACGAAATCGATATTCACTTAAAAAAATCTATTTTATTAATCTTTATACCTAGAGTCTTAAAATTTTTGATTTTAGTTTCATGTTTAATATAATTTTGATCAATTTTATATTCCAATGCCCTTTCGCCCCAAATTTGTAAACCAGTTATCTCAATACTAGTGCTAAGGCAATCACAAAAATGTGAATAACGTTGTGAAAATTTGAATAAGAACGTCCATGCAGGTATTAAACAGTTTATTTCTCACAACATAGGCGTCTTGCAGCTTAAGCGCAGTCGTTAAGTTTACTGCACAGTTAGCAGAGCGTGTCCTAGTGCGTGCCTGCGCTTGTGTGAGTGTGTGTATTTCTTGCAATATATGTAAGGCGTGGTAAAAGCTTAATAGCTGTCTGTCCGTATGTGAACGCGTCGATCTTAGCATCTATAAGAGCTAGAGACTTAAAAATTTTTATGTAGGTCCTTGTATAGCACGCTCAACTCGTTTTAATGTTATCGATTAAAAAAAAGTCCATCCAGAAAAAAAGTTATTAAACATCTTCTTCGTTCCATAGTGCGCAAAAAATTTTAAAGTAGCTGGGCATTTCCGTAATTTGTTCAATTATATACATACATATATAGGTTTAGCGACTGGAAAGGGTCATAGTGATGCGAGAGTAGAGCTCGCTCGTTCTTATCGATTCAGCGATTGACTCTCGTCTCACACTCTCCGAGCATAGGGAGAGTGTTATTCTCGCAGATGTTGCCGTTAGCGTAGACACGAGCGGCAGACAGGCCCCGCTTTAGAGCCACGGAACGCTACGTTACAGAGCGAAGCAGGAGCTGCATAGAAGGCGCCGGAAGCCCGGCATTACAAAGTTAATAAAAACAAGTGAAGAAAATGACTTCGAGGGACAGTACAGGATATCAATTGGAACAGGACAACATTTCTGACGGACATCTAGGAAAGGATACGAAGGACATCTATGAGGGATATCCTTGTCGCCTATTATGACATGTGTTTAAGCACGTCCGCCATTTAACTTTTTTTAGCTATATGTCCAACTGAAACGCAACAAACATTCAAATTATATTTACCAGTACGAATTAAAACCAAATACCTATGACTTATTATTTATCGCAAGGTGCACCATAATCACACAGTCGGTTGATATATACATTGTATATATTTATTAAATTAACACTTCTTATTATACCCTGAACCCATTGAAAATGGGAAATCAGGGTATAATGCTTTTGTAAAAATGTATGTATGTAATAGGCAGAAGGAGACGTGGCAGAAGTACATACATATGTACATTCTTGATCAGCTCGATGAGCTGAGTTGATATAGCCCTGTCCGACCGTCCGTCTGTGATGAACGCAGCGATCTCGTAATCCAAAGAATCTAGAGAGCTGTATACCCGTGCATAACATACGCAATACGATTTTTTTTCCAAAAATTCGTGTACCGTAAGGCTAGAGACTTGAAATTCACTGTAACGTGTATGAATACATACATTTTGTAATATTTGTATTTTGGATGCCACGCCCCCTTCGCCCTAAATTTGCGATTTTAGCCCTGTCCGTCTGTCCGTATGTGTGAACTCTTCGATCTTACCATATATGTATAAGAGCTAGAGACTTGAAATTTTGTACGTAGGTCCCTGTATGCGCAGGTCAAGTTTGTTTTAAAAATTCCATAACGCATCTCGTTTTTATGTTATCGACATCAAAGTGAATTGGTTATTTTGTACCATGTCCGTCATGATGTCTTTCCTTATATGAAAGAAACCGCTTATATCAATAAGAGAATTTTTAATATATACTCGTGTATACCCCGATAATATGCCGAGATTTTCCCGATACGCTCACTAGGGGCGTGGCAAATAGGATAATGCATTATTCTCAGAAATATTTCGAATGTATATTCATGTAGACACCCCAAGATCAAAAAGCAATTTAGTTCGTAAGTTAGTGTTATGTTCCGACCAAAAATGATATATCCACGTTTACAGTGATTCTTCAGATTCTTTTTTAGTTTGAACACTATTACTATTATTTGAGATACTACAAACTTGATCCTTGGTATATACTTGGATTAACATCCCAAGATCAACAAGTAAGAATGCTCTAGTCAAGACGGCTCGACTAGGAGATACCCAGAGCCCTACGAAGTGCCGATACTTCAAATATTCTATGCTAAGTTTACATATTCATATATTGCAACCAACACATACACACACAGACGCACGCTCAAGCACACGCTCTGCCAACTGCGCAGTGGACGTAGCGACTGCGCTTGGGCTGCAAGAGGCATATGTTTTGGAAATTAAATGTTAAATAACTTTTTTTCTAGCAGGACTTTTTTATTCAAACTTTCAGGGCATGATTATGATTATGTTATTCATATGTGCCACTAAGCTAAAAAAAGTCAATAAAGAAATGAAAAGCTAACTACGCCCGGATTTGCCTAGCAAGTCAATGAATTCTATAATATTTCTGATTTTTGTGGGATCTGACACGGTGCCTTCTCTTTGTTACATACATTTTAACAAAATTTCAGGGTATATAAGTTAGAAAAAAGTATATTTATTAAACAGATCTACAAGTGAATTTCAAATATCTAGCTCTTACTTTAAACAAACAACAATATTCACGATTTGTATCAATAATGAGCAAGCCGGATGAACGATACACGAGTATACATTTCAAATTTTACCTGCGGTTTGCGAGATCATCGCGTTTTATCGAGGATTGCAAAATATTATCGGGAAAGTATTCTGCTGTTGCTTTGAAGCCGTGGGCAGACTAACATTTCGGTGGCAGGCTATGGACTTTTCAACAGGACTCAGCACCGTTTTACAAAGCTCGAGTGAACCAAGAATGGCTTAAAAACAACATTCCGAACTTCATAACTTCCACACAATGGCTCTCGAATTCACCAGACGCGAATCCAATGGATTATGCTCTTTGGGGCACTTTGGAAAAGCAAAGTCCGAACTAAAAGATACACCAGTTTTTGAGCCACTAAAGAAAGCCATTGTTCGCGAGTTAGCCAATATACCTGAAAGTCACATTCGGCCAGCTTATGATTCGTTTTTGGACCGTGTCAAGGCCATAGTCAATGTAAAAGGTGGTCATATCGAGCAAAAGTGAATTGATTCTGAATTTTGTATTGTTTTCTCACATTTTATTCGTTGAACTAAATTAAAGTAATTTTCCAAAGTTTAGGTATGAGCTATGCAATTGTTTACAATTACAATTCGAGTGCTGTACTATATTCCTGTACTATATTTTAATATATATTGTTTGTTACAGCTTCTAGGTATGTACGTATAAATTACAACTATAAATATAATATAAATACCATATATCATACTATTTCATACTGCTCTTGATTATTCTACATTTTACTTTTCGATTATTCTATATATTTCACTAAAACTAAATGAATATTTTCCAAGTCAATCTGATAAATAGATGAGCTGATCGACAAACTCACATAATTTCGGTCAATATGAAGCAGATAAATATTCAAAAAGAGTATACGTTAATTGTGAGAAATAATATCAAAATATCTGTCCAATGCTGATTAAATATTCAAAAAGAGTATACGTTAATTGTGAGAAATAATATCGAAATATCTGTCCAATGCTGACTATTAAAAAATAAGTATATAATTCAGCGGTACAATAGGGTCCTGCCTGTAAAGTACATTTTATATACACACAGCTAGTTATCGTTGTTGTTACCCTGGCATTTTATCAACAATCTGGTTTTACGAAACAACGCCTGTGTATTGGTTGAAGAATATCTACTAATAGCATCAAAGGGAGTGGAGTGTTGTGGTTATAGTAGCCGTTGCACGCTATGAAAAAGCGAACTGTAATGTGGACTCAGGGAGTGGTCGCATGTGGATCGTCTGTCTATAAGGCAAGTGGGAAATTGGTAATACGACCAAAATGCGACTTCGTTGGCTGGTGGTTGCTGGTGGTTGGCCAAAAACGGCAACAAAACTACAATTGATAGTTGTTCAGTGTTACTACCAGCAACGAAAGCCGCTGATGACGGTTGAAAACATAACCTAACTACCCTCTTTTAAGCAAACCATGTAGGTTCGAGTGTGTGAGTCTGTGTGAATATGCATACATATGTTTAAGGCAGGTGTGCGTGCGGGTTTGTAGCTTCCCGCTATTGCTTTAAAGTTTTGTGTGGTAGCAAATAAAATTTTAGTTAGTCACACGCCGTCGTCAAGGATACGTCATCGTTCATTTATGTTTTTTGTATATCGAAGTTGAGTTGTTATTGGCAACCATTTAAAGGACTATAGAAGTGTATTACTAAAAGAGTATAAATACACTCTGCATTTTCTCTGTGTCTCTATCTCTTTCTCTCTATGTCTATATATCTCTCTCTATTCCCTCTTCGTTCTCTCTCTCTCTCTCTCTTTCTCTCTCCCCCCCCCTCTCTCTCACTCTTTCCCTCTTTCTCCCCCCCCCCCCTCCTCTCCCTCTCTCTCTTTCTCTCTCTCTCTCTCTCTCTCTCTCTCTCTCTCTCTGGCTCCCCATAGTTTCACCTGTATGTGGATTCGGTTTTTTTAGTGTATGTGAATCGTTTAATAGTGCATTATTTGAATATATATGAAACTACACTCCCGCGGCACACTTTCTGCGCCTGCAGCCAAACAAGGACAGCAATTGAGCTCATAGCACCTGCCTAGATCTATAAGAAGTTTCCGGCTGCGCAGGTAAATTGTCGACGCTGCTGACGTCGACTTCTAGAATAACGTGACGTAGCTGTAAATTCAAATTTGAACTTCAGTCAAGAGTCAAAGCTGAAAGGATTAACATGTCCTGCAATTTCAGCACGGCAGCTGGTCTCTCAGACCATCGAACTCTTTATAAAACAGAATAGAAATAGAAAAATAGAAAAAAAAACTATTACTCATATAAAAAAGATCGAACTAAAAGGAAAATTATTTATTGGTAAGCGTATAACACATGCTCATGTATATAAAGCTTCTGCTATTTTATCTTGGCACTGGGAGAATTCACAGTCGATTACATGATATTCTGTGGTTCTGCGGGTGCCAAAATGCAATGTGCAGAATAAAACAGCGAAATTAAATAATAAATGTATGTAATCGAAATGAAAAAGAATTTAATTACAATTGAAGAAACACAAACACAATCTTCTAAAAAATTATGTGAACCTTATGCAAATAAACATTTGAAATTATTATTTATGATTAAGGGACTTCCTATGCACTGCTTCTATTTATAACAAGGCATAATATCAGCAATTGGCCTAAATAAAAAATTACTCACCCAATTATATAATCCTTATTACTTAACGATATACCTAATATATTACGTCTGTTCTATTTGATACCTTACATTTTCACAATCAGTTATTACGCTAATTTCTTATAAAACCGTCGAAAATATATTAAGGTCACCTCAAATCTTACACAATTTTTCTATAGCTACAAGCTATAGCAAAAGAAAAAGGAAAGTGAGCAGAACAAGCAAATTATATTCACCAGTATTCTACTCCAAATATTAAATGATTTTAGTTAATTTTTTAAACAGCTACATTAATATCATGAAGCTTATCAGATAATACAATAATAACTGTGCCTTTTTGGAGCTGTAAATCCAAAATATATAAAAATTTATATAAATTTTTGACAAATCAATAGAGGTCAGCAATATATATATATATATATATATATATATATATATATATATATATATATATATATATATGTATATATATATAAAACATTTATATTTTCAATTATAATTTAATCAAAGCAAGCTCCGACATATGTAAAGTATCGTGTGGCGTTTGGAAATCAAACTACTGTATACATACACACATATGCAGACATGCACCTCACCATATGCTACACAAGCACATATAATTAATGTTAGGCTGTTTCCACACCTCATGAACTTTCAGGGCATTATATGTGTGTATGTGCCGAAGCACATTTTCAATAGGTTCAGGGTATAAAAAAGTTTACTTTCCCTAGTAAAAGAACGTGAGAGATATTTCTGTCGAATTTGGAAACAGGAAGAGTTCTTCTAAATTTGTACACCCTCTTTAGCCGATTTAATATTATATATAAAAAACTGCAAATTTTATACACTGATGGGAAATGAGGGTATAATGATTTTGTGAAAATATATAATAGGCAGGTAGACGTCGCAGACTCCACAAACTGAGATGATATAGCCCCTTACCCGTCTGTCCCTCCGTCCGGCCGTCTGTCCGTATGTTTGAACGCGCGGATCTCAGAATTTATAAGAGCTAGAGACTCGAAATTTTCCGCCCGTCCGTCCATCCGTACGTGTGACCGCAGCGATCTCGTAAACCACAGAAGCTAGTGAGCTGAAATTTGACATTTATACTCGTGAATATCATGCGTTTTTTTTTTCTTCAAAAATTCGTTCCCGTTCACTTATAGACATGAAATTTACTATAACGATTCGCTTAATGAATACAAACATTTTGCAATTTCTGGATTTTGGATGCCACGCCCCCTTCGCCAAAAATTTGCAAAATACGCAAATACTAGAGACATAAGCTTTGGCAAATACGCACATATTAATGACATAATCACGCCCTGAAAGTTTGTTTAAGAAAGTTCATCCAGAAAAAGTTATTAAACGTTATATCCAGAAAAAGTTATTTCCCATAACATGGGCGTCTTACAGCTTAAGCGCAATCGTTGTGTCAACTTAGCAGTTGTGAGAGCGTGTGAAGCCGTCTGTGTGTGTGTGTGTATGTCTTGCTTGAGATGTATGTATGTATATACACATACATAAAAGAAAACGGAAAAGCGGTTCTTTACAGGGTTCACGGTAAGTCGGTATACGGACTAAGGTTTTCTTACTAGTTTTTATTAGTTTTTTTCTATTTTATGTAATTATTTAAATTGAAGTTAGTTCAAATAAAGCCAATATATGAATGAGTTTGCATTTTCATAAAGTGGAAAAAGCTAAATAAAATATGTAGATAATATGCTGAAAATTAAAAAAAAAATAAAATCCAATCAGTCACACAGAAGTTATTAAACAAACCCGTTTGGAAAGTCGGCAAACGAGTGGTCAGCAACGCTAAGCATTTGCAGTTTTCTTATACGTGTGCGCACACACTCTCACACATTAAACTGTGACCATCTAGCAAAGTATAAGAACTGCAAATTTATTGTGTGTATCGGCTAGATGGTTTGTGTATTAGCTATTGCTCCATGGAACCATAGGAACCATAGGCACAAAAAAATTTAAAATTGAATTTTTTTATACGTATATGCTATTTGCACGCTCTACAGTATTTTTACGCAAATCGAACGTGGTTCTGGGGATCTCCTAGTCGGGGCGCCCGAATAGAGTTTTCTTGGACTATTTTCGATGGGCTAAGGTTATAAAAAAGAAACGGACAATGTTCGGAATAGCGGTTTCTTTATACCCTGAAAATGGGAAATCAGGGTATAATGTTTTTGTGAAAATGTATGTATCAGGCAGAAGGAGACGTCGCAGACCACACAAAGTATATATATTCTTGATCAACTCGATGAGCTGATTTGATATATGTAGCCCTGTCCGTCCGTCCGTCCGTCCGTCTGTGTGAACGCAGCGATCTCGTACACCACAGAAGCTAGAGAGCTGAAATTTGACATGTATACTCGTGAATACCATACGCTATACGAGTTTTTTTTCAAAAATTCGATAACTGTTCCTGTTATCTTTTTATCGATAAATTTCGATACCTTTTCGTCTCTTTTACGTACCGTAAGAGCTAGAGACATGAAATTCACTGTGTAGATGCCTGTAGTGAATACAGACATTTTGTAATTTTTGGATTTTGGATGCCACGCCCCCTTCGCCCTAAATTTACAAAAAACGCATTTCAAATACTAGAGGCTTGTACTTTCGGAACATACACACATGTGAATAACATAATCATGCCCTGAAAGTTTGAATAAACAAGTAATAATGCTCTAGTCGAGACGGCTCGACTAGGAGATACCCTGAGCCCTGCGAAGTGCCGATACTTCAAATATTCTATGCTTAGTTTACATATACAAATATTGCAAGCAACACATACACTTACACAGACGCACGCTTAAGCACACGCTCTGCCAACTGCGCAGTTGACGTAGCGACTGCGCTTTGGCTGCAAGACGCCTACGCTATGGGAAATTAAATGTTTAATAACTTTTTTTCTAGCAGGACATTTTTATTCAAACTTTCAGGGCATGATTATGTTATTCATATGTGTGTATGTGCCGAAGTACAAGTCTCTAGTATAGTGGCATCCAAAATCCAAAAATTACTAAATGAAATGAAAAGTTATCGAAATTTATCGATAAAAATCGAACGGGAAGAGTTATTGAATTTTTGAAAAAAACTCGTACAGCGTATGGTATTCAGGAGTATACATATCAAATTTCAGCTCTCTAGCTTCTGTGGTTTACGAGATCGCTGCGTTCACACAGACGGACGGACGGACGGAGGGACAGACGGACAGGGCTATATAAACTCAGCTCATACTTTGTATGGTCTGCGACGTCTCCTTCTGCCTGTTACATACATTTTCACAAAAACATTATACCCTGATTTCCCATTTTCAATGGGCTCAGGGTATAAAAAGTCCTGCTAGAAAAAAAGTTATGAAACATTTAATTTCCACAACATAAGCCTCTTGCAGCCCAAGCGCAGTCGCTACGTCAACTGCGTAGTTGGCAGAGCGTGTGCTTGAGCGTGCGTCTGTTTGTGTGTATGTGTTGCATGCAATATGTGTATGTATGTAAACTAAGCATGGAATATTTGAAGTATCGGCACTAGGCAGGGCTCAGGGTATCTCCTAGTCCAGCCGTCTCGACTAGAGCATTCTGACTTGTTACATTTGCGCAGTTCCCAATAAAAACAAGATGGCAACTATGGCTCAAACACTGGAGCAGAATTGCGTGACTACAACGATTTTGGAAAAGGAACGTTGGCATGATATTAAGTGCAGCTACGATAGCCACATGTCCATTTTACCTGTTTGGCTAGTTTGGAGCCGTGTGCACAATGATGTAATTTACGTAAGCCCACAATTCCTGTTACCACCAATATATCCTGCGCACATGCCGTACAAAAACTAGACCCAAATGAAAGAACGATAGTCGACAGTGATTGCATAATAAATGTAATTTCGTTTCGTGCGTTCCTGTACGTCAGGCGCCACACGCGACTGAAAATGCGAAATTTGTGTTTATAAGCAACCGCTCCACCGCGTTGGTCGTGAGTCTGTCTACATACATAGTAAATATGTAGCTTCAAGATTTTCGTTTAACATGGCATACATATAACCTCATTATGTATCGCTAGAAAAAAACAAACCAAATTTCCTGGGTCTATCGATTTTAATATTAAACCTAATACACTAATTTTGTTGCTTCACTCACTCAAAAACGGAAGCACGAGTAAATAGCAATTGCCTAAAATTATTTAAACATACATTATATTTATATTTCACTTTTTCTATTTTTTAGGTCTGTCTATCGCATAAACTTCGGCAATATCTTTACGAATTGGAATCAAAATTGAAAACGGTGCTCCTCCTGCCACCTATATTGGGTTTTCAATTTTTAAATGTCTCCAAAGGATTTTTAACTTTAATAGTGATAATAAGAAAAAAGTATATACAAGCATTGTACAAAAAAATATATATATATAAAATAAATGAATAATTTTTGTTAGCAATAATTGCATTCGACGTCACCAAAAAGACCTGCTTAGCGAAACAGTTTGCGTAAAAATTTGAGATCGAATGAATGATACGAGAGGAAATACCATCGCGACAGCTAACCCACAATTGTAGGCAATATGATATACAAAGCGAGAGGTATACGATTAAGGACTTGAAGTTTTCCGTGCACATATTCCAGCACAATATTGAAGTCTATGGATATTATTAAAACAGAAAACGAGCTTCTCGAACTGAAAAACGAGATTAACAACAAAATCTATCTAATAAACAACCTTAAGAATAGGTTGCACAAAACTACGAACTATGTTCGTTGGAAATATTTATGAATTTTGCGAAAATAATGCCAATATGTTTTTTCATACTTATTCACGAAGTGAAATAAGTATATTGGTTTTGTAAAATGTCCGTCATGCTGTCCGTCCGTCTGTCCGTATGAACGCAAACCATGTCTACGTTATTGAAATTAGAGACTTTCAATTTGGAATATATACTCGTGTATACCCTCGTCTAATAAAGTGTCAACATTTTCCCGATACGCTCACTAGGGACGTGGCAAATAAGATAATGCCTGTATCTCAGAAACACTTCTTATAGAGGTGCTAGAGAGTTGATATTTGGAATGTATACGCATGTTGACACCCTAAGATCAAAAAGCTATGGTGGATATATTTACGCCCATTGGGGGCATGCTACATCGATTGAAATTGTATCTTCTACAGCATTTGTGCTAGAAGTACCAAACTTGGCATGTGAGAGACTGTTACCTACCCTATAAATATCGACAAAACAAATAATATGACAACGCCTTGGCAATTCTGATCTTAATATATAGTGATTTTTGCAGATTCTATTATATTTTGAACACTATTGATACTACAGACTTGAGACTTGGTATGTATACTCGGGTTAACATCCCAAGATTAAAATGTTATGGCGAATATATTTACGTTCACAAAAGACGTGGCCAACCATATTTGATTATATCTCCTCCTCTATAGACTATGCCTCATATCGGCCTATATACAGAAAAATACCATGTAACTTTCGCATTTTTATACCCTGAGCCCATTGAAAATGGGAAATCAGGGTATAATGTTTTTGTGAAAATGTATGTAACAGGCAGATGGAGACGTCGCAGACCTTACAAAGTATGAGCTGAGTTTATATAGCCCTGTCCGTCTGTCCCTCCGTCCGTCAGTCCGTCTGTGTGAACGCAGCGATCTCGTAAACCACAGAAGCTAGAGAGCTGAAATTTGACATGTATACTCCAAACTGTATCTACTACAGCTTTTGAGCTAGAACGGCCAAATTTGGCTCGTAAGACGTCGCAGACCCCACAAAGTATATGTATATATTCTCGATCAGCTCGATGAGCTGAGTTGATATAGCCCTGTCCGTCTGTCCGTCTGCGATCTCGTAAACCGCTGAAATTTGACATACAGTGGCTCCAACGACAAATCGGACTGTTTATTTCAATGTGGGTTTTCTTAAGCAGTAAGTTACTTATTTTAAGTTTAAAATTTTTTCCTGAATTCTATAATGCATTAGCTTTTTTATACAACAAAACAAAATTATAATTCAAACGGGAACATTTTTTTTATTTTACAAAGCAAGTCAGATTATGAGGCTCAACGCCAAATCGGACAAACAAAAACTGCAAGGAAAATATCGGTTTTTCGGCGCAAAGTTTGGTTTTTTTTCTTATTGTACTTTGTTATATGCTTCAGTTCTTTTAAGCATTAGCAAATTATTTTTGCGAAATGGGTCTACGTGGAAAACAAACTGGTGTTGAAGCACGGCAATAATTTTCAAACTAAATTTTGATGGCAAATCTGGCAGATCTGGTAGGAAGGAGCAAATCCATGAGTCCATGATTTAATAAAAAGGTTTCGGGAAGATGGAAATTCGATTAATAAAAGTCAGAAGGGCAAAAGAAAGCGATTAAATTCACGAGAAGAGTGGTCAATCATATGTCCCTTTAAATCCTTTTAAAATCGATAAAGACCTAAGGTTGTCGGTGCAATCTAAATTCGGAAAGGATGTTTATGACAACACTGTGCGCAATACTTTGCAGAGGCATTTTCATTGCCAAGTTGCCATAAAAAAGACATTTAAAAGGCGGTCAGGGTAAAATTCGCAAAAGAATATTGCTGAAAACCAAAAATTTTTGGAATCGTGTAAGTTGGTTGTATATCATATAACAATAAATAATTTTTTTTTGTTTCATTAATTATGTTATTTAAATGCCTTATTTACTGATGAAAGTAAATTCAATTTACATTGGTCCGATGGTAAGGTGCTTTTGTGGCGTAAAACAAACACCGAGTTTGAGCCCAAAAACATCATAGGCAATATTAAGGTTCGGTGATGGTTTGCATGTCGAGTGCGAGGGTAGGGAATCTGCATTTTATCGATGGTAATTTGGACAAATTTGGGTACCTCGAAGTTTTGAACAAAAATTGTAAGCAAAGAGCGGACAAATTGGGGATCCTTAACGATTTTCCTTTCTACCAAGATAACGATCCCACGCAGTCGTCAATGGTAGCCAAGCTCTGGCTAATACATAACTGTCCCAAACCGATTCAATCGACAGCCCAGAGCCCGGACATCAATGATTGAGAATCTTTGGGAAGTATTGCTCAGAAAAGTCTACCAAAACCGGCATCACAGGCGTGACCAATTAAAAGAGGATTTAATTGCAGAATGTGACTTGTTATGAGATTTGTAAAATAAAAGAAATGTTCCCGTTCGATATATAAAATTCTTTTTGTTGTATAAGAAAGCTAATGCATTATAAGATTTTGTGGAAAATTATAAAACTTAAAATTAGTAACTTACTGCTTAAGAAAAACCACATTGAAATAAATAAAAAGTATTGTCCGATTTGGCGTTGAGGCCACTGTATATACTCGTGAGTACCATACGTAAAACGAATTTTTTCAAAAATTCGATAGCTCTTCCCGTTGTCTTTTTATCACTAAATTGCGATAACTTTTTTTCTCTTTTGCGTACCGTAGGAGCTAGAAAACAAACATTACACAATTTTTGGATTTTAGATGCCATGGCCTCTTCGCCATAAATATGCATAAAACGCATTTCAAATACTAGAAACTTGTGCTTCGGCAAATACACACTTATGAATAACATCATGCCCAGAAAATTTGAATCTTATTCAAGTCAAGTCCTTTCAGGAAAAACTTATTAAACATTATATTTTTTGCACAACATAGCCGTCTTGCAGCCCAAGCGCAGTCGCTACGTCAACTGCGTAGTTCGCAGAGCGTGTGCTTGAGCGTGCGCCTGTGTGTGTGTATGTGTTGATTGCAATATATTTGTATGTAAACTAAGCATAGAATATTTGAAGTATCGGCACTAGGCAGGGCTCAGGGTATCTCCTAGTCGAGTCTCGTAAAATCTCTTATCACAACATGATATATTTTAATGAATTAAGTTCACTTTTTATTGTGCTGCAATAATTTTTAAGATTCACAAATGTTTATGGGCCTATGTGATTCAAGCAATTATAGCCCCAATATACATACATATGTACATATGTATGTACTATGTACATATCCAGATTTATTAGTATATATATATACAGAAATGGAAGTATTTATGTATGTATGTAAATACAATATGTGTTAAGTGGTTTTGGAAGTCCACAAGTCAGATAATAGGAATATACACAGTTTGACACGAAAGTGATTTCACATGGAAAAAAAATATATTTTTGTTCTTTAGCACAAAAAAAAAATACTAAGCGTGAGATTTCAACATTTCTTAAAATTGTATTATGTTTTTTAAACTGTTGTCTTACAAAAATAATTAATAACAATTCATTAACTATTAACATAGGCATACAAAACAATAAAAACTAAAAATGTATTTAAATTCAAGTGACACGAAAGTGTTTTCACAAAAAAAAAATTCAAAAATAAGGCAATATTAACTATATTAAATATATTAACTATTAACTGTTTTGTATGCCTATGTTAATAGTTTATGAATTGGTGTTAATTATTTTTGTAAGACAACAGTTTGAAAAACATAATATAATTTTAAGAAATGTTGAAATCTCACGCTTAGTATTTTTTTTTTTTTTTGTGCTAAAGAACAAAAATATATTTTTTTTCCCATGTGAAAACACTTTCGTGTCAAACTGTATGTAAATACATACATATGTACATATGTATGTACACATTGTCATAGAATAGCTTCATAAATAAAACGACCATTACGGGTTAGCGCTGGAAACTAAAACGAAATGTCCCGAGCGATAGCCAATAGCGCAATACAGCATAGCCAATTTTTTGCGCTTTAAAAGTTTGTTCCCGTTGTCCCGTCTATGTGTCATATGGTTAGTCGTTTTATAAACAAGTTTATCATTATCGAACGAGCGCTCACAGAGCACTGATTTTACTGTCACATATTTCTGCTGCTCGAAGCAAAAAGTGAAACTGGAAAACACGGGAAATCGACTTCGACGGGGCGGCCGGCGTAAAGTATTTTTGTATACAAGATTTTTTTCTGCTTGTCCTATCTTGCCTTTAGTATGTTGCCCTGGTATGAATAAATGAAACTAGTTCAGTTTTATAAGCAATACTTTTCGGTTCAGTTATGATGAGAAAATGTATTTCAAGAGTTAGCTGATCAAACTATAAGCGAAATTTAGGCTTTGAAATTTTAAGTATGGCACAAAGAGCAAAAATAGCGGAAATAGGCAAGCCAATAAAAAAAAAAATTTTAACTAGTGTTGAATATGCACACATTTGTCAGTTTATTAATGAATTCGGCGGAGGTGGTCTACCAATGGATTGCGAGTTAAAAATGGTAAATCTAGTTTTCACTGATATTGAACCATTAGCCCTAGTTTGCATATTGCAATCGCAACTATTTAACAACGTACGACGCGGCCAACATTGGCGGTATGAGAGCCGCGCCAAAACACTTTTAAAAGCGTAAGTTAAATATGTAGCTTGCTTTGAGAATTTCCTAAATGTTTGCTTGGCCGCTTTCCTTTAGTTACGACGATCAGTGCCATTTTTACAATGACAATGCTATTGTAATAAACATGGCCTGTGCGGAATCAATAAATCCCATATCTTTGTGCCGGCTTCTGCTGCAAGAGAAATATGATCTGCGGCAAAAACCTGCTGTATCCCAATTGCTAAGGCGTCCTCATTTGATTAACGACACACGCCTAGCCCCCAACGTACAACAGTGTTTATATAGCGATAATCAGGAGGGACCTATAACAGATCTTCGCCGTCGAATAATCGGCGAAGAATACGAGTTGAAACTTAAACACCTGGCTAAAGAAGCTGGTATACACTTTTATGATGAACGAGATTTGCGCCGAATGGGATATGACAAGACGCCTGATATCAAAGTTATTTTGCCTTTCCTTTACAAAGGCCATATTATTAACTGGATTGAGAGCAAAGCTAATTTTGGCGATCCCAAAAGCCACAAATGGAACATACAGCAGCAATTGCTGAGCTATTGTAATCGGTAAATGTTGTTTGTTATTATATATTACATGATTTACATATATGTATATATTACACGTAGCTTTGGACCAGGTATTATTATCTATTGGTTTGGATATCATAAAGAAACGCCAAAGTTACTGGATAATAATATTGGTATAACAATTTTAGCAGATTTTCCTGATCGTGAACATTTGGATTTAATGCAGATGCCAGAATAACCTACTGTCTAAGCCCTTGAAATTTTTTAATTAACTTTATGACACTGTGTTTTGGCAGTTTTATCATTTTGCAGGATATTACTAATTGTAAATTGAATATCGTAAAATATAAAGTATAATAATTGCCCAAAATTCCCGAATTCATTCAATAATTATTGTGACAGAAATTAAAACATTTATTATTTAATACAACCAAATGTATGCTGTTAAAGATAAGTTTGTATACGTTTTTGCATTTTATTTTAAATTATTGATTGTTTCAAATATTATTGTTGCAATTATTCGTACTGGTAGGCAACTCGTTTACTTGATAACATTTCAGCTTGTAATACAAAATCATTTAAAAGAACGTTACAGGTCTTTCAGCTCCTCCGGCATATCATTTTTCGGATGTTTGTTCTCAAAATGTTGCTTGTAAGTCTTAGGGTCTGGCATTTGCGACTACATGAAAGAATTAAAATTTTAATTTTGTAATTATTAAAGTTTTTTAGAGAAAGCCGTTGCTTACTTTGCAGAGCACGCAAACATGTACGAGTGCTTTTTGAGCCGCTTTCTTTTGGTCGTTGGCACTGTGGCCCTGCTGCTTTTTCATCTTCGCTTGTTTTTCAGCGGCCTTTGCTTGCGACTGTATTTTTTGGTGACCGCGTGCCATTGCTGCAGCAGAGCAGTTGATTTTCTGGCCCTACAAAAATATTATATACAATAAATACATAAACGTGTCGTAAATAAAAAACATTTTTTCATCTTAAGATAAAACACACGTCTAATTTACATTTGACAATAAGGCTGTCTGTACTCTCTATATATGTTAAAGGTGTTCGTAAATGAATCAATACGTTTTAAATACGTTTTAGTCATTCCACGTAAATAAAAGTACGTGTTAGACGTCATCAGGAAGATAGCTGAAAGTTTCTTAACACGTTTTGGTTCGTTTATTGACCACGTTTTATGTCTCACCTAATTGTAAATTTGGTTGAAAGGTGGACAGATGCAGATATTGGCAAACTTTTAAATTTTTTTTAATTTACAAAGTACGTCTTTTGTGATACCCGAATTTATTGACACTTGTTAAGCGTAAATCTCCCTGTTTAGTTTGTTTTTGGTTTTACAGTATTATAAATTGTGACCTCTGATTTTGTTGTGTAGAGTGTTGGGAAACGATTTATTGGTGTAGCATAAGTTTTACGTCAAACACAAATTATCGATATGGCAGAATTTTAATACTAATAGTTTATTTCGTATAATTAAATCAACAGATCATGGTTTGACGTTGTCGTTGGCTTTATATAACTACGCTTATAACTATGACAGTTAAAAATTACAAAATAACAATACACGCTATATTCAATTTTATTAAAATGATAAATATCGTGAAATTTGAATACTCTATCAGAAATCAGTAGAGGAATAGAGGTGGAAATATTATATTATATTATCGAGGTATTGAATTTTTAGCTTTTCGCTTCACAATGGGTAGTGTTCGCGCTATAGATGCTGCTGAATTTTTAAAAAGACACGCTACCGTTAAAGTACATAAAAAGATTTAGATTTAGTTACAGAATTAATTAATTATTAATTAATTAATTAATTAATTAATATAACCAAACAAATTGCATTTAATATTTATGCGTTATTGTTATTTAAAAAAGATCATTTGAAATTCCCTTACGAAAAATATGTTAAGTTTTTGAGGCAAAATTAAACTATTAAGTTCAGGTTTAATATATTGAGAAAAAAATGAAATGGTTCAAAGTTGCATGAATATAAAAGGAACGGAGAATGTTCGAAATAGCGGTTCCTCACAGCGCACCGCTGACTAGAGTGTTCTTACATCTTTTTACTAAAATATTCTCTTTGATATATATGTAATATTTGGCAACTCAAAATAGGAGGTCAAAGGTGACAAAGTTATTTTTGCTTAAAAGATTTTGTTCTAGATTTGAAACGCCGCGAACTAAAACTAAAACTGTAGAGGATATAAGTTTATAAGATTTGATATCGAATCGTTCATCATCGAATGTGCGTTCGTAGAGCACTCATTTTGCTGTCATAAGCATTGTTGCCAACTCTTGACGGCTTCAACACGCCAGATAAATGAATGAAAAACCCAGAAAAAGCTAGAATGCGATTTTGAAATAGTATTCATATCATACCAATTTATCAATTTTTTTATACCCTGAGCCCATTGAAAATGGGAAATCAGGGTATAATGTTTTTGTGAAAACTTATGTAACAGGCGGAAGGAGACGTCGCAGACCATACAAAGTATATATATTCTTGATCAGCTCGATGAGCTGAGTTGATATAGCCCTGTCCGTCTGTCCGTCCGTCCGTCTGTGTGAACGCAGCGATCTCGTACACCACAGAAGCTAGAGAGCTGAAATTTGACATGTATACTCGTGAATACCATACGCTATATGAGTTTTTTTCAAAAATCCGATAGCTTTTCCCATTCTCTTTTTGTCGATAAATTTCGATAACTTGTCGTCTCTTTTACGTACCGGAAGAGCTAGAGACCTGAAATGCACTATGTGGATGACTGTTGTGAATATAAACATTTTTTAATTTTTGGATTTTGAATGCCACGCCCCCTTCGCCCTAAATTTACAAAAAATTTCAAATACTAGAGACATGCTTCGGCACATACACACATATGAATAACATAATCATGCCCTGAAAGTTTGAATAAAAAAGTCCTGCTAGAAAAAAAGTTATTAAACATTTAATTTCCCATAGCGTAGGCGTCTTGCAGCCCAAGCGCAGTCGCTACGTCAACTGCGCAGTTGGCAGAGCGTGTGCTTGAGCGTTCGTCTGTGTGTGTGTATGTGTTGCTTGCAATATATGTATGTATATGTAAACTAAGCATAGAATATTTGAAGTACCGGCACTTCGCAAATCTTCCCGTATTCTGGGTTTTCAAAACGCCAGATCTGACTGGAAAATATCCAAATTGGCACTGAATGAATGTTTTCGACAACGTGAAAATATGTTAGCGCGTAAATTTAAGAAACTACCATTTGTAATAAGCAGTTCAGTTCAGTTATATCGATTTTGTATCGATACATTAGTCAATGAGTACTGTTTCAACTTTCAGCGACCCTTAATGGTTTAAAATTTTAAAATATGTGAATTGACAAGACAATATATGTACAAAAAATAAAACTGCGAATATTTTGAGTTTGGATACTTTGATCGAAAACAGGAGTTGTAACTCTCATATAAAAACAAAACAGCTGGTAACACTTAGTGAAAGAATACAATAGTTAAGATATGACACACAAGATAGACGGACACGTCAGAATACATTTGGATTTGTGAATTTATTTACACAATTGTTTTTTGTTTGTGATATTCATTCAGAAATAACACGTTTATCATGAAATGTATCTTGGTGAATTTTATGGTCCCGCTTTCTCTAGCTACTTATTTAGTTGTGGCACTGCCTGTAACGCAAAATAAAAACGAAAAGAGCAAGGACCCAAGCAAAGCACCAGCCACAGCGGACGTAGATGCCGTGTCATTGGAATATGAACGCTATTTGCGTGAAGTCGTAGAGGCTCTAGAAGCTGACCCAGAGTTTAGGAAGAAACTGGACAAAGCACCTGAAGCCGACATACGTGTAAGTTTTACAATGTGCACTTTTTGGGAATTACCAAAATAATCATGTGATAAATTTTAGAGTGGGAAGATCGCACAAGAGCTGGATTATGTGAATCATCATGTGCGCACAAAACTGGATGAGATAAAACGTCGTGAGTTGGAACGTTTGCGGGAACTGGCCAACAAAGAGTTCGAGCTAAGTAATGACATTGATCGCGACCATTTGAAAATACCCCAACATTTGGATCATGGAAACGAGCACACTTTCGAAATCGAAGATTTGCGTAAGCTCATTCAAAAAACCTCAGACGATTTGGCTGAGGCCGATCGTAAACGACGAGGTGAGTTCAAGGAATACGAAATGCAGAAGGAATTCGAACGGGAAGCACAAAAGAAAGTAATGGATGAGGAGTCTCGTAAAAAATTTGATGCAGAGGTAAAGGAAAAGGAACAAAAACACAAGCAGCACGAGAAAGTCCATCATCCAGGTAACAAAGCGCAACTCGAAGAAGTCTGGGAGAAACAGGATCATATGGAAAAGGACGATTTCAATCCAAAGACTTTCTTTTCCATTCACGATATTGATAGCAATGGATTTTGGGATGAAGCTGAAGTAAAGGCTCTTTTTGTCAAGGAACTAGACAAAGTGTACCAAAGTAATTTACCCGAGGATGATATGCGCGAGCGTGCCGAAGAAATGGAACGAATGCGGGAGCATTACTTTCAGGTAGAATTAAAACCTTTGAATAAAAACCCAATAATGTCTAATATATTCCCCTATTTAACTAACAGGAAACAGACACCAATCATGACGGGCTTATCAGTATAGATGAATTCATGCAGCAGACTACAAAGGAAGACTTTCAAAAGGACCCAGAGTGGGAGACTATTGATCAACAGCCGCAGTTTTCGCATGAAGAATATTTGGAATTTGAACGACGACGCCAGGAAGAAGTACAGCGTATGATTGCTCAGGGTCAGCTACCTCCACATCCAAATATGCCGCAAGGATACTACGCTGTGGCACCACCGGCTGCATATGAAACATCTTCGCCAGGTGCCCGTTTTGACTACCAGCAACCAAATAAATTACTTACGCAGCAGCAGGAACAGTATCATCATCAACAGCAGCAATATGCACAACAGCAACCTCAGCCGCTTATCTATCAACAGCCTAGCCAACAGCAGCAAAAACCTACTCTTCAGCATGCGCAACTGGATATTCACCATGACCAAGCACCCCCGCAATACCAACAACAGACCTTGCTGCAACAGAATAAAAATCAGGCACCTTCACCTGTGCAAAAACCGTAGATTAGCTTCAACAACAAAAGCATACCTGCTGCATCATGAGCAGTTTACACAACAACATCAGAAATATCAACAAAATGAACAGCACAGAAAAAAAAAAATAAATAAAATAGATAAATAGAATATGTATCTCAACTAATAGCTAATTCGCGCTGTTCATGTTTCACAATATTTTCTATGCATTGCACTTTTATACTTTTAAATAATTAAGGTACTACAAATTGATGATCTTGCGGATAAACAATATATCAATCATTTTTATTTTCCTCTTATTTTCATACATCTCAGAAACACTAATTATAGAAGTATTCTCCCGTTGACACCCCATTGGGGCGTTTTACAGCTAGAATTGCTGCAATAAAGACCGACCAAAAAATTTTAGGTTCACGTCTACTGGTCACAGACGCACCACTTTTTATACCTTGAGCCCATTAAAAATGGGAAATTAGGGTACAATGCTTTTTGAAAATGTATGTAAAAGGCAGAAAGATCATGGCTCCATAAAGTATTTCAGAGTATGAGTATGAGATGAGTAAATATGAGCCGAGTTGATATATGTAGCCCGTGTGAACGCAGCAATCTTGTAAGCCAATGAAGCTAAAGAGCTGCAATTTGACATGTATATTCGTGAATACCATACGTAGTACTCCCCGATTTTGTAATTTTTATACCCTGATCCTATAACAAATGGGAAATCACGGTATATTGGATTTGTTGAAATGTATCAACAGGGACATGGCAGACCCCATAAATATATATATTCTTGATCAGGGAGACAAGCCGAGTCGATTTAGCTGTGCCCGTGCCCAATAAATTTTCTTATTTTTGCAAAGCTAGGAACTTGAAATCCACACTTTAGATGCGTGTAATGAATACAAAGATTTTATGTTTTTTATACCCTGATCCCAGGCACTTGTCACGTTCAATAACTCATCCCGTTTTAATGTGTTCGATTAAAATCGAAAAACGAAATTGATATACAGCTAAAAAATTCTATCTAATAACACTTTTTAGCTAGAGTATTCAAATATTGTTTTTAGTTTTGTGTGTTTATACAATTTAGATTTTTTAAATTTTGGATGCTTCGTCCCAAATTTGAAAAAACCCATTTAAAATACTAGAGGCTTGTGCTTCGGCACATACACACATATGAATAATATAATGATGCCCTGAAAGATTGAATAAGAAAGTTCTTCCAGAAAAAAGTTATTAAATATTTAATTTTCCACAACTTAGACACGACATAGGTAGCCCAAGCGAAGTCGCTAAGTCAACTGCACAGTTGGAAGAGCGTGTGCTTGAGCGTGCGTCGTGTGTGTGTATATGTATATGTTGCTTGCAATATATGTATATGTAAACTAGAATAGAATATTTGAAGTATCTTCACTTCGCAGGGCTCAAGGTATCTCCTAGCAGAGCACTCTTACTTGTTATACCCTAAACCCATTGAAAATGGGAAATGAGTGTATGTTTTTTTTTTTAATGTATGTAACAGAGAGAAGGAAGCGTGGCATACCCCAGAAAGTATATATATTCTTGATCAGGGAGACAAACCGAGTCGATTTCGCCCTGTATCCGTATGTGTGAATGCGTCGATCTCAGCACCTATAAGAGCTAGAGACTTGAAATATTTTATGTAGGTCCCTATAGGGTTCGCGCTTGTCAAGTTTGATTTAAAAATTCGATAACTCATCATGTTTTAGTGTTATCGATTCAAAACAAATTCTATATTCACTAATTAAAATATATGTCGCACGTCTCGCACGTTGGAGCTAGTCTCCAAATTCTCTCTTCTAAAACAAACTCGTATTACGTACATTATACACGAGTATACCATTTTAAATTTCAGATATCTATCTTTTGTGGGTGTTTGTGAGATCAGCGCGTTTATACGGACGGACAGGGCTAAAGTAACTGAGCTCGTCTCGCTGATCAAGAATATATGTACTTTATGGGGTCTGCCAAGCCTCCTTTTCTCTGTTCCATACATTTCAACAAAACCATTATACCCTGATTTCCCATTTTCAATGGGTTCAGGGTATAACAAAAATAAATGAGTACAGAAAATTACTGGCAGTAAGGAATAGCACGAAAAAAAATCGAATAACATGAAAATCTTCATACTACTGCTATAAGTACAGTAACTTATACACCACTTGGGGGATTTGGAAAAACCTATTTATTAAAATGTTTCGGAATTGACAGCGTTGTATTATAATACTTTATTTATATAAGTTTATATAGATATATCATTTATTATTCGATTTCATTATTTGCAGCGCTCAATCACAACAGATAATATACATATCTAAATTGTTAGCATCGTTTATAAAAATATACAGTAATATTTTTCGTTTAATTACAATAATTCATATGGAGATAACTGCGATTCCCGATTAAGGCATAAGGTGTTTTCAATTATGGTGCTCATTTTAAATATACATATGCTATGTTTTCAACCAAATTAATTTTTAATTTAACAATTTAATAAATAAATGCAAAATTTTAATATAAATGAATGAGCAGTACAGCAATAACTGTTATATTCACTGGGAGTAAGTTAAGCGCAAAAAGGACGAAAAATAAATCTGATAAATAACATGAAAATCTTTATATAAACAAATTTCTATAGTAGCTTTATTTTTGGTCGGACAAGTATCTCGGCTACTCTGATTTAATTTGGGTCAACGCCTTACAATGCTAGAGGGTCGTGGTAATCCACTCCGTTTCATTTGTGTTGGTTGTCGAATACCTGACGGCTTCGGAATTCCCGTTGCACCGGTTGTACCTTGCGTCAGCTTTAAGCTTACTGCCTGTGTCTCAAACACACCATTTCGTTTTGTATCCTTGTCATGCAGACTTCCACGGGAGGATGCAGAAGAGAGGCTCTTTAGAGGAATATATATAGTAACATTAAAGATTTATTGAGGTTTCAAGATTTAAGTTACCTCAGGTGTTTCAGCATCTTCAACTGCTTTCATATTCAAACTATAGTAGCCGGAAGAGGGGCGGGTCAGGCCAATTCCCACAGCACGCTTGTTTTGACATCCAGTACTCGTCGGCGCACGCAGAGCGCTGAACTTAGGCACTTTGAATACGGAAGATTCGTCCTATTGAATTAATTTTGTAATGTACTTATAGTGCCTTAGAAATTATTTCTTTTTTTTATTACAAACCTCGTTTTGTTGCGCGTTTCGAAATACATTTGACAGCTTGCTGCCGTGTATACTGGCTGTTCTCAACGTGGTACTTAAACTTTTGCGAGGTGACAATACCTCCACGGTTTCACAAGCACCGATAGAGCTGGTCATGTTTGAGGACAAGTTATGAAACGACTTTGACTTAGTACCCATGGGACTTTTTAGCCCTCCGCCACCCTCCCTCGTTGTTGACCTAGATGTTGTTGTAGAAGATACAGCATTCAGACCAGCCGCAGCAGATGTAGCTTTATCTACAGTATTGAGCTTTAGCAAACCACTCATGTAGCGTGGCCGAGATAGCGAACGTAGCTGAGATCGCGCATTATTTTCGAATTCAGGTGCCGGAAACGGATGTGTTTGGTGTTGTTGTTGTATCAGCATGCATTTCTCTTTTGTCTTTTTATAGGTCAAATAATTTTTGCCGCCGGTGACATTGTCATTTAAACCGTTTTTATCGACTCTCGAAATTCGGTTTTGTGCCGAATGCTGTTGATCCTTTAATTTAGCTGAGTCCAACGGCTGAGAGTGTGGCTCTTCATCATCAATACAGGGCACAACAATATATTCCAATTTCTCGTCTGTTGAACGCATTTCTTTAGTTATTTTGATGGTCTTAAAACGCTCGCGATCCCTAGTGCGACGCTCACTTATCTTATTGCTAAGTGATTCAGATTCTTTAATCATCTGGCTTTGCTCCGTTTCCATATCCGTCACGTGCTTCTCAGTCTCAAATACTGGAAGGCATACCCCCGAAATATTTGCTGACTCCTCCTCTCGTCGATGAACAATAAAAGATGTCGAATTGCAACAAGCGGTACTGGCATCACCATCGTGCATTGCATTAAGATTAACATCGTCATAGAGGCGACTACGTCGGCTGAGTAAACGTTCACTGCTGCTGGATGATTGACTTTGATTTTGACTATTTATTAAATTCGACTTTGACGATGGGGGCGTTACATTAGTCAAATTCACGATGTATTGGTGCTGCTCAGGTTGGGAAGCATTCTCTTCATCTTTTTGAAAGCGACGTTTAATACTGTCCAATGATTTTTGCATTTTCAGCTGCTCTGCATTAGGAGTATTAACTTTTCCAAGCTCAGCGAGCATATGCTCAAACTGATCTTCATCACCATGCTGAGCAAGCAATTCCACTTCTGCCTCTGCTAGATTCAAGACAGATTGCATCTGGAAATATTCATCAGACTTGTCGTAGGTCGTATCCAAGGCAGGTTGTTCAATTTGCTCCACTAGCTGCATCGTATCGTGCACTCTAAGTTGAAGATCCCTGGGTTGATCATAGGTATGGCTTATCTGTTGACAACTGTTGAAGCTTTTGTTAGGCGTTGTACTATTTACAATGGGAGATATGTTTACTATTTCGTCTCGGCTTCTCAGTGTCGGCGTATAGCTAGGCCCCTTATTGATGCTGTTATTATGTTTATTATTTATATTGTTGTTTTTATATTGGGAACGGGTGTTTACAGTCGTCAGTGGCGTAGATTGCATCTGAATTGAAGACAATTTCGTCTCAATATTATCAGGCGTATCGCAACGAGCTGACTCGGGCGTAAGACAGCCTTCGGTAAAAGTACTATTCACCTTCCGCCCCGTAAGTAACTGTGTTTCATTTAGCACCGAAGTTGGCCGTTTAAAAGTTATATTTGTCTCCCCTTCACTCTGCGATTCTATAGTAGTACGTGTAGTTAGACTATCTACAAGACTAAATGTAGTATCACCAATCAACTCCTCACATAACACCATCGTTGCACACAACTGAGCCTGACCGCGGATATGAGTGTGTGATTGTTGCTGTAACTCCATTTCATTTGGTGTGGACACACTGTCAGTGCTATTATCCATGGTGCTGCAACCGGATGCAGATTTGCTTACTGGCATCAGTGAAATGTCGTCAATTTGTGCAATATGCGAATCTTTAATTAGTGTGCCATCACCGGACATGCTAAGCGATTCGAGAATTTTGCGATCTCTAATCATATCGCTCAGTGTGTACCCCACGTCATTGATTAATGTGGTCATTGACAGGTGGTGATCGCTTGCTGGATTCGTTTTAGTTGGTTCCAAACAATGGATGGATTGTAAAAAGTTGAGATTTGTAAAGTCAGCGGAGCTGATAAGCGAACTATTCATGCATGCGTTGTTTATTGATGTACATATGGACGATGGTGGCGACGTATCCTGCAGAAGAGATTTGTTCATGTTTGTCACAAGTCCTCCGATTTGGAGACTAAGCATTGGCGATCCTGAACTTTTTGTTAATGAAGTGTCGGATTTAGTTTGTATCTGCAAAAATAATTTTTTTCGCTTAATGTTAATGTGATTTTATAAATTCGAAAAGTAATTACTAAATCATAATTAATAAATCATTTGCAAACCTAATTAAGTAAAAAATAAAAGGGCCTTAGTCGAGATTGCTCGACTTGTAGATCCCTTGAACAATTTTTAAAAATAATTTCGTGTTCCCAACATGGCTTTGATCAAATCCGATCAACCTCGACAAATATGATAGAATTTACTTCCTTAGGAAAGGACAGTTTTTTCATTAGAATGTAAATTGATGTAAAATATACTGATTCAATAAAGCATTTGACTTTGACTTTCATCAGAATATTCGTTGCAGGTCCCGTTTCACCTTTAATACGCCAACTACATGTATTATAAATTAAATTTTACCATGATTAGGGACTAAATCAAGTCGGACTTATCAAAAATATAAGTAATATAAGTTTATGGGGTATGCCACGCCTCCTTCTGCCTGTTACATACATAGAAGAGCACGAAGAACCGAAGAACAAATTCCGCTACAAAGTAATGATACGTCTTGGCGCATTTGCGCCGATTTACAGTCAAAACAAATGACCAACAACGGCATCAGGTACATTTACATTATTTGACATATACATTTTACATGTCTGTCATTCCTGTGTCTAATATTCGAATATAATCCCGAAATTGAATTTTATGTTAATTTATTATACCATTTATCAATAGTAAAATGAACGAGAAATACTAGCATTTTCATGCTGTCAAATTAAACATGCTCTAGTCGAGACGGCGATACCCGATTAGGAGATACCCTGAGCCGTGCGAAGTGCCGATACTTCAAATATTCTATGCTTAGCATACATATTACATATACATATATTTCAAGCAACACATACACACACACACAGACGCACTCTCAAGCACACGCTCTGCCAACTGCGCAGGGGACGTACGGAATGCGCTTTGGCTGCAAGATGACTATGTTGTGGAAAATAAAATAACCTTTCTTCTGGAAGGACTTTCTGGGCATGTTATTATTATGTGTATGTTCCGACGCACAAGTCTCTAATATTTGAAATGCTTGAAATAAAATTAAACTACGCTTTCAGCATTCCGCAAATAATCGGTCTACTGAGAAAATGAAATCAGTTAACTATGCCAATGCTATGATAATTCACTTACAAATTGGGTGTCCAGTTTTTCTTCCGCCTGTGATTTGCGTTTGGGCCTCGTGAATGTTTTTGTATTAGGTTTGTATGCTAGACATTAAATAAATATATGAATTAGTATAAATTTATACATAATACATATTATTATAAAACAAATAAGAAACTTATAGTCGGTGGCGCCCGTCTAGGGGATACCCTGAACCCAGCGAAGAACCACTATTCCGCAAATTCTGTGTATATGTATGCATCACAAGCAACACATACACACACACATCTGCATGTATAAGCACACGCTTCGGCAGCGGTATATAAAATTAAAAAAAAAAATGAAAATTGTATTAAACACTAAGGAAATTAAAAACAAAATTTTGAAGTCTTTGGTTATAAAGATAAACTAGATAGAATTTTATAGCTCAATATCGATTTCGTTTATAATCGATAACATTAAAACTGACATAGTTATCAAATTTTGTGAATAAAATTTCAAATCTCTACCTCTAATAGGTTGCGAGATTGACGCGTTCACACATACGGAAAGACGGACGGACGGATATGGTTAAGTCGACTGGGCTTGCGCGTGCGTATGTGTGTATATATATTTATGTGTTGCTTTTTGCATATATGTATGTACATATGTCGAAAGAAACGTTGAATATGTGTAACTGCGGGAATTCGAAGGGTTCACGGTATGTCGTAGTCGAGCAGTCTTGACTTGAGTTCTAAACTCTATCTCTTACAATAATTCACTAGATCATCTATGCTTACAAGATGATCTTAATTCCTTTCAATGTTGGTGTAAGGTGCTCTAATTATATGACAATGACCCTTAGTCGCATTTGTCCTTTTACTGCTCATTATACAATTAATAATGAGTCCTTGCAACGTATTTCTACAGTCAAATATCTTGGGCTGCTCTTTGACACTAAACTTAGTTTCAGTGCCCATCTCTCAACCATCATTATTGAAGCCAAAAGTGTTCTTGGATTTTTGATGGTACGTCCAATTTTAGAATATTGTTCAATTAAATGGTCGCCACAGGATAAATTATATCAGGACCGTATTGAAACGGTTCAGAAACAGTTTCTTTTCTTCGCGTTACAAAATCTTAAGTGGAATCTTATAGATCTTCCGTCACTAATGGACCGTAGAACAGTCTTGGGTATTGGTTTTCTATATCATTTGATTAGTTGTAATATGGTTTCGCCTTATCTTTTTCGTCCTCTATATTTACCTATATTCACATCTGATTACTCCTTGCACAGTGCGTCTCATGTTTCATCTGCTACGTATAAAAAATATTTGTATGTATTTTCTTCAAATTCTCTCTTCCTTTAATAAAATTCTTGCTTTCAGTTTACCTCAGAGAAATCACACACAGCGCCCAAGAGTGAGAATGCGCAGGAATTAGCAATTATCCCTACTTGTGTAGTGTGTTCTCATCTATGTTAAATATACATATATATTTTTATCTTTCCTTTTTTATGGTTTTATTTATAAGCTATGTTTAATTTGTAATTTTCTTCACTCCCGGTCTTTCATAGTTCAATGATATCACTAACCATTTTGACTGTGATACGGGGCATAGCTCGCCGGCCTGGCAAATAATATACCCCCACCGGGTGGTGATATCATTGATAAAAATTTGTTATTTTTAGGCTTTTACTTTAATTACTTGTTAGTGACTCACATTTTTTCAACTTTATATTAATAAATAAATAAAAAAAGGCCTATGTCTACTCTTACTATCAATGTATTAGTCCACAGTCCGCATGTCCTTCATGTCCACCAACTAATTTATTTGGCAATTGTCGCTATATAATAATAATGCAGATTGTTAGTCAGACCTATCATTATTTTTAAAAACACCCTATTCCTGTTTGAATGGTAGACTTGGCTCTTGACATTATTTTGTCTATGATATTATTTCTGCATACGATTTTTTCTCCGTTGTGTAGAGCTGTAAGATCCGCCCACGTTCGTTTTGAGTTAATTCTTGACGTGATCTTTTAACTACAAATTTATCAATTTTCGCGGAAAACCTATAATGCACAGCAAGTAGAATACATTTTGAAGATGTTGTTTCGAAGATCCTCGTTCTTTTTAACAACGTTTGAGGGAGACAGTGCGGAGAAAGCAAATACTTGAGTAGTTTAAGTTTTTTAGTAATTATATTAGACGAAAATAAAATGTTGCTATTATTTAAATGTTATTGTGGAGACAGTACATTATTTGATTAACCTCATCAAATTTATTTTTCGTGAGTATTTTTAGTTTATGTTTCCTGAAAATATATCAGGTACGGTGACTTTAGTGGCACTCTGTATGACCAATAAAATAAAAACAAATATACAACTCAGAAAACGGGCAGTAAGGTAAGTAAGGCAGTAATGCTGTCGATTTACTTCAGACTTTTACTTGCGGATCTGTTGATGAGAAGCTGTATAGCTCTACTTAACATGGTCTGTATGCATCAAGATATGGGTGTCTGTATTCATATGATCCATTGTTTGACATTCATACATATGTACATATACATATGTACATGTTTAATATATGTGTATGATGCATGTATTTACCTTCTTCATTACTCGGCTGTTTTTGTGACTGCTCTTGATTATTAGTTTTCCATTGGTGAAGAATATTTGATATATCATCGTGTGATTTATCTGACAGAAAACTAGAATCATAAAAATAAATGGCCGTAAGTTTTTTTGGTATATGAAGCAACTCAAGATACGAAAATAAATGTTACTACATACATGTATGAATCATCCTTTAATGCTTCGTCAATGTCCAATATATCCATTTCCTGGTACAGTGATGGAGTTTTCGAATATACTTCTAATAGCTTTATACTATAAAATTACTACACAAATAGCTTTATTGAAAGACCTGGAAGCACGAGAAACATTTATTCTCTCATCGGTTTTAGTGAGTTGGATCGGTCATAGTTTCACTTTACACGCCGACACAAAAACAGTTGCACCTAACAAATATGTATGTATCAATTTCTAGACCATATGTATGTATGTTAGTAATATTATTTTTCAGCGTGATTGATTATATTCTACAAAACTCAACAAATAAAAAACAAAACTTTTTTCAACAGACGTACAGAGCGAGTGCAGCATTATTTAACGAAACATCGACGTAAACGAAATCATCCAAAAAAGACAGGGCTGCATATAATGGAACCAGGCATGGTTCTATAAGTTCATCAGTATTAGTTGCAGGTCTGCACTTTTAAAAGACTCAGTAGACCAATCTGAATTCCGTTACTTTCACTGTTCATTAACAGACATCTTGTGACGTCACATTTTCAGATTGTGCAATTTAATCCCAGCTGTAGTTTGGCGGGCACCTAAACTCCAGCAAGTGGTCGAAATCAACCAAAATAAACCATTTAGTACACAATTTCATTAATAAGCGTCATAGGAATGGTCAATTCTCCATTTTATTGCCTTAAAATAAAAAACTAAGTAGATATTGGCATGTGCCCAAAGTGGATAGTATGGCAGACTAAAAGGTTAATAGACAGATTTGACTGGGTTTTCACGAAGAGTAATGCTTTTTTTTTTTTGTTTTATGCTGAGTATAGCCTGATCCCATTGAAAAATGGGTAATCAAAGTATAATGTTTTTGTGAAAAAGTATGTAACAGCCAGAAAAAGGCTGTTAAAAAGGCCATAAAGTATATATTCTTGACCAGGGAGAAAAGGCGAGTCGATTTAGCCCCTGTCCGTCTGTCCGCCCGTTCGACGTGTCAATCTCAGTGCCTATAAGAGCTAGAGACTTGAAATTTTTTCACAGGTTCGTGAATAACACGATTCGATCGAGTTTGTCCATTCAGAAAAAAAATTAAAGTATTTAATTTCCCACAACATTGATATGACACCCCAATCGCAGTAGCTACGTACACTACGCAGACAGTACGCGTGCTTGTGCGAGCGTATTAATATGTATATACATATGCATTTCATTTATGCTTGAGAAATGCATATATATTAATAACAGAAACGTTGAATTTGTGTTATTGTGGTTCTTCGAAGGGTTCACAGTATCTTGTAGTCGAGCAGTTCTTTCTTCTCTAGAGCTTTCTTAATTGTTAATATAAATATTCCGATTACGTAAAACGAACATCAACGGGAAATCGAGTCGCTCGTCATTGAAAGCGAATTGTTTGAATATTTTAAGTGTTCATTAAATCTGTATGAAATTGTCAGGTAAAGCTTAGTTGGAATCTATAGCTTGAGAGCTTTAAAACTACAAGTTCACTGAATGCAACTCAACAGGTTTGCAGCAGTTTGCTCGCAAGGTTTAGTGAAGCAAATTAAGCAATAATATTAATAGCATTCGCCTTATACCAAATATAACCACGTCATGACCTGTTCCTTTTTATTAAATTTCAAAGTGACCCTTATTTTACTATTAATATGCAATCCAAATATGGCATACAAAATACCTAACATGCAAATAGAAATATTCAACGAACGAGGGCTTAAGATTTCAATACCAGGTAACTATTACAAATGAGTACAATACCAATATAAATGATAATTACAACACTATAGATGAAGCAGGAATGCAAAGTGTTTTTTTCATGCTGCAAGTGGATGATAGCTGTCCGGTGCTGATGGACTGCATAACTCAAGCTACCAATGGTAATTGGAGCAGCATGCTACGTATTAGCTTGCAAAAAAACGATAAGTTGCTATTATCAGTGCTTGTGCAATATAATAATCAAATCTACGAAAAGAGCGAGAAACGGGTGATACTCAACACACGCGTGCTAACCACCCAGCAAAGCAATACTTTCAATATCCAAGGATCCAAAGATGCAAAGATCATCAGTCGCAGCAACGAAAGCAATTGTCAGCTATATCTACCTGCATACCAATCACTATACGAACATTGCAAGCCGACTACCAGTACTGCGAGTAGTATTAGTCAAGGTACATGTAAGGGTGAACTTCTTTTTGAAGATAACTTTAGTGAAGTAAAATTGAATAGCAGCGTTTGGATGTATGACATACGTCAGCGCATGTATCATGTGGAAGAAGAATTGGTGGCATTCGATGATTCGCCGCGAATTTCATATGTGCGCGATGGACACCTACACATTGTGCCGACAATAGCCGACGAGGTGACAGAGGGAGTTTACAAGCTAGGCGATCGCTGTACGGCTATTGAGAATCGACAGTTAGAGTGCAGCATTTCTAAAGGAAGCTTCTTTAAGATAAATCCACCTGTATACTCGGCTCAGTTACACACACGTGAGAGCTTCAGCTTCCAATATGGAAAAATTGTGGTCCGTGCTAAGCTACCAAAAGGCGATTGGTTGTTTCCATGTAAATATTTTGAACAAAATTAAAAGCAGTCGTATTAATAATAAAAAAATATATATATATTCGCAGATATGATGTTACAGCCAGTCTCAACTCATGCAGAAACCCACTATGCTAATCAGCTTCGTAAGTACGACCGTTTTTCTACCCAGAACCAATTGAAAATGGGAAATCAGGGTATAATGATTTTGTGAAAATGTATGTAACAGGCATAAGGAGACGTCGCAGACCCCACAAAGTATATATATTCTTCATTAGCTGGATGAGCTGAGTTGATATAGACCTGTCCGTCAGTCCGTCCGTCTGTATGATCGCATCGATCTCGTAAACCACAGAAGCTAGAGAGCTGAAATTTGACATTTATACTCGTAAATACCATACGCTATACGAGTTTTTTTTTCAAAAATTCGATAACTCTTCCCATTCTCTCTCTATCGATAAATTTCGATAACTTTTCGTCTCTTTTGCGTACCGTAAGAGCTAAAGACATGCAATTCACTGTGTAGATCCGCGTTATGAATACAAAAATTTTATAACTTTTGGATTTGGGATACCACGCCCCCTTCGCCCTAAATTTGCAAAAAAAAAAAACGTATTTCAAATACTAGAGACTTGCGCACACATATGAATAACATAATCGTTTGAAAGTTTGATTAAAAAAGTCATTCCAAAAAAAAAAGTTATTAAACATTTAATTTTCCACAACATATGTATAAGTAAACTAAGCATAGAATATTTGAAGTATCGGCACTTCGCAGGGCTCAGGGTATCCCCTAGCCGGGCGCCACCCACTAGAGTTTTCTTACTTGTTATACCCTGAGCCCATTGAAAATGGGAAATCAGGGTATAATGTTTTTGTGAAAATATATGTAACAGGCAGAAGGAGACATCGCAGACCATACAAAGTATATATATTCTTGATCAGCTCTATGAGCTGAGTTGATATAGCCCTGTCCGTCTGTCCGTCCGTCCGTCCGTCCGTCTGTGTGAACGCAGCGATCTCGTAAACCACAGAAGCTAGAGAGCTGAAATTTGACATGTATCCTCCTGAATACCATACGCTATACGAGTTTTTTTTTCAAAAATTCGATAACTGTTCCTGTTATCTTTTTATCGATAAATTTCGATAACTTTTCGTCTCTTTTACGTACCGTAAGAGCTAGAGACCTGAAATTCACTATGTAGATTCCTGTTGTGAATCCAGACATTTTGTAATTTTTGAATTTTGGATGCCACGCCCCCTTCGCCCTAAATTTGCAAAAAACGCATTTCAAATACTAGAGACTTGTGCTTCGCCACATACACACATATGAATAACATAATCATGCTCTGAATAAAAAAGTCCTGCTAGAAAAAAAGTTATTAAACATTTAATTTCCACAACATAAGCCTCTTGCAGCCCAAGCGCATTCGCTATGTCAACTGCGCAGTTGGCAGAGCATATGCTTGAGCGTGCGTCTGTGTGTGTGTATGTGTTGCTTGCAATATATGTATACATATGTAAACTAAGCATAGAATATTTGAAGTATCGGCACTTCGCAGGGCTCAGGGTATCTCCTAGTCGAGCCGTCTCGACTAGAGCATTCTTACTTGTTTTATTTTGGATGCCATGCCTCCTTCGCCCTAAATTTGCAAAAAACGCATTTCAAATACTAGAGACTTGTGCTTCGGCACATACACACATATGAATAACATAATCATGTCCTGAAAGTTTGAATAATAAAGTCCTGCAAGAAAAAAAGTTATTAAACATTTAATTTCTACAACATAAGCCGCTTGCAGCCCAAGCGCAGTCGCTACTTCAACTGCGCAGTTGGCAGAGCGTGTGCTTGAGCGTGCGTCTGTGTGTGTGTATATGTTGCTTGCAATATTTGTATATGTAAACTAAGCATAGAATATTTAAAGTATCGGCACTTCACAGGGCTCAGGGTATCTCCTAGAGCATTCTTACTTGTTTTTCTTGTGATTTCGTTGCGAGCACAACCGAAAAAGTTCATAAGCTCTCGCTCTGAGCAAGAGACTCTTGCTGTCTTCATTTATGTTTTCTGTTGAGCGTTTTCGTTGAGCTCTTTCAATGAGCACTGCGTAAAGAGCAGAACGAGAAACGCTCGCACAATGAGACACATCAAAAAATCGATTGCCCGAAAAACTCATCGCGAACGGTCTTCGCATATTTCGTCTGCAAAACAGAAGCTTAACGATATTCTTGACTATGCGTGTGCATATATACGAATAAATACGCAAAAGACTTTTTGCTTCACTGAACATGACGCAAATGTCTTGGAACAGAAACAAGTAAGAAAACTAGGGTATACCCTAAACCCAGCGAAGAACCGCTATAGCGAAGAACCGCTATCACAAGCAACACATACACACACACACTTACACACGCACAAGCAGACGCTCTGCCAACTGCACAGTTGACGTAGCAACTGCGATTCGGATATAACACGCCTACGTTGTGAAAACTTAAATGTTTAAAAACTTTTTTTGTGGATGGTCTTTCTTAATCAAAACTTTCAGGGCATGATTATGTTATTCATATGTGTGTATGTACCGAAGCACAACTCTCTAGTATTTTAAATGCGTATTTTGCAAATTATGGGCAAATGGGGCGTGGCATCAAAAATTTAACAATCAAAATTGTATTAAATACACATAGAAACAAAATTGGAACAGCTATAAATATGAATTTGAAGAATATTTTATCGATATCGACGGAATGAGTTCTCGGTATTTTTAAATAAACTTGTCTTACGCGTGCTATACAGGGACCTACGTAAAAAATTAAAATTTAAAAATCCCATTTTCAATGGGATCAGGGTATAAAAACGGTTTTGATAAGCTCATTTAAGACCCAATAAAACGGATGCTCTCTGAGTCTTTTCGTAAAGCGTCCGGAAAAGACACTTATTTGCAGACAACGAGAAACTGTCGGCAGTTATTTGCGAGCTCTGCCCTGAAACCATTGAAAATGGGAAATTATCGATTAAAAACAAAATCGATATTCAGTTATTAAATTATATCTCACACGTCGTTAGAGCTAGAGTCTCCAAATCTTTTATATATCCTGAGCCCATTAAAAATGCGAAATCAGGTTATAATATTTTTGTTCAGATGTATGTAACAAGCAGAAGGAGACGTGGCAGACGCCATAAAGTATATATATTCTTGATCAGCTCGATTAGCTAACTTTATATAGCGTTGTCCGTCTGTCCGTCAGTCCGATCTCGTAAATTTGATCTGAAATTTCACATTTACACTCGTGAATACCATAAGCTATACGAATTTAAAAAAAAATCGATAACGCTTGCGATTTGGTTATTAATGATAAATCTCGATAGCTTTTCTTCGCTTTTGCGTACCGTAAGAGCTGAAGATATGAAATTCACTGTTTAGATCACTGTTATGAATACAAACATTTTTTAGTGTTTGGATTTTCGATGCCACGCCCCCTTCGCTCTAAATTTGCAAAAACCGCATTTGAAATACGAGAGACTTGTGCTTCGACACATACATATACATCAATAACATAACCATGCCCTGAAAGTTTGAATAAGAAAATCCTTCCAGCGTGTGCTTGTGCGTGCGTCTGTGTTTTTTTTTTTTTTTTTTTTTTTTTTTTTTTTTTTTTTTTATATTCGTTTTTTTTACAATTTGGTATACAACGAATTTATATTGGGTTTAAGAGTAGCGCGCGATGCTTGCGGGACTACCGTGAAGTATTGCTTCACAAGCGCTTTGCGCTATCTTAAACTAGGGGAGTTTGTCGTCTTCTTCGCTCGACCTTGCGTAGCTCCACCATGACTAAGGCAGCGAAGGAGCTTATCAGCTTCCAAGCTAACTCTGACTCCAACATGATCTCCACCAGGTTCTCCGGTTTGATGGAGCGGCCCACTGCTGCCTCTAGACCACGCCTCTCTACCAGGAAGCGTTCACACTCGAAGATTGAGTGTCTGGCGTCTTCCACCAGTCCTTGTCCGCACCAGTTGCACTCGTCAGAGTCGTCGTGGCCAAACCGTTTTAGGTAGCTCCGGAAGCATCCATGTCCAGAGAGGATCTGCGAAAGATAGAAATTAATCTCGCCATGCTTACGATTTAGCCATGGCTCCAGCGCCGGGATGAGCATGTACGTCCATCGTCCTTTCGTCGAGTTGTTGTTTTCAACAGCTGACTCGGATTGCGCTCAGTCGGTAGATGGCTCGAATACCTCGGCTGTAGCTGGGAGTAGCCATTGCTCGTGACCAGATTGGCGCTGCGTATAAGATGACGGACCTCATGACGCTCATAAGAAGGAGGCGTCGTTGTTGCTTTGGTCCCCGCGTATTTAGCATGATTCGGGAGAGGGCTCTACACGAATCTGCTGCTTTTTTATGCACGTATTCCAAGTGCTCGCGGAAAGTTAATCTTGTGTCTAACATGACCCCAAGATACTTTATCGCCCTCTTTGACGCAATGCTGATACTGCCAATCTTTACATGGGCCGTTTCCACTTTTTTGCGACTGCTGACTAGGACAACCTCCGTCTTGTGCGCCGCGAGGTCGAGTCCAGCTCCTGTCAGCCAGTCTCGGATGCAACTAATACTTGCGCTGCACATATCCTCGGTATCCTTGAGCTCCTTTCCTATGGCGACGACTGCAACATCATCAGCAAAACCAATGCTATGTGCCTTCGCTGGTAGCTCCAGGCGCAGTACTCCGTCGTACATAATATTCCATAGAAGAGGCCCCAAGACTGATCCTTGAGGGACTCCAGCTGACACTATATGGGTTTGGGGGCCCTCATTCGTGTTATACATAAGTGTCCTTCCTCTGAAGTAGCTCTTTATTATCTCTTTCAGATATTTAGGGATATTATATTGTGCTAGCGCATCTAGTATCATATCCCAGCTAGCTGTATTGAATGCGTTCTTCACATCCAGGGTCGCTATGATGCAATACTGCTTCGAGCCGTGCTTCCATCTGGCCCCTTGGATGGCGGAGGATGCGAGGCCAACAACTTTGCTCAGTGCATCCGTTGTTGACATGGCTTTCCGGAATCCAAATTGGTTTGGGGACAGACCGCCTGCGCTCGAGATTGCAGCTTCCACTCTCAAGCAGACCAATTTCTCAAACACCTTTCCCATGGTGTCTAAGAGGCAGATTGGCCTGTAAGATGATGGCTCCTCCGGTGGTTTGCCAGCCTTTGGTAGTAATACCAGGTTCTGGGTCTTCCAGATTGCAGGGAACATTTCCTGAGTTAAACAAGCATTGTATAACTCCGTAAACGTTGTTGGGTGAAAAGCAATGGCCAACTTCAGTGCTCGGTTGGGTATCCCGTCCGGGCCCGGCGCAGAGTTGGGTCGTAGTTTCCTGGCAGCTACCAAGATTTCCTCTGCTGTTGCGTGCGTCTGTGTGTGTGTGTGTGTGTGTGTACATACATATAAAAGAAACTAAATTCGGAATTGCGGATCTTCGTTGGATTCGGGGTATAGAAGTAGATAATACACACACCAAAATTTGCAGAATTTCTCGTAATTCAATGATATCTATAGGCTTTATTTGCAATAAATAATTTGGAAAGCATGGAACCACTATCCAAAAGTTGGCGTGAATCAAAATTGCATAAAATAGAAATAAAACCAATAAAGATATTTGGAGACTCTCGCTCCAAAGATATAGGAGATATAATCTTATTGCTGAATTTCGATAACCTTTGTAATCGACAAAATTAAAATTAAAATTAAAATGGGTTGAGTTATCGATTCTACTTGTGCTATACAGGGACCTACATACAAAATTTAAAGTCTCTAGCTCTTATAGGTGCTAAGATCGACGCGTTCACACATACGGACAGACGGACGGACAGGCGGTCAGAGGTAAATCGAGTCGGCTTGTCTCCCTGTTCAAGAATATCTTTATTTTATGGGATCTGCCACGCCTCCTTCTCCCTATTACATACCTTTCAACAAAACCATAATATCCTGATTTCCCATTTTCAATGAGTTCAGGTTGTAAAAACCATTATATTTTAATTATAATTATAAAACCATTATACTTAACTATAATTAGGGTATAACAAGTAAGAAAACTCTAGTCGAGAGATCCAAAAATTCGATAACTCTTCACGTGTAGATCCATATTACGTTATACAAACAATTTGTAATTTTCTAGTTTGGACGCCATGCCCTCTTCGCCCTAAATTTGCAAAAAACTCACTTCGAATACTAGAGACTTGTGCTTCGGCACATACTCACATATGAACAACATAATCGTGCACTGAAAGCTTGAATAAGAAAGTCATTCCACAGTTATTAAACATTTAATTTTCAACATAGGTGTCTTGCTGCCCAAGCACAGTAGCTACGTCAACTGCGCAGTAGGCAGACCGTGTGTTTGAGCGTGCGTCTGTGTGTGTGTGTATGTGTTGCGTGGAATATATGTATATGTAAACTAAGCATAGAATATTAAAAGTATCGGCACTTCGCAGGGCTCAGGGTATCTCCTAGTTGAGCCGTCTCGACTATAGCTCGCTTACTTGTTTTTAAAGCAAAAATCATTTTAAAAATTAAATTAAAGAATATATCTCTTTTAGGGATTGCCTATGCTCGCGGTAATGCTTATTTGCGTAGCTCCCAGCAAGATGATATATCAGGTAATCGCTTATATGGTGGAATCATCATTTGGCATGAAGGAAGTGCCATACAAATACTAAAGGATCGACTGAGTACAAAGCACTATGGTGATGATTTTCATAATTATACAATGATCTGGCAAAGCGACAAATTAACACTTATGGTGGACGACGAGATTTACGGAGAGATCTACGATGGTTTGCCGTTTTTTAATGAAAAATGTTTCATTATTTTTGGCGTTACAGTTGGTGGGTTTCTCAATTTCAATGATAGCATACTAATGAATGATGTAAAGCCGTACGAAAACAAAAAACCGACGGCCGCTCTTACGTTTTGGGGAAATCGTGAATCGTGGGGATCCACGTGGGGGAAAAACAGTGCGATGATTATAGATTATGTGCGTGTTTATGCAGATTAGTCATCTATACCTCCATCTCAGAGTCTCAGAGTGCGCACTAACCATACAACACATAGACGGGACAAATAGAAGAAATTTTTCATACACATAAAATCGACATAAAGTCGATTCCGTGTAAATGCACGGGCACGTTAACTTTTAGCTTCGAGCGACTAAACTATGTGACGGTAATGGTCGATTTAAATAAAAAAAAAGCCCTTATATGCAACTATGTGTGCTTTTACTCTGATTTCTCCGCTCTCCACTCTTTACTCTTTTCTCTCTGAAATATATTTATATGTATCTATGAACTTACCAGCAGCAGCGCAAAATTGAAATTTGAAAATAGAATGGCAACTCTAACTGTTGAAAGAGTTTTCCGTACTCATTCCTGAGCCCATTGAAAATGGGAAATCAGGGTATAATGTTTTTGTGAATGTATGTAACAGGCAGTGATGTCGCAGACCATACAAAGTATATATATTCTTGATCAGCTCGATGAGATGAGTTGTTATAGCCCTGTCCGTCTGTATGAAAGCAGCGATCTCGTAAACCACAGAAGCTAAAGAGCTAAAATTTGACATGTATACTCCTGAATACCACAAGCTATACGAGTTTCTTATTCAAAAATTTGGTAACTCTATCCGTTCTCGTTTTATCGATAAATTTTGATAACTTTTCGTCTCTTTTACGTACCGTAAGAGCTAGAGAGACGAAATTAACTGTTTAGATGCCGGTTGTGAATACAGACATTTTGTAACTTTGGATTTTGGATTTCGATTTGCAAAAAACGCATTTCAAATACTAGAGACTTGTGCTTCGGCACATACACACATATCAATAGCATAATCATGCTCTGAAAGTTTGAATAAAAAAGTCCTGCTAGAAAAAAAGTTATTTAACATTTAATTTCCACACCATAAGCCTCTTGCAGCCCAAGCGCAGTCGCTACGGCAACTGCGCAGTTGGCAGAGCGTGTGCTTGAGCGTGCGTCTGTGTGTGTGTATGTGTTGCTTGCAATATTTGTATATGTAAAGTAAGCATAGAATATTTGAAGTATCGGCACTTCGCAGGGTTCAGGGTATCTCCTAGTCGAGCCGTCTCGACTAGAGCATTCTTACTTGTTATCAATAAGCTTTGATAACTATTCTTCACTTTTGTGAACCAAAAGAGCTTGAACATGAAATTCACTGTCATCTTGGAATTATGATTCTTAAGAAATTTCTCGAAGACGCGCTAATACACACCTAGTGCTACCGATGTTGCATCATCTTTTCTATGCGTTGCTATTGGTCGCTTGTGTTTTGTAGTTTGGGAAAGTCCCGTTTTAGCGAGCCGACAGCTACAGAAGCTGTCGCCGAGCGTGGTTCAGTAAGCACAAGATAATTAGATGAACACAGGCAGTTCAATTGAATTCGGGATCTGTGTACAAACGAAACTCGCTGCTCTTAAACAACGTCAACCAACAACAATATAAATGATGCTACAACATCAGCAGTGGGATCGGGCTCGCTACCGAATATGCCAAATGATCCATGGCAAGTGTTAATGGAAATGCAAAACAAAAATTTAATCGAACTTGTTAAAGTATTCAAATCAGCGCCATCTGAAACAACAAATAATAAGACAGTAGCGTTGCCGAAATTTAACTCAGATATTGTTGGCGCCGACGCATCCACGTGGTGCGCTACAGTAAATATAATTTTAGCTGAAAATACCATACAAGGCAGTGTGTTGGTGATGGCTTTGAGTGCAGCGTTGGAATGCAGTACGTCGCAGTGGCTTTCACAAATATGTTATCCCGAAATAAATTGGGCTGAGTTCAAGGAACTTTTCGTTCAGCGTTTTACCAGTGTGGAAACACCAGCAGCTATGTTTTGACTACATATGTTATCAACTAGCCCGACCGACGGAGATTGTCTCTCCAATTATGCAAGTCGCATGGTGACGGCACTCATCAATAAATGGCGTAATATGGATGTGGTGGAGATTGCTGTTTCTGTGACGGTTGCTCAGCTGGCGCAAATTGATACCAGATTACAACATTTAACCTTTACTTTAAAACGTGCTCACCAGGAGTGAACTACAGACCGAGCTCAAAGCTTTCACATTCAACAAACGGAAGAAATCTTTACAAGGAGAATCAGATTCAACCGACATAAAACGACAGAAATTTTCAACGATTAATTGTCATTTTTGTGGAAAATTGGGTCATAAGATGGCGTAGTATTTCTCCCCGTGTTGCAGAGCATAGTGCCAAGAGCGTGTTTGGTCGACAACAGCAATCAAATGTAACTGTAGTTGGACACATTTCAACTCATTGCAGTAAGCCCAAAGTGGACAAGGTCAAGGATATGCATCAGGTGAAGAGAGTGCAGAATTGTGCAGAAGTTGTCGTGCCTAAAGGAGAGATGATTCATCATCGCGTTGTTTTTACTCTGGAGCTGAATGTTCTTTAATTAAACAAAAGAAAAGTTCTAAGGTAGTTGGTAAAAGAATTAACAATGTAGTTTTATTGAAAGGTAATGGCAATGATAGTATTTGTAGTACATTGAAAATACTTAGCAATGTAGAAATTAACGATCATTGTATTGAAATGCTATTCCATGTTTGGGGCGATGAACATTTGAAGAACGAAATTGTTATTGGGCGAGAAATATTGTCGCAGGGTTTTCATGTCATTATGTGACTCGGAAAATTTGAAATTGTCAGATCAATTATAAACTATTGTTCAAATAACGATACATTTTCTAAAGTGAATACTGATCTTTTCGGTGAAGATAAAGATAAATTAAACAATTTATTGGAAAACTACTCGAAGTATTTTACAAAGGGAATTCCTTCTCCCACAGTCAGTACAGGTGAAATGAAAATTAAATTAGCAGACCACAGAAAAATTGTTCAGAGAAGACCATACAGAATTGGCCCAAATGAAAGGGAGTTGGTGCGCGACAAGGTTAAAGATTTGTTAGAATGCCATGATAGGGCAAGTTGTTCACCCTATGCAAGCCCTATGATGCTAGTGAACAAAAAGGATGGTTCTCACCGTTCATGCGTTGATTACCGTGAATTGAATGCTAATCCAGGCTAGACTTCATTCAATACCAAAAATTGACACACCTTGGTACACGATACACATAGATATAACTGGAAAGCCGAGTGGCAAGTCTGATAAAAAAGAGTATGTCATTGTTCAGGTAGACGCTTTTAGTAAATTTGTTTATTTAAGACACACACTCACGATAGATGCTGACAATTGTATAGGTGCTGTGAAATCGGCTGTATCTTTGTTTGGAGTACCAAACCGCATAATAGCAGATCAGGGTAGGTGTTTTCCCAGCTCTAAAATTAGTGAGTTTTGTTCTCAACAAAAAATAAATTTGCATTCAATTGCGACAGATGCAAGTAGGGCCAATGGACAGGTGGAACGCATAATGAGCACTTTGAAAAACTTACTAACGGCGAGACTAGCAACAGATCTTGGCAGGACGCATTGGGTGAGGTACAGTTAGCCTTAAATTGTAAAGTAAGTCGAGTGACAAAGGCAAGTCCTTTGGAATTGTTTATTGGAAAGGTTGCTCGTCCGTCGGGGTTGCTTCCACACAGTGCTGCAGCATATAGTAAAGACTAGTTTAATAAAACCAAGGCTAAGGTTGTTGGATACAAAGTAGGAGATTATGTGTTGTTAAAAAATGAAGAAAGGCATCAAACAAAATTAAGTCCCAAAGTTTAGAGGTCGTTTACAAATAGCTGAATTTTTAGACGGAGATATATATATCCTTAGATAATAATAATAATGGCAAATAATAGAATGTATAAGTATGCTCACGAAGATATAGGAAAATTGCCAGAGGAGTATATACCAGTTGAACTATAAGGTAGTGAAGAGGCTTTAAATGATAGTGAAAAGGAAACAGTAATCAAATGGTTGAAAAGCAAGACTGTTGAAAGAGACAGTAATGAAATGGTTGAAAAAGATACTATTGAAAGAGACAGTAGTGACATAATTGAATCTGTTGAAAGAGAGAGTATGGATGCCTGAAAGGCTGATTCTAAAACTTTAAATTTGTCGTAATGCAGGCACAAGACAAATGTTTTGATCATGGCGTGTAGCGCATAAGATGATGGAAATCGAAACCAGTTGGGTTTATTATAATGAAAAGAATTAATAATAAAGTAAATCAATTTAAAGATGAATTGTTTAAGAATGTAACAAAGAGTTGATTATAAAATTTGTAAGAGATTAAAAATTTGAAATTTGGTAGTTGTAATTGATAAAGTTGTATGGAAAACGAAAATGTTTAAATTAAATTCTATGTGATAATTTATGAATAAAATGATTTAAGTAGTAAAGCACTGTTGTAAAATTACACGAGGTCAGGATGGCCGTGTCGGAGTGTAATTAGTTGGAAAATATGCTAGCGCTGTGTCGGCTCGTGCTGGTAATATGTGTAGATGTGTATTAGTGCGTGTTCGAGAATTTTCTTACGAATCATAATTCCAAGATGATACCGATGTTGCATCACCTTTTCTATGCGTTGCTATTGGTCGATTGTGCTTTGCAGTTTGGGAAAGTCCCGTTTTAGCGAGGCGACAGAATATTTGAAGTATCGTCACTTAGCAGGGGTTAGCGTATTTCCTAGTTTGCGCCGTCTCGACTAGAGCACTCTTACTTGTTTCTTTCATCTAAAATATTTTCTAATTTTAGCTTACTCATCGACATCTACCTACGGTGTTCTGCCTCTTTCAATAAAGCTCGTACATTTCCTTTGAACGGGGTACTCCAGAATTCCTCCAATAAGAGACATGGTTCTTGGTTTTCGTCTTGTAGTTTAAAATCAGTTGCTTTCGAAGATCCGACCATGTTGTGAGATTGATCATGTCAAGAGATAGCATGACTTCACTGCTGATGCAGCTTTCCACAACTCCAGAAAGTATTGACCTCTGCCTCGCATCATTGGTGGTGTAAAGGGCCAATATGTAGTCGATCCGGTTGACGAACGTGTATAAACTGTTCTTCTTTCCAGTGAACTTCTCAACATTTGTTAGTTGATTGATCACTTGCGTCATACTTATGTAATTTTTAAGTTCCATTTTTTTTTTTTTTTTTTTTTAAGTTCATTTTATTGTTATTGTAGATTATTTGTTTAATTATATGTGAGATAACCAGAAGCTTCTGGAATTATAGTCTCTTCGAATTCTATCGCGTCTTCTTGAATTAATTTCAAGTTTATTTGCACAATCAGCGGCTTTGTCGAGGTTTTTATTTCAAACTTGTCACGATATGACCGTCACGTTGGTTGCCTTTGCGTTAGTTGTTTAGCGGATAGCGGTAACCGGGCACAAAAATTAATAACTTAGTTATTGCATCAAGATGCTCTTTATCGCTATCCTACCGGCTGCGCCAATTGAATATAATTAATTTGAGTCGAACTAATGCCACTCCAAAAGCTAATGGCAACATTGATGCAATTTTTGAAAGACGAAGTCACGATTTGTATGTTACTTGATAACTTCCTTTATTCACGAACAACTTAAGACTAAAGACTATCATCATAGGCTTATTTTATATGTTGTTGAAATTACACAGCAGCAACATGACGCATCGCTGCAGCGGTTCTTTTGCCGTCAGTCGGGCGCGTTATTCTCAGCATTTAAGCAGAATCAACATCAACGGCCTTTTCTAAATTTTGTGCCAGTATTTATGATTTGGCTATCCAGTGGATTGGCAATTCCAAGAAATTTCAGCTGCGAACCAGCACATTGCTACGGGAACAGTTTTTAGTTATTGTGGACTTAATCATTATGATTATGTCACTATATATACAATATATATATACATATATATATATATATATATATATATATTTATATATATATATATATATATATATATATATATATATATATATATATATATATATATATATATATATATATATAGACCCCATAAAGGTCTGACACGCATCCTTCTCCCTGTTACATATATTTCCGTAAAACCATTATATCCTGATTTCCCAATTTCATTGGGTTCAACAAGTAACAAAACTCTAGTCGGTGGCGCTCGGCTAGGGGATACCCTGAACCCAGCGAAGAACCGCTATTCCGCAAATTCGGTTTCTTTTATATGTGCGTATACAATCAATACACACACACACACACACAGACGTACGCGCAAGGGCACTCTCTGCCAACTACGCAGTTAACGTACCGACTACGCTTCGGCTGCATGACGCCTTTGTTTTCAAAAATGATGTTTAAATATTTATGTACACACCGCTGAATGTCCAACTCTTTTAGTCATAATTCGATAGTTCTGTTCATTTGAATCATAACGGAACGTTTATCCAATTCCTTTTATGCTTAAGTTCGGCTGCCTGCGCTTGCAGCATATATATTTTTCAGTCTCGAATAAACTCTAACTCGAATAGGTTATGGGACCAGCAAGGCAGAGGAATTATCAATCGGTTGTTTCACAGTTATTCATTGGGGGGTGTTCATACACCCCCGCCCCGACAACGCGACGAGATTCGAACAAGTTTCGCGCCCTGCTCCCAAATCTGGCCTCCCAAATATATATATACATACCGATATAGACACATATGTTTAAGAGAAACATCGACACTGAATGGAACCAAAAACTGGAGAGTACTTTGCTGGAGATTGGTTTCGTCCCATGTGCGAGCGAGCCGTGCATATACACCAATACAATTAAAGGGTATTTAAATATAATTGTTGTATATGTTGACGATTTTATACTTGCATGTACCAGAGAAGAAGACATGGCCCACATAAAGCACTTATATCAAATAAATTTGACGTAGTTGATGGCGGCAAGCTGCAGCATTTCCTAGGCATGGAAATCGAGAGAGATGTGATGAGAATCGAGAGAGATGCGTATCCATTGGCCATAATCAATACATCGAGGGTCTCTTAAAGGAGTACGACATGCAAGACTGTAAGGCAATAACAACAATGTTAGAAGTTGGCTTCCAGACAAAATGCGACGATGTTGGCTGTGAGCAGGTGGACAAGACACGCTACCAATCTCTCATCGGGTCCTTATTATATTTGGCGCTGACGACACGACCAGATATAATACATTCTGTGGCTAAGCTGGCGCAGAGAAATGCAGATCCGCACAAGGAGCATGAGGTTGCTGCAAAGCGGGTGTTGATATATTTAAAGGGTACCTCAGAGATGCGATTGTGCTACAACAAAACAGGTGTGCCTATCCATTGTTTTGTTGATGCCGACTGGGCTGGCGATAGCAGCGATCGGAAGTCTTCACGGGTTGGTCATTCTTCATGGCTGGAGCAGCAGTCTCATGGGAATCAAAGAAGCAAAGCCTTGTCGCCCTCAGCAGCACGGAGGCAGAATACGTAGCACTTTCTACAGCCACCAAAGAAGCTGTATACCTAAGAAAGCTGATCCACGAGATGGGATTCGAGCCGATGTTAAAATTAATGATATATAGCGATAACCAAAGCGCACAGTGCCTTGCTAAAGATTCTAAATTTCATTCACGTAGCAAGCACATCGAAATAAAGTATCATTTTGTACGGGAAATTTATAAAAATAATGTAATTAATATACGTACCTTCCCACGAATAATATGACATCAGATATCCTAACTAAAAACTTATGTAAGACAAAGCATGTAAAGTTCAGAGAAATGTTAGGACTAGCTTAAATTCTTTAATTTTTGTAAAGTGGACATCGCGTTGAGAAGGAGTGTTGAAATATTTATGTATACACCGCTGAATGTCCAACTCTTTTAGTCATAATTCGCTAGTTCTGTTCATTTGAATCATAGCGGAACGTTTATCCAATTCCTTTTTGTGCTTAAGTTCGGCTGCCTGCGCTTACAGCATACATATATATTTTTCAGTCTCGAATAAACTCTAACTCGAATAAATGAAATGCTTAATAACTTTTTTATAGAAGGACTTTCTTATTCAAACTTTCAGGACATGATCATGTTATTCATATGTGTTTATGTGGGTTTTTTGCAAATTTAGGGCGAACGGGGCTTGGCATCCAAAATCCAAAATTGCGAAATTTTTGTATTCATAAGAGGAATCTGCACAGTTAATTTCATGTCTACGGATCGCAAAAGGCAAGAAAATTTAATCTATCTATTAAAAGAGAACAGGAGCTTAACGAATTTTTTTAAAAACTGGTACTGCGTATGCTATTTACGAGTATAAATGTCAAATTTCAGCTCTGTAGCTTTTGTGCTTTACGAGATCGCTGCGTTCACACAGACGGACGGACGGGCAGACGGACTGGACTATATCAACTCAGTTCATCGAGCTGATCAAGAATATACATACTTTGTGGGGTTTGCGACGTCTCCTTCTGCCTGTTACATACATTTTCACAAAAACATTATACCCTGATTTCCTATTATCAATGGATTCAGGGTATAAAAAGTACTGAGAGCAAACAAAGTAAATCTTACTCTCACAAACTTAGATCTCTCTTTTAAATGGGCTTAGGGCTTATGAACAATATCCGATAGCCAAAGCCCCAACATTTTCGGCAGAATGTTCAACTAGAAAAATATAATTGATGTTCGTATATAGATGATAAATAATGTTACTCTAAGTAATAAGTTTAATTCCTTTGCTGCAGCGAAAAACGTAGCTGATAAGATTGAGACTCTGTTAAAAGACTCAGTAGGTTGCGCAAAGACGAGTTTCGTTACTTCAGCTGTTAACTAGCAGACGTCTTGTGACGTCACATTTTCGTATTGTGTTCTGTTATTCCAGCTGAAGTTTGGCGGGCACTTAAACTGATATCCAAGTACTCACAACCAACTAAAATAAAGCATTTAGTTCCCAATTTCATTAATAATTATTTTGTCTACTGGCTATAAGATATACAACACTGTCGAAATTGGTGAATTTTCATACAAAGATCAGCGCGCATGAATCAGTTACCGAAAGAATGACGCTTCACTGATAACCTAACAGACCGCCTTGCATAACCTAGTGTTACTCAATCGTGGCGAGTTTTACTCAATCGTGTTTGAGAGTATGCAAAAGTTGGGAGTCAGAAAGCAGTTCACTCAAATGCACTATATCGTCATAACTCTATTAGAGTGCAAGAGGATAACGGACAGGTGCAATTAAAGACAAAAGAACGTATTTTGTGTATTGAAAAAGTGATTAACCTTGACTACGCGGTTTTAATGCATGCATAAATATTAAAACCGGCTTACGAACGTTTGTATTAGTCATTAACGCAACGGTATAAGAGAGATCGGACTGGAATGCATTCATCTGAAAGATTACTTACAGATAAGCTGCTGGCGCTGCTAATTCTGCTTTATAGTTCGATTATCGGCATCCATTCTTATAAAGTACCTGTCGTTAAAGTGGATCCATTGATAAACGGCTTTCGTGTGTCTATACCAGGTATGTGGCTATACCAGGTACATACATATTTTTCCACCAAAATAACCTACAATATAATTTCCCAAATTGGTTTTGTAGATGATAATGGCATCAAGAGCGTGGCTTTCAATGTGAACCGTAATCGAAATTTTACTGGCTTCGAGGAAGGCGAATTTAGCGCTCAAGTTCTAGCGTCACAAGATGCACAATGGCAACATGAATTTAAACGAATCCCTCTGAGGGCACATGATACGCTTCATATTTGGACTAGTGTACAACATGGCAATGCCATATTTCGTGATCGGGGTCAGGCGCTTCAGGTTTGTCAACTGTCTGGCGTTAATTTACCCACGGACTGTATGAAGGGACCTAAGCCAAAACCAGACTCAACAACAGAAAAGGATAATGTATTTAATAGGAACTCAGCGTTACCGTCTTGCACGTTGGAAAGCGAGACGGTGACGTCACCTCCACCAGCCTATCCGCTTTGCAAGGGTCAATTAATATTCGAGGAAGAATTCGAGCAATTAAACGAGAGCCGTTGGCATCACGATGTGCGAGTTCCACTTGACAGTATGGATGCTGAATTCGTACTCTATGATGGAAAAGCAGATGTTTCTGACGGCCGACTGATCATAGAAACCAAACTGTGGTCTAGTTATCGACCGGACTTGCACATAACCAATGCTCGGTTAGATTTGTCTGACCGATGTACAGGTACACACAATAGGCAAAAAGAGTGCGTGCTACAAACCAGTGGGCCACTTATAATGCCGCCAGTGGTGGTTCCCCGGCTGAGCACTAGGGAATCATTTTCTTTCAAGTATGGACGCATCGACATACGCGCAAAGCTCCCAAAGGGCGATTGGTTGGTGCCGCTATTGCTCCTAGAACCAGTAATGGAGGCATATGGTCAAACTGGCTATGAATCTGGTAACCTGATAATACTTATACTTGAATATGATTAATATTCAGTTTTAACTACCCTATGATAGGTCAATTGCGTGTGGCCATGAGTCGAGGAAATCAACAGCTACGTCTTCCCCATGGTAAACTCATCGATGGTCGCACAATTTTTGCCGGAGCAGTACTCTCAACTGAAGCTTCCCAACGAGAAGACTTTATGGTGCAACAGCGTCGCAGTGTACACTTCGGCGACAATTTTCACCTGTACAGCCTTACATGGAGCAGTCAGAGCCTGCGTTTCTCAATTGATGGTCAAGAGTTCGGTGAACTTTTGACTGGCTTTGCAGAATCTGATATAAATCCTAGCTGGCGTCGTGGAGAGCCCATGGCACCTTTTGATCGAATGGCAAGTACCATGCAATGAATCCAATTAAGCAAACATTAAATATAATATTATTTTCTGCTTTCTATAAATATTGTCTTATCAGTTATGAATTTAAAGTGATAATTAGACTTGATGGTTTATGGTTCATGGTTTCTTGTATTATACGCGTTCAAATGAAACAATATTAAAGAGTTATCAAAAATTAGCTTTGCCCCAATTATCGGTAGATAATCATTTGTAAATATATCTATAGGCAAAGCTAATCGTAAAAGACTCTTTGTTTCTAGTTATAGTTATGCGTTGTATTTACGAGTATAATTCTACGTTTTCCGGTTTTGAGAGAACTGACAAAAATATAATATTCATCGCGTTTACAATATTGATAATCTTCATATAAAATTCAATATCTAAAAATGTAAAACTAATTAATCTTTTCATTTTTAAAGTTTTACATTACTCTGGGCCTCTCAGTGGGTGGCTTCGGCGACTTTGTTGATAAATTGCGCACTTCGAACTTTGAGAAGCCTTGGATCAATAAACACCCACAAGCCAAACTACATTTTTGGCAGAGCCAGGATCAATGGTTACCCACTTGGAAACAACCGAAATTGTTGGTCGATTACGTTCGAGTTTATGCAGTATAAGATATAATGTAATTTTTATCTTTAATAAAGTTATACCCTTCATCCTTAATTTCGATAATAGAAATTTCCAACGTTATTATTATTTTTCAAGAAAAAAATAAAATAAAGCATATACATAAACAACACAAACTGTTATAACATTATGCCCTCAATGGGCTGTATAGTTAAGCCTTGAACCCATTGAAAACGGGAAAAATGGTTATTTTAAAATATATGTAACAGGCAAAAGGATGTGTTAGAAACCTCATAAAGTATATATATCCATGATCAGGTCGAGCATTGAGCGCGTCGATTCAGATAAAATTGAACAAATTTAGTAGAAAAACTATATTATTTATTTCATTTAGTGTCATTTATTAAATTATAATGATTTGATTTTTATTATTACACCAATGGTGTTGTTGAAATGTATTTAACAGGGAGAAGGAGGCGTGGCAGACCCAACAAAGAATATATATTCTTGATCAGGGGGACAAGCCGAGTTGATTTAGTCTGTCTGTCTGTCTGTCCGTCCGTCTGCCCGTATGTGTGATCGTGTCGATCTCAGTATCTATAAGAGCTAGAGACTTGCAATTTTTTATGTAGGTCCCTGTATACCATGCGCAGGTCAAGTTCGTTTTAAAAATTTGAGAACTCATCCGATTTTAATTGTATCGATTAACAAGTAAGAATGCTCTAGTCGAGACGGCTCGACTAGGAGATACCCTGAGCCCTGCGAAGTGCCGATACTTCAAACATTCTATGCTTAGTTTACATATACATATATTGCAAGCAACACATACACACACACACAGACGCAGGCTCAAGCACACGCTCTGACAACTGCGCAGTTGACGTTGTGACTCCGCTTGGGCTGCAAGAGGCTTATGTTGTGGAAATTAAATGTTTAATAACTTTTTTTCTAGCAGGACTTTTTTATTCAAACTTTCAGGGCATGATTATGTTATTCATATGTGTGTATGTGCCGAAGCACAGTATCTCTAGTATTTGAAATGCGTTTTTTGCAAATTTTGGGCGAAGGGGGCGTGGCATCCAAAATCCAAAAATTACAAAATGTCTGTATTCACAACAGGAATCTACATAGTGAATTTCAGGTCTCTAGCTCTTAAGGTACGTAAAACAGACGAAAAGTTATCGAAATTTATCGATAAAAAGAGAACGGGAAGAGTTATCGAATTTTTGAAAAAACTCATATAGCGTATGGTATTCAGGAGTATACATGTCAAATTTCAGCTCTCTAGCTTCTGTGGTTTACGAGATCGCTGCGTTCACACAGACGGACGGACGGACGGACGGACAGACGGACAGGGCTATTTCAACTCAGCTCATCGAGCTGATCAAGAATATATATACTTTGTATGTTCTGCGACGCCTCCTTCTGCCTGTTACATACATTTTCACAAAAACATTATACCCTGATTTCCCATTTTCAATGGGCTCAGGGTATAAAAACGATTTCGATATTCAGCTATAAAATTCTATCGAGTTTAATACCTTTCTTGAGACATCCCTAATCAAACTTTCACAGCGTGTTAATGTCATTCCTGTGTTTATTTTCCATGGTCTTTTTTATTCAAACTTGCAGGTAATGATTACGTTATTCATATGTGTGTATGCGCCGCAGCACAAGTCTCTATTATTTGAAATACGTGTTTCGCAAATTTTGCGCGAAAAAAAAAAAACAAAATTGTATTAAACACACATGAAAATATATACAAAATTTGAACACTCTAACTATAAAGATGATTTCGAGAGAATTTTACAGCTGAATATCGATTTCGTTTTTAATCGATAAAATTAAAACGGGGTGAGTTATCGAATTTTTAAAACAAACTTGACCTGCGCGTGCTATTTAGGGACCTACATAAAAAGTTTCAAGTCTCTAGCTCTTATAGGTTCTGAGATCGACGTGTTCATACATACGGACAGACAGGCGGGTAGGGCTAAATTGACTAGATTTGTCTCCCTGATCAAGAATATATATATTTTATGGGTCGGCCGCGCTTCTTTCTCCCTGTTACATGCATTTCAACAAAACCATTATACACTGATTTTCCATTTTCAATGGGGTCAGGGTATAAAAATTCAACTATGGGTATAGCTGGCCGGACTGACAAATAAATTACCACAATCCTGTTTGTATTTATATTAACGTTTCAGTAAGTTAACACTTAAAGTAGGAAAACTCTAATATTCTTCAGAATGCGTTGTATAAACACGAACATATTCTATGACCAACATTGGATGTGTCCACGTTTTAATAATATTAGATAATTTTTCCTCAAATTTCATTGGTGCCTTTGGCGACGTAAAAAATTGGATCTCTTCAGAATCGTAACTCTCTTCAGTGGGAAAATTCAGTGCACCTCCAGCAGTTAAACCCAGAACGATGTAATGCTGTAAAAGATTTGTTTATTAACTTTCATAGAATTCTAGAAAATTAATTTACCTCAGATTTATTTAACTCTGCCATAATCGACGGATTGTCAATTATACCGTAAAGTTGACCATCTACTTTATATATAAGTCTGTCCTTGTGTCGTATTAACGTATAGTTATGAAATTTATCTCCATAATGTCCCGTTTCCAATTTATTACTCTTTAAAGTTTCATAAAGTTGGTCATTAATGACGCTACCAAAAAGGATGTTTCCTCCAATAGCGTTGCCGGCGCTATCGAATTTCTCATTATTGCCTCTAGCATATGCGAAGCGAATGTGTGACACATTATTATAAAACGATTCAAATTCAGCGTAACTCGGATACAGTAGTAAATCTAAAATATTTCAAATATCATAATACTATATATGGTTGGTAAACAAAATTAAAATATAAACAAAATATTATTAGATTTCCGTAAGATTAAATAGAGCATTATATATGAGAAAAATGGGTATAATGGTTTAGATAATATGTATCTTTATCTCTATATTTAAAGACGTCTGATATATAATTTATTGACTGAATTTTGATATAATCTCCAAGTCGAGAGGGCTCGACTACGGATACCCTGAGCCCTGCGAAGTGCCGATACTTCAAATATTCTATGCTTAGTATACATATACATATATTGCAAGTGAAGGGGGCGTGGCATCCAAAATCCAAAAATTACAAAATGTTTGTATTCATAACAGGCATCTACAGTCAATTTCATGTCCCTAGCTCTTACGGTACGCAAAAGTTATCGAAGTTATCGAAAAGTTATCGAAATTTATCGATAAAAAGAGAACGGGAAGAGTTATCGAATTTTGGTGTGTATATTACCTACAAAAAAATCCTGCATATACATACATACTAAAGAAACAGAGAACAGGCGTTCTAGATCGATGCTGTAAAATCGGTTGATGCATCTGCTTGTAACATACATTTTAACAAAACCCAGATTGTTTATTTTCAAGGTATAAAAACATAAACAGAAATAAGCAGTGATAAGAAACTCTGAGACTAACTTGCAAAGATAACAGGGAAATACAAAAACAAATATACTTAAATTAATGTAGTTTTTTTTCCATAAGAATTCAAATATATTTGTATACTCACAGGGAAAGAGCCAATCGCCGACCGGCATTTTAGCTCGTATTTCGACCTTTCCATATTTAAATACGACTGATTTCCTCGTCGTTATTGCTGCTGAGTACACAGGTGGCAGAGTCCTTATAAAGCTGAATGTATAAGGTCCACACAACCATTCTTTGTTATAATATTTATTATAAGTACATTCAGTATAATTAAATATTTCCAGTGTATTATTTCTGTTCGCTGGAATTGCATGTAAATGTAATCGTTTATTTTTTACATAGCAGTTATCGTCATGCTTCCTAAAAGCCGCAAATTCCAGATGGTCTGTATATACACGTGAGTACTGAACATGGGTCCAATTTGTTGACAAATTATTGTCACTGAAACTTTCCTGAAAAATTAATTGACCACTGCACAGCTTTGATTTACCCGGGTCAGATTCGGCCAGTAAGCAGTTTAACTTATCATCAATTTTGGGCTTGGCACATGTTTCAATTTTACCTGTATCCATAATATGGGCTTTGCCGTGGTCATTGGCATCAATATGAAAATTATCACTTGTTGCTAAGACTTGATCTTTGGTTTCAATGATTCTGAGCACCCGTAAAGTATTATTTCGGTTTCTGCTCTGACTACTTTCAAACTTAATGCTGAACGCATTGCTATTGTTGACATAATAGTAATCCGATGTACATTCATCACCGATTTCGCTTGAAAAAAACATTGATTTCACGTCTGGATCTTCTGCGAATTTCCAATTTATAGTTTCTATTCAATTGTTCATAGCTAAAAAAAACTAAAACTTTCGTACATACCTGACACAGTCACAGTAACATGTCTTTCTTTTATTTCAACATTTACATCTTGTTTATCTATTACAGTGCTGCTATGGCACCCAAGAATAAAACCGCTCAAAAAGAGTAAGTATTTCAAATTCATTAAAGAATAATTTTTGTTTCAGAATTAAAATCGTTTCATAAAAATCAAGGTGTTATGGTTGGCGATAATGAACACCGACTGATGCTCAAGTCAGCGAGTCAACCGCTCTGATACTTTGATCGTTGACAGCGTCAATTGCTGATTAAATATACAGACATTTTATTCTGCTAGCCCGCTGGTGTCGACTCTGCAGTCAATAACATTTGAAGTGTAGTTTAATTACAGTCGTCAGATTAAATTTAAACCATAAACACGTCTTTTCTTGATGATAATAAATTAATGTATAATAATACAAAATGAAAATAAAATATGTGCTTTTAATTCCATGCTTTCTTGCTGCTCTGGGCGTAGAAGGAAAAAAAGATATAGACGTGAACGTAAAAGGAAATGAAATAACGATTACTGTACCCGGTATTATTTTGTATACAATGAGGACTTCAAAATGTTCGATATAAGCAATTTTCACTTCTTTCCAGGTGATTCTGAAGTAAAAAATTTCTTTTTTTCAACGGACGTTGGCGAAAAATGTAGTTCAGATTACACCTTTGTGCGCAGCCAAGATAAAAATGGAATATTTGACTTTAGGATAGATGTAAAAAAACAACTTCTTACAGATGATCCACTTCAAATTTTCGGAGTTTTCGAAACTGATAATGCAGTAACAACGGAAACGTACAACTTAATTATTGATAGCCATGGGCAAGGAACCGAAAAAGAATGTTGCGATTGCGGCTGCTCCGAAACTATAGTTCGGAATCAAAGACAAAAGTGTGCAGGTGCTCTAATTTTCAAGGAAGATTTTGATCACACTTTTTTCAATTGGGAACATGAGCAAAGGTCTCGAATTTATGATTCTGAAAATGATCGCGAGTTTGTGGCTTTTATAAATGATGCAAGCACCAATTACATAAAAAATGGTCATTTGCACATAATCGCAAAATGGGCGAATTATACCAATAATTTGCCATTTATTATAGATACGTGCACAAGCATGAAAAAAAATACAGATCAGATAAAGGATTGTGGGCCACAATTTCAACCCACTTATACGTTACCTCCTGTGCACTCGGCCAAACTACATACTTTTGGAAAATTTCAATTTAAATATGGCCGAGTAGAAATTCGCGCTAGGATGCCGATAGCTGATTGGTTATTTCCATGTAAGTATGAGTAGTGTCATAGTCGACTCCGCCATTTAAAGTCAAATTTTGTAGATTTAATTCTGCAACCGGTGAGTTACCGCAGTGAAGAAAATTTTATCAATCAGTTACGTATCGCATATATACGAAGCAACGCACTATTGCAAAATAAGAACTCAATCCCTATTAGTGGAAGCCGACTCTTTGGAAGCGCTGTGATTTGGTCGAAAGATAAGAAATTCTCGGAATACGTAAAGCTTAAAGCGTACCCAGCTTACAAACAGCTAAGCAACGATTTTCACAATTACACATTAATTTGGCACAAGGATCGTATTATATATAAGGTTGATGATCTTACTTACGGCACAATAACAAATCCAACAGTTCTTAATGCGTTCAATTCTGAAGAGGTAACCCCAAATTAATATTAACAAAAAAAATTTAAATTACTTGTCTCCATTCGCAAATCTCATTTTATCCAGAAGAGTATTGATGAGAAGAGGAGAATCGATTTGTCATTGGCTGTGAACGTTGTACCTTAATATTTTATTGACATTAATTTAAATATTTTTCTGCAACTTTTAGTGTTATATTGTGTTGGGTCTGTCTGCAGCTGGTAGTGTTAACTTTCCGGATGAAACTGTGATGTCTAACCATAAAATATTTAATAATAGGGATCAAAACGGGCCCCATATATTTAAAAATGTTACTAAACGAGAAACATGGACACAACCCAATCTGCTGATTGACTATGTTCATGTTTACACAACTCATGAAGATGAGGAATAAATATATTGATTTATACTCATGTAAGATTATAATAATAAATCTAAATAAAGCTCAGACACATCACATTAAAAAGTTTTTCCATTATTTTTTTTAGATCCGTTGTTCCGCGAGTTTTGTGTCGACTTCTTTTTGCGTTTGTCTGACGACCAGTCCACATCATCTTCGTCATCGGTACATCCTGTATTTCCACCCGACTGAAGATATGTTGAAGTTGAGGAAGAGCCGCCACTAGTGCCTTCCTTAGTTGCCAACCGGCGACTTGCAATACGAGAAGAGATACGTCCCATGCCCATGCATTTCTCCAAATGTGGTGCAAATCGGGCCGCCGCCACTAGCCTGTCACAATGCGGGCAGGTACAGTCCATCGGTTTTTTGGCTGTTGATATACCAAATATGTCTAAATTTGGCAACTCACAAATTCTATAGGCAGACTCTGCATTTTCTTCCCCGACTCCGTCAAGAGCCGTCAGATTGCCTGTCTTCCGCAAATGATGAATTTCTATGAATATTCCGGCTACTACATCATCCAGAAGCCCCTGAAACAAGTAGTTTGCAGCATCGTCTAGTACCTCAGGTTCCTTGATGAGCTCTCGAAAATTAAATGCAATGCTTGAGGCTGTTAAATGACCCTGAGATGCACTTCCAGAACTCATTAGATGCATTTGGTTTGCGTTTGAAGTAGACATCTTATGTTTGAGCAATTATATTGGATATTTTTATGCTAAGCCTGTGGCCATAAACTGTATGACCTAAAATCATTTACTATTTTCAGTTTTTATATTATTAACTTATTGAAGGAAAGACACTGTTTGGATTACAATTAATCATAATACATAATTTCATCAAATGGAGAGTGGAGAACTATCGAAAGCAATATTGTTATTGATATCGATATGAGCTGCGTCAGGGTTGCCAACTTTTTATCAAGGAATAAGCTATTTTTGACGGGAAACAACGAAAAATAGCGGATTCGTGAAAAGCTTAAAAATCGGGAAGAAACAGATAACCTAAACAGGTAACCTAAAAATAAATAAACAATGTTCGTGAGATTTCCGCCCCTCAGGTTAGACAAAACTTCAACACCGAAAATTCAACAATTCCAACTAAATACACAAGAAATTTTGTAAAAAAAATTAATAATAGAAAAGCTAAAAAAGCCGCATCCTATATTAAAGAAATTCAGATATCTCGATTCCGACATTTCTAAAATTTTATCCCGCAATTGCTCATCAAAATAAAATGCTAGATTTGACGATTTTCAACTTATCAATGAAATCAACTTTTTTCATCCAAGTCACAGTTTCCTTAAGGTCATGGGCCATGGCCAAGTGACCGAGATGTATTTTAGGGATTAGGTTAATATTCCCCACGAGTCTTTTCGACTCTGAGTCTTCCTCTTATGCCCACCTGTACCCATTTCATCGAGACTACCCTCGTTTCCCAAACGAGCGAAAACATTTTTTATTGTTTTCCTTGATACAGATAACATTTTGAATGATTGTGAAACAAATTTGACAAACCTGTGATTATAATACATCAATTGGATCACAAGGCAGTCTAAAAAAAAAAAGCTACACAAAACAAGTAAGAGTGCTCTAGTCCAGACGGCTCGAAAAGAAGATTCCCTGAACACTGCGATATAAGAGAACTCGTGCTGCGTATGGTATTCACGATTTAATATGTCTAATTTCAGCTCTCCAGCTTCTGTGGTCCGAGATCGCTGCGTTCACACAGACGGACTATATCAGGGCTATATCAAATCAACTCATCGATCTGATCAAGAACATATATGTATAGTTTGTGGGGTCAGCGACGTCTTCTTCTGCCTGTTACATACATTTTCACAAAATGTTTACAAAAAAATTTGCAAATGTTATCCAACAAAAACTATGAACAGTAAGTTAGACTAAATTAGTTAGTAGACTAAATTCTGACGATATTGCACATATTTATGTACATATACATATATTTCATAAATCCCCGTCAAACAGAAGAGTACGTAGACTTTTTTTGTCGGAAATTTCTGAGAATTTATATTTTTTTTAGTAATAATATGAAATAAAATATAATATAACATAATATCACACCATTTAATAGCGAGGTATGCACACGCCAATGTTCATGTCCCATGCACACATAACACACATACAAATGTGTGTCCAAAAGATAAACCGTTGGCAGTTTACAATTTGCACGCACAGGCAGACAGCTAAGCTTCCGCACAGGCATACAAATGCTGATACGTATGAGCGAGGAACAGTAAATGTGTGTGTATGCTCGTCGCGAAAACATATACTTCATGAGACTCAACGCTTTCACTTTCTTACCTTTCATGAGCAAGGAAAACCATTTCAACAGGTCGGTATACTTTTATTTCCTTGTGCGTACGTATTTATATATTTATAAATGTATATAGTACATAAAGCACTTTTGACGGAAAGGAACGGCGAAAAAAAATATATGAGAAAGAAGAGATAAAAGTAAACGCATACGTATTTTCATAGAATCACTTAATAAATATACCGATCATTGCAGCCGAGCGCTCGCAGCTGATTGAGACATTTTCATTTGCTTGAATCTAAAAGGAACCGGCCGGAGCATCGTCGGTATACTAGTGAATACCATACGCAGTAGGATTTTTTTTATTCGAAATTTGATAACTCTTCCCGTTCTCTAATTATCGATAAATTTCGATACCGTAAGAGCTAAAGACTTGAAATTCACTGTAACTAATACACTGTAATGTATACAAACATTTTGTAATTTTTGTGGATTTGGATGCCACGCCCCTTTCGCCCTAAATTTACAAAATAAGCATTTCAAATTCTAGAGACTTGTGCTTTGGCAAATACACACATATGAATAATCACGCCCCGAAATTTTGATTAAGTATATCCAGAACATAAGTTATTAAACATTTAATTTCCCATAACACAGGAGTCTTGCCGGCCAAGCGCAGTCGCTACGTCAACTGCGCAGTTGCGTCTGTGTGTGTGTATGTGTTGCCTGCAATATTTGTATATGTAAACTAAGCATAGAATATTTGAAGTATCGGCACTTCGCAGGGCTCAGGGTATCTGCTAGTCGAGCCGTCTCGACTAGAGCATTCTTACTTGTTTTTGCTGTCATTTACTTTTGTGTTCCCGCCGTACGTGCTTTTTGCTGTGTATTTCACATACAATTTTACACATTTTGTACCGCTGTTCAAGAATTCAAAATAGCTAAAATTCCCGCCAGCCGCCAAAAAGTATGATTTGAGGGAAACATAGTGAAATTGACATCACTAATATGGCAATAGCAACCGATGACAGTTTCGGCAAAAATTGTAAAAATAGAGAAAGCAAACTATGATTATGAACTCGGTATACAACAATATTTAAAAATTTAAGAAATAAAGACTTCGAGTTTCTAAAAATCTGCAATACACTCTGTTTTAACATTCAAAGACTTTTTAAAAAGCCAGTTCTGACGTGAGAACTCAGAAAATACACCACTGATATTAGAAGTTATCAAAACATTGTCGATATTCAATATATCGATGTCTTTTGCAACCTTTTATGGCTTTTAATAACACCTACGTTTAATATATTTATATATGTATATGTAAAAAAAAATGACACTTCATATAAAAGACGAAGCTTATAAACATTTAACAGAGAAAATACACACAAAATGTCAGCAAATACAAGCAGAAAATGAACGTAGCATTATGAGGTAAGGATAAAGGTAGACGTACATATATTACATCTAATATTAAAATAAACTTAAAATTACAGAGTAAATGAAATAAAAAAGTTACTACGCCGACGTGCATACGATGTGATGTTATTAAAAAATAAACTTGACAATCATGGCGATAATTGGCGCTCAGTACCGATGATAGTCCCACAGCCAAAGGGAAAACCCGAGCAAAAACGTCGCGGACCCAAACCTAAAAGTAAACAATTGGCATCAAATTTCGCAAATGACATCCAAGATGTTCCACCTCGGAAGACCAGAAAGCGCGAGAAACCCGAATCGAAATCGCAACAAATACAGGCACAACAAATATCTATACCTCCAACTTAGTCTTTTTTACGAACTGATTTGCTATATTAATTACATCAATTTGGAGCACTTATAGTAATAAAAACAAATTTAACCGTTATTTTGATGTGAAACAGGCGATGTTGGAATGATATCTCAAACTACTCAGCTTGTCTCAAACGTGCCAGGCGCTGTGTTAGTTCATCTTGTTCTTGTGAGACTTGCGTAGAAGCGCTAATAGTAGAACTCTGCACACCGCTGGGCAGTTCCATATTAAGCTCGAGGCCAGCTTCGTCAGCAACTTGTTGCAACAAATTATCAACATCTCCTTGAGGCACCGACGTAGTCACCGTATCGGACATAGTACCCTCCATTACGGAGCTTTGTACATCCAAGTCTTCAAATTGTGATTCGAATTTTTCCATTAGGGAAGAAATTTTTTCTAGGTTCATGCCTTTCATGGCAGCATCCATCGCTTTAACCACACCGGCCATTGACCCAGTAACTTTGCGTGTTGTCAACGCCGACTGCACACGACTAGCAACAGCATCTACTCGAGCGCTCATCCGCAGGTAATTCACTGCCTGATTCTTTTGTCGTATGGCATTTTCAGCGTGAATTCGCGCCACATCCATATTACCCTTTTGTATGGCTTTTTTAGCTTTTGCCTTCTCCAATTTTTCCTCTTTTTCGCATTTTTTGGAATTGCGCTCTAGATCTTTTACAGCGAACTTTAAATTGAAAAGATGTTCTATTGGAGTGGTGGATTTTAATATTGGATAAAACTATCATCAAATATTTATTATTACTTACTTTCCATTGAAGATGTCGACATGTCGTTACCCAGTTTGATGCTTTTAACGCTGATGCTACTATATAGTATTTTATATTTAATATTTTTTCTTGTTTTACTCAATTCACTCGCTTTATGTATGAATGAATCACTTGTTTTTAGCTAGACAGCTTCTTTTGCCTAGAGATGCAGAACTATCGATAACACTATTGACAAATCGTTGATTGGCCCTATCACTAACCATACTACCGTTTTTCCCCGTGAAATCTGGCTTTTTTTTAAATATATTTTTATGGAAATATATTCCACTCTTTTATATATATTCACGATAAAGTGTCAAGATTGTCCCAATACACTCACTAGGGGCGTGGCAAATAGCATAATGCATTATCTTATATCTCTGAAACACCACTAGAGATGAGAGTTGAGATTTTAAATGTATACTCGAGTTGACACCCCAAGATCAAAAAGCTCTGGCGGATATATCAACACCCATTAGGGAGTGGGAAATTGGGTGAAACTGTATCTACTACAGCTTTTGCGCTATAATGATTAAATTTGGCTTCAAACTTGCTATTGCGATCTTATGAAGATCGTATAATTATATGTCCAGGCCCGCTGGGGGCGTGGCAAATCAAATCTGACTATATAGTGATTTTGAAGAGTCCGTCTATCCGTCTGTCCGGATGTGTGAACGCGTCGATCTCAGCATCTATAGAAGCTAGAGACTTGAAATTTTTATGTAGGTCCCTGTAAAGCACGCGTAGGTCAAGTTTGTTTTAAAAATTTGATAGTTCATCCCGTTTTAATGTTATAGAATAAAACGAAATCGATATTCAGCTATAAAATTCTATCTAATTCATCTTTATTCAATGAGTGTTCAAATTTTATTTTAGTTTTATGTGTGTTTAGTACAATTTTGATTATTGTTAAATTTTGGATGCCACGCCCCCTTCGCCCAAAATTTACAAAACGCGTATTTGTGTTTTGGCAAATAAATACATATAAATGACATAATCACGCCATGAAAGTTTAATTAGGAAAGTCTGTCCACAAAAGAAGTTATTAAATATTTAATTTGTCATAACATAGGCGTCTTGCAGTCCAAGCGCAGTTGCTACGTCAACTGCGCAGTTGCCAGAGCTTGTGCTTCTGCGTGAAACAGAATTCGCGGAATAGCGGTTCTTCGCTGGGTTCAGGGTATCCCCTAGTCGGGCGCAACCGACTAGAGTTTCTTACTTTTTATACCCTGAGCCCATTGAAAATGGGAATTCAGGGTATGATATTTTTGTGAAAATGTATGTAACAGGTAGAAGGAGGCGTCGATGAGCTGAGTTGATATAGCCCTGTCCGTCTGTCCGTCCGACCGTCCGTCCGTCTGTGTGAACGCAGCGATCTCGTAAACCACAGAAGCTAGAGAGCTGAAATTTGACATGTAGACTAGTGAATACCATACACAGAACGGGGTTTTTTTCAAAAATTCGATAATTCTTCCCGTTCTTTTTTATCGATAAATTTTGATATCTTTTCGTCTCTTTCACGTACCGTAATAGCTAGAGACGGACATGGCTATATCAACTCAGCTCATCGAGCTGATCATGAATATATATACTTTGTGGGGTCTGCGACGCCTCCTTCTGCCTGTTACATACATTTTCACAAAACCATTATACCCTGATTTCCCATTTTCAATGGGCTCAGGGTATAAAAACGCTATTCCGCAAATTCAACGTTGCTATTATATATAATGAATTGAATAATAATTATATTAATGAAATTTTTATAGTGTTTATTATTTCATTCATATGTGTGTGCATTTCGGTAAGCACAAGTCTCTAGTATTTTAAATACGTCCTTGCTACTGTTTGTGTGTTCGCAACATTTTCGGCCGATAATGCATATGTCAATAAGTGGTGGAACGACTTGGAAAACGCATTCGCCATACGTCGGCTACTGGAGGGAACACCCACGATCTTGTTGCGCACTGTCTCTGAACATAGATACTAGGAATGAAAGATGGTACTACTTGCGGAGTTCGGACGATCTCGTACAGTGGGAGAGGTGTACACCGCTCTATGATAAAGAGTCTGATCTAGAACCTGTACAGTCACCCTACCAACCTGTCTGTTTCCAATGCAAGCCGACCAGATTCGCCTCGTATGTCCACTGATGTCCTTAACTCAATAAATAAGACTTCGATATAGAGCCCGCCCTGTCACCAGAGCAATCTGCCGCCCTGAAGTCTATCATCTCTGATTCTTACTTGTATGTCCCTCAGTAACTGATTAAACCAGTCAAGTACGAAATAAAATAAAATCGAATTATATCGAATTTTCTGCCGCTCTGCTTTCTCACCATGAACGCATCGAGGTGCGTCACAATTCTTCTGAGTGCTGGCATCATACTCCACAGTAGTTCCCCTTACGCTTCTGTAATCGTGCCAGTCCATAAAAAGGACAATACATTAAGAAAGTGTGTGGATTACCGTCCGCTGAACAAGATTACAGTACGTGACCACTTCCCAATTCCGCTGTTATATGATTGTATTGAACATGTTGGTGGGAAATCCTTCTTTACGGTGCTAGAATTGAAAAGTGGATTCCATCACGTAAAGATGCATCCAGATTCAATTAAATACACTGTTTTTGTAACCCGAGTACGTACATATGCCGTCCAGACTCTGTAACTGTCCTTCCGTCTTTGCCAGATTTGTATACTTCGTTTGAAAAGAATTCATAAACAGAAGTTACTTGGTGATATACATGAATGATATTCTGATTGAGGCACATGATTTCAAGACTCGTCTGAAAGGTAATACGGGAGACACTTTATACATTACGGTTAAATGGGTTATGCCTCAAGCTGTCCAAGTGTCATTTTGCTTTCCAATCCCTAGTCCTACTAATTCTACTTCGGCCGATTTTTACCTAGTTTTGGTAAAATAGCATGCCTCTTACGTTTTCTCTGTCGGTTGTGTTGAATCTTTCCGGACCCTGAAGTCCAAACTCATTGAATCACCCGTACTGTCTATTTATAAGCCGAAGGCTGAAACTGAATTACATTCCGCCGCTAATTCTCCAGATTTTAGAGCAATACTCCTTCAGAAACAAACTGATGGTAAATTCCATCCAGTATTCTATTTCTCCAAAACAACCGCCGACCCCGAACTACACAGTTACGAATTGGAGACATTGGCGTTTTGAAACATACCTGAAGTTCAAAATAATTACCGATTGTAACTCCCTAGCGCTAAACCCTCCGCCAAAATTGCTCGTTGGGCCCTGCTGTTAGAAAATTATAACTATACAATTGTACACCGGTCCGGAATTAGCATGTCCCACGTCGATGACCTGAGCAGAAGAGACACTGTCACATACGTGGGCGATCTAAATCTAGACTGCAATTAACGCAGAACCGCGACTCAGATTGTGAATTTTGAAACTCCGAGAGAAGTTGGAAAAACATGAGGTGACAAATTTCGAGCTCCGGGAATCATTTGTCTCGTGTATCATTTGTCTCCAGCGAACATGCCGCAACTGTATGTCCCTGTCGAATTGATAAATAGATTTAATACGAATAGTTTTCGACAAATTGGTCCATTTAGCCACCGATAAGTTCTTCACAAATTAAAAACACTATTGGTTTCCATACATGAAGTCTTACGTCAATAATTACATTAAGCACTGCTTCAAATGTATTCTTTATTCCTCTTCCAGCCTGAACAGCATTCAAAAAGTGCCCCTGCCGTTCGACACGATCCATATAGACCATTTGGGTCCCCTCCCAACTATACATTTCAAGAAGAGATACCTCCATTGACGCCGTCACAAAATTTATACAGTTGTACGCTGCCGTTACTACTAATTCTCGCGATATATGCCAGACGTTAGAATCCCAATATTATCAATGAGAAAGGTACATGCTTCACTTCTTCCGAATTCGCCGATTTCTTGCAGTCTAATAATATAACTCAAATCTAGAATTCCACTGCCTTAAACAACACCGTCTATTCCACGACCAAATTTGCAGCTTCCGTTCTCCTGTTCAGAGTTAAACAACCAGGTGTTGTTGTAGACAAATTAACCGAACAACTGGAGTTACGCACAACTGCTGTGCAGAATATTTTTTGCTAAGAATTATTCACAGCTAGTTAGCTATGAAGAGGGCCATTTTGTTGTCATAAAAAATGTGGATACCGTGGTGGGTAGAAATTAGAAACTTATTCGGCGGTACCGCGGTCCATACATTATACATAAGAAACTCCCGAATGACCGGTATTTCATACGTGATATTGACGCGATAGCTAATAAGAGAATCATAAACAAGTAAGAGTGCTCTAGTCGAGACGGCTCAACTAGGAGATAACCTAAGCACTGCGAAATGCCGGTACGTTAAATATTAGTTACATATACATATATTGCAAACAAAACATACACATACACACACACAGAGGCATGATCAAACACACTCTCTGCCAACTGCACCGTTGACGTAGCGACTGCGCTTGGGCAGCAAGACGCCTTGATGTGTAAAATTAAATGTTTAATAACTTTATTTTCGGAAGGACTTTCTTATTGAAACTTTTAGGGCACTATTATGTCATTCATATGTGTGTATATGCAGAAGCAAAAGTCTCTAGTATTTGAAATTATCGTTTTGAAAATTTAGGGGCCGTGGCATCCAAAATCCAAAAATTACAAAATGTTTGTGTTCATAACAGGGATCCACACAGTATCTAGCTCTTATGGTACGCAAATACGAAAAAAAGTATCGAAATTTATCGATAAAAATAGAACGGTAAGCGTTAATCGAATTTCTTTAAAAAAAAACTCGTTCGGCGTATGGTACTCACGAGTATACATGTCAAATTTCAGCTCTCTAGCTTCTGCGGACGGACAGACGATCGGGGCTATATTAATTCAGCTCATCGAGCTGATCAAGAATATATCCACTTTGTGGGGTCTGGGCTCAGGGTATAACAAGATACACATTTCAAGCCGTTACACTCAAATCCCTATATTAAAATGTCTATAGCCATCATATATCCATATCGATCTTTCATTGTTGAAAAGATATGGTTGTCCATATCTTCCACCAACACATAATTATACTAAAAATAACATTTTTCCACCACTCTCAGACCGATTTCTAGACAGAACCAGTTTGACAACAAGTAACTCCACAACAAACCCCTTTCAATAGTCCTTGCGTAGCCAACCAACCAACAAAGCATGTTAGAGCTGCAGAAAGTGGACAAAGTAAAATGAGCATTAAACCGTTTGGAATATTAAACGATAAAGACACTATGTATCGACCTTCCTTCCCCTTCTGGAGGTTTCCTGCATCACCTGTTCACAGATGACGTCTACATCCAGAGCTTGCTGAGCAGCACATCAAGAGTCTGTATTAGTGCGAACACTTCCGTCTGCACCGTGAACACTTGGCGAGACTTCGGTGAATCGGCTACGATAGGCCCGCACAACACGTATTCATAACAAAAATCTACACACAGTGAATGTCATGTCTCTAGCTGATTTCACATTTTCAATGGGCTCAGGGTATAAAAACATGAAAAAATTTAATAAAGTATTAAAATACTGGGTAGGCTTTGGCTATTTTAGCATACTTTCCAGTTATCAAATTTTTAGACCTAAAATTTCTCAATAAAACTTTAGTAAACCAATGCAATCTAGGAAAATATCAGATCAATCCTTTCAAACTGATTTTGCAGCTGAGCATCTTTTAGTTGGCATGTGGCTAATTATAAGTCTAACCTGTTGTTGTGCCATATTTTGGCCGTTTTTTGGATGCATACTAGCTTACTTTAGTTGCAAGAAGCATAGTGACCATGACTCAACAGAATATAAGCGAAACAAGTAAGAAAACTCTAGTCGAGACTGTTCGACTACGAGATATCGTATACCCAGCGAAAACAAGAATGCTCTAGACGAGACGGATCGACTAGGAGATACCCTGAGTCCTGCGATGTGCCGATACTTCAAATATTCTATGCTTAGTTTACATATACATATACTGCAAGCAACACATACACACACACAGACGCAAGCTCAAGCACACGCTCTGCCAACTGCGCAGTTGACATAGCGACTGCGCTTGGGCTTATGTTGTGGAAATTAAATGTTTAATAACTTTTTTTCTGAAGGACTTTTTTATTCAAACTTTCAGGGCATGATTATGTTATTCATATGTGTGTATGTGCCGAAGCACATATTTTGAAATAGTATTTGAAATGCGTTTTTTTGCAAATTTAGGGCGAAGGCGTTGTGGCATCCATAATCCAAAAATTACAAAATGTTTGTATTCTCAACAGGAATCTACACAATGAATTTCATGTCTCTAGATCTTAAGGTACGTAAAAGAGACGAAAAGTTTTTACGAGATTTACGAGATCGCTGCGTTCACACAGACGGACGGACGGACGGACGGACAGGGCTATATCAACTCAGCTCATCGAGCTGATCAAGAATAAACTTTGTATGGTCTGCGACGTCTCCTTCTGCCTGTTACATACATTTTCCCAAAAACATACCCTGATTTCCCGTTTTCAATGGGCTCAGGGTATAAAAACGCTATTCCGCAAATTCAACGTTGCTATTATATATACATAATTAATTATACATAAATATATATGTATGTATTATACATAAATATATATGTACATTACTTGCAACACATACATACATTTGTATACAGACGCATGAACTCACAAGCACACGCTCTACTAACTGCGCAGTTGACGGAAGACGCGTATATTATGGAAAATTAAATTTTTTTTTTTATTTCATTCATATGTGTGTGCATTTTGCAAAGCAGAAGTCTCTAGTATTTTAAATACGTGTTTTGCAACTGTTTGACGAAGAGGGTGTGGGATGCAAAATTACAAAACCTTTGTGTTCATTACACGGATTTGCTCAGTAAATTTGAAGTTTTTAGCTTTAACGAAGTAAATTTATGAAAATTGATCGACAATAAATGAACGGGATGATATACGGGAGTATACATTTCAAATTTCATATCTGTAGCTTTTATGGAAGATATCCCATTTTCAATGGGTACAGTGACTAAAATACAAATAAGAAATCTCTAATCGTTGACACCCGACTAGGAGATATCGTGATAAATACAGACGTACATATGTCTGTACGTAACAAGCAGCACATACACAAACACAGATGCACGAACAAGCACACGTTCTACTACAAACTAAGTCTGCCAACTGCGCAGTTGACGTAGCGACTGCGCTTGGGCTGCAAGACGCCTATGTTGTGGAAAATTAAATGTTAAATAAATTATCTTCTGCAAAGACTTTCTTATTCAATTTCAGTCCATGATATATACGTGTGTATGTCCCGAAGCACAAGTCTGTAGTATTTGAAATGCGTATTTTGCAAATTTAGGCTGAATGGAGCGTAACATCCAAAATTTAACAAAAATCAAAATTGTATTAAACACACATAAAACTTAAAACTAAATTTAAACACTCTAGCTATAAAGATTAATTATATAGAATTTTATAGCTGAACATCGATTTTCGTTTTTAAAAACAAACTTGACCTGCGCGTGCTATACCAACTTTTATAGATGCAGGGATCGCCGCGTTCACTCATACGGACACACGGACGGATAGACAGACGGACAGGGCTAAATCGACTCGGCTTGTCTCCCTAATCAAGAACACATATACTTAATGGAGTGTGCTACGCCTCCTTATCCCTGTTACATACATTTCAACAAAACCATTATACCCTGATATCCCATTTTCAATGGGCTCAGGGTATAAATATAAATATCTAAGCCCTTTGGATCTCAGCAACTCGGAAAAACTTGTTAAATTTTCCAGTTGAGTCACTGTTGACAATCTCTATTAATTTATCAAAAAAAAAAAAAAAAAAAAAAAAAAAAAAAAAAAAAAATTAAGCACCTTGTGGCACATTACAAAAACGGTCGCATACACTCTTTTGGAATTTTATTTGACAGAGAAATTACTGTCGAACACCCTATCAAGATTGACCAAAAATTGTGTAGACCTACTAGGGATGTGGGAAAAAGTTCAACTACAGAAATACTGCCAATCTCAGCTTTGATTGATTTATCTGATCTGGTAGTTTTCGGTAGTTTTCGATTTAAAGCTCAAAAGTTTACAGTTAACTTACAGTTACTTATATTCCAGTGCTTTACCTCCTCCACAGATACACAGATAAATGTAGTAAATCGGAGAAATACACTTTTGAATAATTTAATTGATTTTAGACCATAAAGGATTATGCGATCGGTCTTTACCAACAGCAACATTCTTACTTGGGTACGTAGGTATACTAGAAATCTTAAATTTGTATAACGCTGTCTTACGCAAAGTTCAGAGTATTATCTAGTCGGGAAATCTCCTCTTAATTGTATTTATTAAGCGTAAGTATTTTCTCTATACACTAGCACACATACATTCATTCATATGCGTGCATGTTTGGAGGTATAATAAGTATAGAGAATTCAAAATTTTATGTTAATTGTGTGTATAGCTAAAATTCTGGAGAAAGAGAGGAAAGTTTAACAAACGAAATTTTAAGTTAAGAACACGTATATTTGTTTACGTGCACTGAGTGTATGTATGTGTATTTTTACATAGCTTTTATATAGTAAAGAAACGTTTGGCCAGTCGGCAGTGGTTAGCTACGCTAAGCGTAACTTAGCATCTAGCAAATTCTCAGAACTGCAAGTTTTTGTGTGTGTATCGGCTAGATGGTTTGTGTATTAGCTACTACTCCATCAAGTAGAGCAATAGATTGGTAAAAAATTTTGAATTACATTTTTTGTATACGTACATGTTAGTTGCAAGTTCTGCAGTATTTAAAAAAAAAAAGCAGAGAACGTGGTTCTGGGTTTCTCCAAGTCGGGGTGCCTGAATAGAGTTTTGATATTTGATTTTTTAAATACAGTTATAATTTAAAATCAGTTGTATTAACTCCGACCGTGTCATTGAAAAGTTTAATTTATATATGAATAGTGGTAGATATTTTAAAAATTGTTTGTACTTTCGCTAGAGAACATTCTTATTTTTACAGATCACAAGGTACTGGCTGACGATCGCGAGTTGCGGCGACCACGATGGTGGTCTGGTGGAGTGGCCTCGACCTGTGTAGCTTGTGTATTAGCACCTTTCGATTTAATCAAGACGCACATGCAAACACAGAGAGAAAAGAAGAGTATGTTAAAAACAACTCTAAAAGTCATACGATTAAGAGGTGATTAAAAATATATTTTGTTTACATTAACGTTAAGATCCTTTTAGCTAGCATATTCTATCGCAGGCTTTTTAGGTTTTTATGATGGTTTTACAGCGGCAGCTCTTCGTCAGATGACATGCACAAGTCTTCGTTTCTCTCTATATGAGAACGGCAAACATTTAGAAATATTGGAAAATTCAAATTCTATACTTGATAAAATTTATATAGCTAGCTTTGCGGGCATAGTTGGATCATTAGTTGGTTTACCAATGGATGTGATAAATGTGCGGATGCAAAACGATATGAAATACGCTGAACATTTAAGACGAAAGTACATATTTACTGCTCAAACTCTTCCAATGCATATTCGCAATTTAATTTTATCGAAACTATCTTAGTTATAAGAGCTTGATGGATGCTCTGATCCGAATTCCAAAAGAGGAGGGATGGATGACCTTATACAGTGGTGGAATTGCTGCAGTTCTCAAAGCAGCGATTGGAAATAGCGCGCAGCTAGCAGTTTATGACCAAGTAAATACTTATGTTTGTCCTCATATATTCATGTATTTTTTTGGTCTGACGTTCTGGAGTGTGTAGGTTAAAAGTGAACTTCACAATCGCTTTATGTTAGAAGACGACGTGCATTTACACTTGAAGAGTTCATTTATCACATCAATTATCGAGCCAATTATTTCGCAACCTTTTGACGTGCTGAAGACTTTAATGATGAATGCACCACCCAGTCAGTTTCCCACTGTTTTCCATGCAATTAAGTACATGATGCGTTTTGGATATTTGGGCCCCTATCGTGGTTTGGTGCCCACAATTCTTCGAAAGGCGCCAGCAACAATATCTTTGTTTATCATTTATGAGCAATTGCGAATTAATTTAGGTTATATACCACTCGACTCAAAATAATGTAAAAATTTTTAGTATTGGAAATTGTGCGTTTGTAATTTTTGTAATTGTAAGAATTACGTTTGTTACGTATTGACCAAGTTGAAATAAATTTGGGATTCAAAAACTTGGTATCATAAGTCTTAAGGACTTAAAATACGTTTTGCAAATTTTAGCCGAACAGGACGTGCTAATCAAAAACAAGTGAAAAAAATTCTAGTCGGTGATGCCCAACTAGAGTATACCCTGAACCAAGCGAAGAATCGCTATTCCTAAAATTCTCTGTTTATCAAGCAAGTCAGAAAGCTCTAGTCTAGAATATATTGTGAACGCTACGAGGAGCTGTAATTCCGAATATTCTACGTTTCTTTAAGAGACATGTATACACGTTACAATTATCACATACACCTACACAGACGCACGCACGCACGCACAAGCACATGCTATGCTAACTGCGCAGTGACTGAGCTTGGGCTGCAAGATGCATATGTTTTGGCAAACTAAATGTTTAATTTTGTAGATGGACTTTCTTGATCAAACTTTTAGAGCGTGATTATGTCATATATATCTGTGTGCTTGACAATGCAAGAGTGTGTAGTATTTTAAATACGAGTTTTGCTAATATGAGGCGAAGGGTGCATTCGCAATTTTACGAAAAACCAAATTTTATTAAACACAAATTTTTTTTATGTTTTTTATTAATTAATTTTTATTTGCGATCTGTCTTAAGATAATAAACAATTTTATTATAAATAAGAATAGCAGAAATTGGCATCTTTCAGTAAAAACGGCAACTATATATAAACTTAACATTTTCCTAATAAGTATTTACATATTTATTTCAATTGTTATTAAAATTAATTGTTTCTTGAAAGTTAAGTTTCCCTATATGGTAGGTCTAATATATGGCACCTTTTAAGCGTACGTATTATTAAATTATTACTTACGAGGTTTGAAGCTAGTCTATTTAGCTGAATACGTAGCTACTACTATTAAGAATTTTAATTACATCTTTTATAAATGGTATATTCAGGTCTTTATAAATTTTCTCGTTCATAACCGAGGAGCATTAAGAATGGGACGCAAAATACACTTTATTTATATTTGATTTGCAGGCTGTTCCTCAAAGTTGTAGGGCATAAGTCCAAACTGGCTTTAGAATCGATTTATATAGCCTAACTTGGTTATTAGCCTAAGCTGAGAATTATGTCCTAAGAGCCAATACATTTCTTTAGTTTTAATATTAAATTATTTTCGTTTTCCAGGTTAGTCTGTTGTCAAGATGGACTCGCTAGATATTTAACACAGTATTAAACACACATAAATATAATTTCAATACTCTAACTACAAAGATGAGCTAGATAAAATTTAATACTATTTAATACATTAAAACGGAGATGTTTTTTTTTTTTAACAAACTCGAACTGCGCGTGCTATATACGAGCCTTCAAAAAAGTTTCTAGCTCATATGGGTTCTGAGCGTTCAAACATTCGGACAGACGCGGACATACAAAAACATTATACCCAGTCTTCCCATTTTCGATGGTATAAAAATTCAATAATGCAATTTGAACAGGTAAAAATTAACTTTCTAAGAAATTCGGAGTTTTTCAAAATTATAGGAAAATAAAAGTTTATTAGGTACATATATAACACATTAGTGTAAATGAATTTGGCATAATTTTTTATTTTTATTTGAACCCATTGAAAATAGGAAATCAGGGTATAATGGTTTTGTTGAAAATGTATGTAACATGGAGAAGGAGGCGTGGCTGACCCCATAAAATATATATATTCTTGCTCAGGGAGAGAAGCCGAGTCGATTTAGCCCTGTCCGACTGTCTGTCTGTCCGGTCTGTATGTGTGAACGCGTCGATCTCAGCATACATATATGTATAAGTACACTAGAAATTTTTTAGTTAGGTCCCTCTATAGCACGCGCAGGTCAAGTTTGTTTTAAAAATTCGATAACTCATCCAGTTTTAATGTTATCGATTAAAACCGAAATAGATATTCAGCTATAAAATTCTATCTAATTCTTTATAGCTAGAGTATTCAAATTTCGTTTTTAGTTTTATGTGTTATTAAACATTTAATTTTCCACAACATACGCGTCTTGCAGCCCAAGCGCAATCGCTACGTCAACTGCGCAGTTGGCAGAGCATGTGCTTGTGCGTTCGGCTGTGTATGTGTCAAATCGTTGCTAGTGATGTACATACATATAAAAGAAACACAATTCGCGAAATAGCGGTTCTTCGGTTCAGGTTATCCACTAGTCGGGCGCCACCGACTAGAGTTTTCTTGCTTGTTGTGGGTGTAGTTGATTTTTTCTTTCGGTAGTTGATTTAAACTCTTTAGGAACTATTGAACATATCAGATCCTGCACTCCGCTCATTACGCGTACTCTCTATCTAAATCCTTTTCTTTCTTATCTATAGTTATATTGGGTTCTACACAGGCGACATCAGTTGAATCAGGGCCCTCATTATCTGATGCTTCATCTTCGTTTTCACTTGTAATTAATAATCATCTTACTAGTCCCACGAAATATAGAGTCATCAATTGATCTTGAGTTGCTTGTATCCTCTGTTATTTACGGTCTATTTCTAACACTTTGATTGATTTTGATCAGATTTTCCCACCAAGGTAACTATCGAGTTTTTATACGCTGAGCCCATTGAAAATGGAAAATCAGGGTATAATTCTTTTGTGAAAATGTAAGAACAGCCCAAGCGCAGTGGCTACGTCAACTACTCAGTTGGCAGAGCGTGTGGTTGTGCGTCTCTGTGTGTGTGTGTATGTGTTGCTTGCAATATATGTATGTATATGTAAACTAAGCATAGAATATTTAAAAAATTTACATCGATAACCAGATTGTCAGACGTGTGAGAGCTTCGTCGGAGGAAATAAGCCTTACAGTCATCACTGGCTAGATGACCCAGATGATCAACACATCAAATTAAACCTGGAAGAGAAAAAATTCCTGAAGCGCATTGAAGTGGAACGTATCCTAACCTATTTTCTGTGTTATGAAACCGCTCGGGATCGAACCAATGAGTTTTTATTAGCAACCGGTATAGAAGCACTTGCTCACCTACTCCGTTTCCTGCATTATGAGGCAAATCGGCTGGAGGTGACGATTAGGTTCTATGTCAGCAAAAAGCGTATGTATTATGAAACCGCTCCTACGACAATAGACAATCATTTCGATATAAAGGAGACAGTAGACGCGATGTTGTTAGAGAAGATTGGTAGCTTTGCACTGTTGTACCATTGCGTTCCGTTGGAATCATGTGCTATAAAAGTTTAAAAGTTATTGTAGTGCGTCAAATGTTCGGAAAGCCACAAGTATCTTTGAAATATCGTGTTAAAACCAATACGAATTACTGGCATAGAAAGCACGGCACAGATGTAAATCTTAAGTTTTGTTAACTATCCTGGAGGATGGTTTGGAAACTTTCAAACGAAGGTAAACTTGTATTGTATCCGAATGTGCGTTAGTACAAAAGAAAGTTTTCGCGGTACCCTATCTGCTAAAAACGGAAGTGAATAATACTGCAACATTTCTCATACTTACAAATGTAGAATTTACAAGTTTGGATGAAATAGGAAATGTGCGATGATTTCTCAAAGCTAACTCACAGGATCATATATTTGAGTGTCGACAATGCAAGTCACATTTAGCTGGTCGCTCACAATATGCATTACATAAAAAAATAGATTGTGAAACTGGGATTACGGTTCGCAAGATCGATGAAGAATCAATGGAATTATATGAAAATTGCTTGGTTATGCCCAGTGCTTGGTTTGGTGTTGGACACTAAAACTTTACAAATATCGATATTCATACATGTATAGTATCGATACTACAAATTAAATGATAGCCCCTCAGCAATCAACATTCAGCATTTTTCGGTGAATGGCTACTACGCAAAAAGGGAAGTAGAATTAGGATATTTGAGCCAGACTGGTTAAATGAAATAAGTCTAAATCAGGATAGCCTTTAAAATAACATGAATCCGTTAGACAAAATTCATGTACTGGATGAGATTGAAAAAGATATAATTCTGTGCATGCAGAGTGCAGGTAAGCGTAAATAATATCTCCATGCATTTAGTAACAAAACGAATTAACGTAAAGGTCAAGCGCTGCAGGAGCTGGGAAAGGAGAAGACTTCGCAGAAAAGTGCTGAGACGCAGTCTCAGCAATTTTTAAAGAGCTTGTCTAGCGTAGAATCGAAACTTGCGGAACAAATCAACTACCTTACACAAGTTTCCACCGGCCAGCCACACGAGGGATCTGGATATGCGTCCGCTAAGGTCTTGCAAATGGCCTGGCATCGCATTCAACATGCGCGCTCTCGTGTACGAGAACTGGAAGAGACCAAGGCCAAGCACTCCCATGCAGCTAGGCAGCAACAACAGAAGCGTCAGCAAGAACACGCAGCCGCACAACAACAAGCAGCTGCAGCCGCAGCTCAGCAACAGGCGGCAGCCGCAACTGGTGATTCAGGATCTGCCGATGGCAGTGAAGCAGGCGTCGGCAATACTTCTAGTGGTAGTGGAGTAAGCACCATACCCACTGATTCTGGCAGTAGTTTGCCCACTAACTAATAAAACATTTTAATTTAATTCATATTTTAATACATGCATTAAAATTAAATTATATTTTCAACGCTTTTTCTTAAGTCGGAAAATTTATTTATAAATATCAAAGAAATTTTGTTCACACACGTAGCGTACACACTGCAAAAGAACATTTCGCTCGTGACGTATGTCGCGCTCCAATAGCTTGGATAGCATTGGGTTTTGATTGATAAATTGACGCGCACGCTTGTAATTCAAGCCAGAATGTACTTTTTTTGGGTGTAGTTGAGTTTTTCTTTCGGTAATTGATTTAAACTCTTTAGGAACTATTGAACTTATCAGATCCTGCACTCCGCTCATTGGTTCCTGGTTCCGTTCAATGGGTACGTCATCGGGTTCTTCATCGGAAAAGATTGAAACTATTTTTGTAAGTTCATTTGTGTTAGCATCGTCTATCAAAGGCACGACTAAATATTTCAGCGTACTCTTATCTAAATCATTTTCCTGCTCATCTATAGTTACATTGGGTTCCACATAGGCGACATCAATTGAATCAGCGACTTCATTATTATCTGATGCTTCTTCTTCTTCGTTTTCACTGTCCGTTCCATAAATTCGCAACATATTGATCAATGCATTATCAATTTTGTTTTTGGATTTAAGTGTTACATGCTTGTAATCAATCATCTTACTAGTCCCACGAAATATAGAGGTATCAATTGAACTTGAGTTGCTTGTGTCCTCTGTTATTTGCGGCCGATTTCTAACACTTTGAGTGTCAGATTTTCCCACCGAGGTATTCGTGTGTTCGAATTTTTTAAATTCCTTCCGAGATTTCTTTGTGTGTGGACGACGATGCGTGCTTCGTCGATCATCTGACATGCCAAAGCGCTTCTTACATGCCTCAAGGCGTTCGCCACGTTTCAAACGCTGTTCCTTAGCCTGATTGGCTATATTTACGCTACTCACTGTTGGAAATCTTCAATATAAGAATTCAAAGAATTATTTGTAAATTATATAAATTTCAATTTCAAACCTTTTGCATCGTTCAGCACGCCAAGCAGCAATATTCTCAGGTGTCCAAACTTTCCTTACGGTTTTGTACAAGCCTGTTATGTGATTTGCTTCGATATGTTGCTCCATTAAGAGTGGTAGAGCTGCAAAACTACAATCCTCAGCGGGACATTTTTCATGCTGATTTAAATGAAGTCGCATGTCTTGCGCCGTAGCCAGTTTCATGTGGCAGGTGTCACAGTATTCAGTGCGTGGCGTGGATTGGTTTGATATAATTTTTTCGACCTTGATTTTCTATAATAGATTTTAGTTTTACGTTTTCGTTTGTTAAATTTAAGCAAAATAATTGTATTACTTGTCGCTCCATTTTTAAATACTTTGGGGGCACCGTACTGCCATGCGCTCCATACATGGGAGGGGGCTGCATGGTTCGTGAAAGTAACGTCATCCCCGAAGGTGTTAAGTAATGCAAATTACACATGTTTGGTTCTCTGATATTTTTGTTGAAATTCGGCGAAGGCAATTGAAATTTTGACTCCATAATGGTTTTTGCGATGTACTAATCTTATGATCAGTAAACGTAAAACGTAAAAACTAAAGTAACGACTGGTTACTCAAAAAGTCGCAGTTCATTTCGAATGTCACAGATTATTCAAATAACATAACAATTTTATAAAACTATTCGTAGTGTCTGTCATCAACAATAATAAACGTATATTTAGTCTCCGGTTTTTTTTTTTCATATTAGATATGTGCTAAATTGATTAGATTGTCTATAGGAACGAAATTATTACGAAATGTTACTCACAATATTAAAAATTCAATGGATTTTAATTTAAAATCGCTGGAGCCTTATACAACAACTAAAATATCGATAGTCACATTTTTAAGTATATCCATCACTGTCAATCAGCTGATTCAGCTGCACAAAAGTGTTGCACAGCGTGCAAACATTAAAACCAAGAAAGTGGTAACTAGGCAATAATTTATAAATAAAGTTAAAGTTAAATAAACGCCTAAAGCAAAGAAAAAAAAATCAAATATTATAAAAATGCAAAGCGTACTTAACACAGTAAAAGGAACTGCACTAAATGTGGCAGAATATTTGACACCAGTCTTAAAGGCAAGTAGATGTTTGGTATTCAGACAATACTTGATATAAGTATACATTAACATTGTCTTGGAATTGTATGCACAATACATAATATACATTTATTGTTATCAAGAAGTCTCATCTCAGCTATGATGTTCCTCCTTGTTTGGAAAAATTCAATTAAAACTAATATATATTTATTAGGCGTCCAAATTTCGAGAAACTGGCGTATTAACTCCTGAGGAATTCGTAGCAGCAGGTGATCACTTAGTGCACCACTGTCCGACTTGGCAGTGGGCCGCAGGCGATGAAAGCAAAACCAAGCCATATTTACCAAAGGGTGGGTAAATTCATTTTTTTTACTATGTAAAATGTACTAAAGCTGATTTAAATATAGATAAACAATTTCTAATAACACGCAATGTGGCATGCTATCGCCGATGCAAGCAAATGGAGTATATGGGAGAAGAGACACTAGTGGAAGAAGAATCTGGTGACGGTGGCTGGGTAGAGACACATCAATTTAACGATGACGGTACAAGTCAACTCGATGATAAAATATGCGAACTGACGCTGGATGAGAGCAAGGTTTGATTATATAGCTAATAATTAAAGTTAAATACATGTATTCCCTCTTGTAGAGTGATACGCATACACCCCAAAAGAGCGTGACATCGCCAATGGTAGCGCTGTCTAATGATGATGATAATGACGACGATGGCGAGGCTATAGACATGGATACATTTGAGGAAAGCGGCATGCTTGAACTTGTCGATCCTGCTGTTGCCACTACCACTCGGAAACAAGATGCCGAAACATATCCAAGTATTTCAGCTTCAGCATTTATTGCAAGCGAGACTGCCAGTAGCGGAGATTCCGTTTTGCACACACGAACCTATGATCTGCACATCACATACGATAAATACTATCAAACTCCACGGCTATGGGTGGTCGGTTACGATGAGCTGCGTAAGCCGCTAACCGTCGAGCAAATGTACGAGGATGTTTCACAGGATCATGCTAAAAAGACTGTTACTATGGAATCGCATCCCCATTTACCTGGACCCAATATGGCATCGGTGCATCCTTGCCGTCACGCAGATATTATGAAGAAGATTATCCAGACTGTTGAAGAAGGTGGTGGTCAACTTGGGGTGCATTTATATTTAATTATCTTTTTGAAGTTTGTTCAAACCGTTATACCAACTATAGAATACGATTTTACGCAAAATTTTAACATGTCCTAAATAGCTCTCTCTTAGCTTCAATCTGACAGCAATATAATAAATTAAGCAATTATTCAAATTAAAAACGTATATGCAAATAAAATCATAGCTACGGTACGCACCAAAAAATTGTTTTAAAATTTGAATAGACAAATGTGTTATATAATTACGATTTATTACATTTTTGTTGGTTGGTTGGTTGCTCGTTTTGAAACAAATCTGAGGTGACGCTTTTATGTTAACGTAGTAGTTAAACATAGTTATTATTATACATACAGTTTATTTTTAGGTAATTTGGTTTGTCTGTGTTGTTAAATGATTTGCCTCGCACTGCTTCGTTGCTTCCACGGGTATTAAACTTGCAAACGCTGTGGGTGTGTGTATTTGAAGTTACAATATACTTCTTAAGCTTTAATGCACTTAAAACTTGATATATATATATATATATATATATATATATATATATATATATATATATATATATATATATATATATATATATGTATATATATATTTATTTATTTATATATGCATATATTTTGTATACCTATATGTGTTTAGTTGCAATCCATTTATTATTTCATAAATATATGTATTTTTTTTATATATCTTAAAAATTAAAATCACTTTTCATTTGCAATAACAGGTTCACATTGTAATTAATTTCACAATAAACGTGCCTAATGCAATATATATATATATATTAAGACATTACAGACATTACATTTTTACTTCATGCAGAACCGCATAGTATGCCCCATATTTTAAATATACATAAATATATACTTAAGTTTGATTAACGATTTTTAAAAAGATGCCGCCGCCACTTACGTCAAACGCCAATGTACAGCGTATACACAGATACACCGAGTATATACATATATATATATATATATATATATATATATATATATATATATATATATATATATATATATATATATATATATATATATATATATATATATATATATATTTATATTTAGGCTTATATATTTAGGCTTATGCGCCATCATGGTATTTAATGATGATCCTAAAACTTAATTATAAGCGAAACGTTGCCCATTTAATCACTGTTCATACTATCCCATACACTTCACGATTTCACAATACATACCGAAATTTGATATCATTTAGTATATAAATTTTTACCTAAAATTGCAACCTACAAGAATTTGCTGGCTAAGTTTTCTGCCGTTGTTTCTTCTTATTTCCTGCGATTATAAGATAATTTTTCAACAATTTGTAATTACAAGGATGCCCTCAACATATAAAATTTAAAATGTACTGCAATTTATGTTTTCGTGTCGGGGTATATTTAGTTAATCTTATAAGGTACATTAGTTTAAGCGCAATATCAAGTCATAAGGCAGAATCCTTAATAAAAAACAAAGTAGGCAGGAGAAAAAACATACATAAAAAATGGTTATTGACTAATTGATAAAATTACATATTCGAAAATATTTAAAACCAGAACAAAATTCAAATTTTAAAAAATTTCCAAAAAAAATATAAATGTTTATTTCGAATTTTTGTAGTAAAAATTCCTGCTACTTTTATATGCAACTTGCAATTTGAAACTATCCCCTGCCCACTGAAATCTCCGGCTCCACCTGCGCCAAGTTTTTATTTACATTGACCATTCCAATTATTAATATTTTCAAATACCGTTAGAGTGAGAATGTATTAAAATTTTATCACGGACTGCAATGCATTCAAGGAAAACCAAAACTCAACCAATTTGAATCATTTTCCTAAGAATAGTACCAAATGCACTTAAAGAAATAACATTCTATTCTCCAATTGAATCGGGGTTGGATACAGGATTATTTTGTACAATGGGATTTTAATCGTCTATTGGTGAAACCGCATAGGCAATTAAGTGCTTGTTTTACTTTTACTTCTTAAGCTTTCCTTTTTTGCTTAAATTAAAGTCAAAAGGCTTCTCAGATAATTTAAATATAAGCAGATTTAAACGTTTAAGATTAAAACAATAAAATTATAATCATTTCAAAATTTGTATATAAACTTATTATTACGCCAAATAGATTTTCCAGTGTTCTGTTAGGTAGTTGATTGCATATTTTCTTAACGTTTTTAACTTATGAAAAAATTTACTTAATTGTTTTTATTACATGCTTCGCTTTAATTTTCTTTTAACATACGCAAATACTTTGCATGATAATTGGCGCGAATAATTACAGAAAAACATATAAACACGGATGGAGGATATACATATATTCACGTTTGCACGAAAGGGTGTATATAGATTTATATAAAATAAAAAGTGTAATTCATCTTTTACCTTTTTATCAAAGGTATATTTGCACTTCCACAATGTTGCTGCTGATTTTTACTGTTTTCAGACTACATGACTAAAAATAACCACAACTTAAATGAAGACATTAATTATTTAAACTTAATAAACCTAAAACGCTAAAACTAGTCATAAAAATAATAATAATAATTAACATTGAATCAAGAAATATGTATGTGGTAGTTGGTTGGTGGTGGTAGTGATGATCATTTTTTCGCATAGCAATCAATATTTCCCTTTGTTTTTTGAACTTTTTACTTTGCGCTTGATTGCCTGTTTTTGTTATTTACACATTTGCTTTCAGAAATTATTTAAGCATATTTTTACAGTTATTGGTGTTATACATGCATCTGCTGCTTGTATCGAGTTCACACCTTTCGTTTAGCATGCAGCATCTCCATGAGCAACGTCTGCGTTGGGGCACTGCCTGCACAATGTTTTGAGTATAGATGTTCTTCGCCGCGCGCGGCCATGGCGTGAATTTCTGGTAGTATATTCAAAAGCCTTCTAAATTTGTCCTTCAATAATTAAAAAAAAATTATTAAAATTAAGAAATTCGTATATGATTATTATAATTTGCACATTATTTATGTTTATAAATTATTTAATGTTTTATTCTTCTGGGCTTTACAATACTTACATTTACTGAGGGGTAACACGTAAGCGTGTAATCTAGAAGCGCTGCCTGAACATTCTCGTGTCCCTCCACAACGGTCTTTTTGTTCACTATTCCGCGTACATCTGCAAATAATATACCTTTATTTCATTCTCTTGCATGCGGAACGGGTTTCTATAAAAAAAATTACCTGGATTTAAAAGTATTAGGAATTTCATGCACACATAGTCTCCCATATCGAATTTAAGATCCTGCAGCTTATTTTGTAACTCATTAAAATAGTCCCCCAATTGGGGAACTCCCAATAGGCCAAGGCTCATTAAGTTAAACACTTGTCCGTTATTCAGCTGCGTCTCATCCGGCAACCCGTTATGTATTCGATGATGCAGATGATCCAGCACAAGCATATCCGACCAAGAATGCTGAAGCAGCTTCATCTGATCGTCCACCTGCAAATAAATGTAATCATTTTTAAAAATATTTAATAAATATTTATGAATATTTTATCAAATAAAATTTGTGTATTGTCAGGTGTTCAGCCTTTAAAGCTTTAATATACATACATACATATGTGCATAGTTGATAACATTAGATCGATAAACCGATCCACGATGGATTTATAAAAATTAATTAAATCCGGGGTGTGTAAAATTGATATACTGATAGTATAGGATAGTAGTTTTAAGATCCAGGTATTCAGGTATCCAGATCCCCAGATGGTCATGGTCGCTGATATGACGAATTACTAAAGCGTTTTTCTGAGTGCAGCAAGTGTTACAAAAGCAAACTTGATTTCAACACGCACTCAATTCTTCTGCTCTCGCTTTCTCTTTTCGTCTCACTCACCCACTCTACTACTCTTTGCTGTTGTGTGAGAGCGGCGATGCTTGGTTGCGTCACCGACAAGCAACTTCGACGTTGACGTTGAGTCTGTGACTGGTTCAGCTTTGGTTGCTAAGTAGGTCAGACTCCGAATGAAATCGAAATTCAATGCAGATTTAGGTACACGTTTTTTTCTCGTTTTATATAACACTCCACAGACTTAGCCTCTAGCTTTAAAACTGGTTGTGACCATTAGCGCATGGAGAGACTGGCCAGTTTTATGGATGTAAGTAAATGTATATGTATGCAACCGAGAATTTTGAGAGAGAGAGTACCTTTAAATCCTTAAAAAAGACTGTGTTTCTTGCCCAATCCACTTGTGAGAAGAGATTTTGATCCAACACTTTGCACATTAACTCAAAGAGATCAACTTCGACTTGGTTATATGTCTGCTTCTGCAGCAGCGCAAAAAGCTGAGTTTGCCATTCCCGATCATCGATTGATTGCACAAACTCGCGTATCATCGGCGAGACCCTGAAAAAATTATAGAATTGGCAAATAAAAGTACAGATACAAAAGTTATATCAAAATAGCAATCGCTTTACTTTCCACTCACCTTAGTGGCTCAATGACTGCGTCCGCTGTGCTCGATGGATGTGTGCCAGAATCGAAGCTTTAAGAATAAAAACAATTATATAAATGAAAATATTTGTAGTAAAATTTAGTTTTCTGATATTTTTAGCGATTGCAAAACAAATTGTTAAAGAATATATGCGGAACTATATATTTGTATAAAAAGTTAAGAAATTTTTAGTTTCTATTGACAACTAATATAAGTAATGTAAATTTTTGTATTTGCAAATATATTTTTTGATGCCTATGAGTATTCTTTTTATACTCTGAACCCTGAACCTACCCTGAAAATGTGAAATAAGGGGTTTGTTAAAATGTATGTAACACCCAGAACGAAGCATGGCAGAGCCTATAAAGAATATATATACATATATATATATTCCTTTTCAGGACGACGAATTGAGTTGATATAGACATGTCATTCTGCCCGTCCGTCCGTATGAACGCAGCGATATCGCAAACAAAAAAAATCTAGAGATCTAAAATTTATACTGTTGTACACCATACGAAGTACGAGTTTTTTTTTTAAATTCGATAAATGACCCAGTTTCTTATTATCGATAAAAATCGATAAAAGCACTTCGTTATTTTTATGCCATAACAGCTAGAGATTTAAAATTCACTGTGTGGATCTGTGTAATGAATTTAATGTTAAAATTTTTGATGCCTGATGTATGATCACGCTATGAAAATTTGATTACGAAAGTCCAAGTAGGACTGCTCTAGTCGAGACCGCTCGACTAGGAGATACCCTGAGCCCTGCGAAGTGCCGGTACTTCAAATATTTTATACTTAGTTTACATATACATGTATTGAAAGCAACAAATACACACACAGATGCAAGCTCAAGCTCACGCTCTGCCAACTGAGAAATTGACGTAAATTGATTGTTGTGGAAAATGAAATCTTCAATAACTTTTTTCTGAAATGACTTTCTTATTTACACTTTTAGGGCATGATTATGTTATTTATATGTGTGTATGTGCCATATTTATGCAAAATAAGCATAGTGTGTTAGGAATATCTTCATTTCGCAGGGTTGAGGTTATTTACACATCGAGCAGTCTCGACTAGAGCACACTTATTTCTTTTTATAAAAATTGGCTATGTTTTTTGTAAAAACAAGATATTATCATCATAATTTATGTGTTTATCATCATAAATTTAGGTGTTTTATAATATTTCGTGTCTATTACTTGAACACAATAAAGCTTTGTCAAAAGTTTAGTCTGGATAGGGATTAAAGTTGGGCTACTTAAGATAAATAAATACCACAATTTCGATTCAGCTGTGTTCTGTAGAGATCCATTCCCAGTTTCATGACAGCTGCTGTTGCTATTGCCACTGTTGCTATTGCCACTGTTTCCGCTACGTTGCAGGCCATCGGGGATGTTGTTGCTGTTATTGGCACCGCTTCCGCCGCCGGCGTTATTGCCACCCCCACTACCCCCACCGCCGCTCCCAGTGCTGTTGCTGTTGTTGATGTTGCTGTTGCTATTTCCTAGTGAGCTGCCGCCACTCAGATTGCCACCATTCAGAGGCGTGGTTACCACACCGCCTGTGGCAGCATTCACCTGGCCTAAAGCAATGGCAATGGGGCTGGGTGATGAATCCGGAGATTGCGTGAGTGAGGATACCTATCAATGTATCAATGGACGTGTTACACTCAGCCAACCTAATTAATTTTGTCGCTTACCTGAGGTATTTGAATTTCTTGCTTAATATTCATATTTGGATATGCTTGCTGATAGCCAGGTGAGACCGGCGTTGGCTTTATATCTGAACCTATAGAACTCCGCAGCGCTTGCAGAGCAAGTTGCCGTTGGCGCATCACCTGCAGTTTACGGGCCCGATCCCTTTTGTACATGGGTCCAAATTTGTTACGGCCGCCACGCATACGATCTGCTCGAACCGCTAGAAAGATACAGATACAATAAATAACTGTGTGATTATTCATTAATATAAGGATAGGCTAATAATAATAATCCTACAAATTAAGCATGTAAGCATCTAACCAACCATCTCTGGGTGCTATCATCTCCATTCCAGTATAGTATAGAATAGAGAAACCTGGATTTTTATATAAGAGAAATTTGGCAGCTGCTAAAAATAAACAGCTAACGAACTTGAAATCGGGCGCTGCCGACTGCATAATAAACACTCCATGACAGTAACTCAGTGGACTTTTTAATTTAAAAAAAAATCCAAGGCCAGAGCGCTGTGGGTCCTTAATCATTTGCATATCATCCTTCATTTGCAGATTCTCGATTTTCTCTATAACGGCGAACGCATCAACTTTCCATACGCATATTATACGATGTATGTTTTTAAATATTTACCACAGCTTGTATCTAGCATACATTTATTCCATTATATTAGAAAAATACAGTGCTTCTCATTGGGTAAAAATTGTGCTCAATAAATTCCGGGCTGCAGAATTAAATTAAAAATTTTATCTATACTAACTAATTATACATATATAATTTTCTATAATCTATGAGGGTCGACAGTAAATTAGTTGTTACATTTTGAATTACTAACTGAAGCTTTTGTAGATTAAATAGTTTTCCGGGTTTGCCACGCCCCCATATCTTCCCCATATCTTTTTAACCTGGGGCTGTCAACGCGAGTATACACTCCAAAATTTAATTCTATAGTTTAATCGGTAGTTCTTAAAATATAATTGACAGGTACCTACCCTTTTTACGTTGCATAATAAACATTGAAGTACCTGTGTTTGTATTGGTAAGTTAGTATTAAGTCATATTGAAAGGTTTTCGTGTGCTTGTGAGTTTGTGAGCTTATGCTCGAAAAACAGGATTTATATTGTTAGGTCGATCTTTATAGGATCTTAACAGTAACTTATATTCAGTTTTATCTGATAAGCGGAGATATGTTTGCCATATTTTTTCCAGCTTCATTTCAAATTTTAGCTCTCAAGCACTTCAACTAGTATTGAATCCGAGATACAAGAAAATGTATTTCCTGATTTTCACGCCCCTAGTGGGCGTATCGGGAAAGACTCAGACCTCAGAGCCTCAGACCCTTTTTTATTCAATCCTTTTTGTTTAAGTAAGCGCGAGTTCACACATATACACCACATAAAATATGCATTTAAAATGCAGTGCTGCATATGCACAATAATAAAATTGCAGTGCTTTTTTCTCCTCAAAACAAGTAACTGTAATTTAGGTCAAGCGTATTGTTTACAAATAATCAACGCGCGTGGGTATACGTAACAAATGCATATACAACTATATATATACTTATGTTTATATATATGTGTATGTGTTTGCGAGTGTGTTCGTTTGTTAAACCACAAAATGAATGCACTACAAATTGACGCTTGGCGCTCTTAAACGCCAGCGTCGCTGCCAACGCGAGCGTCACAGACGAGAGAACAGAGCGTATAACGTCACATGGTCGTAAACATTGAACGCTCGAGAGTAGTCGTTAGCGCTCTCTCGCTCATTATGCGCACACAGTGGTTTTCATAGGCTGCTAAGGCCCGCCATGGCATGACAACTCAAAAAGCTTTCTATTACGAAATTTACTCGCCAAGTTTTTCACACGCACATAAATACAAATACACAGACACAGACATAGCCATTGGCACTCACGCTTCTGCCGCATTAGACAATTTTGTTGAATGGAGTAGGTCAAGGACAGTTTCTGAAACTGGGGCAACATGCGCGTTGTTGTTGCCGTTGTCGATAGAAACTCTCACTCTCTTTTCTCCCTATTCCTATGTATGGCTCTCACTTATACTATCACTGTTACTTATTACTCGTTCGATTTGTGGACTGTATGTGTGTGGACTTGTATTGTATTTGTGAGTGCGGGTATACACAGGCCGTGTCTGCTTAGCCCAAGCCAATTTATGTTGAGGATAGTTTAAAATTAGAGCTACAAATGAATGGAATACACATACATGCACACATATGTTTACATATATACATATGTACCTTGTTTGTTATTCTCAGCATTACATTTCCAACTTACAATGAATGTATACGAAAATTAGTCACAAGCGACACTGACTTCAGCGGAACCTAAACAGGTGTACGTACATCAAATATAGCAATTGATGTTCTCACTAGATATGATCAATTATATTCGATTTCCACTCTTATCCACTTAAAGAAGTAACATGGTTGCATTTAGTAATAGCGAATCAGCATTATTTAAATTGATTTTAATGAAATGTGGATTATATCAAATTCAGCTCGAGTCGAGCCAAATCGTAAGTAATTTATTCATTTGCCATTCTAAGAGCTGCCTGTGCATTATGTAAAATATAAAGTTAAGCAATAATATCAAGAACAAAGCTATAACGGTTTGTGGGCATGTGAGTCATAGTCATTCGATTAAAGTAGCACCACTTATCATGACGCTTTTTGGCACACTAAGCTGAGTCGGGCTGAAGTCCAAGCAAAAAATCAAAGCAAGCTGCGCTACAAAATGCGGTCAACAGTGTCGCAATTATAAAAGCGTTGTGCGCTTGACAAAGAGCAAAGCGAAGGCGCTCAATGTTACTGTTGACCAAAGCGTCATGAGATTACGATAGATTTGTCATTGCGACGACAACGTCGACGTCGGCATCGGCAGAAGCTCCAGCTACTGAAACTGAAGGTCGGAACGAGCCCACATACTGTCATAACATTCAAAATATTGAAGTGAGTATGAACTAGCGAAATTATACTCTGAAACTGTATTAAAATTTCATTCGTTTCATATGCTAACTATGTATATGTATGTATGTATGTACATATATATGTGTGCAGATTACAAAATTACAAAGCTTAACTTACGCATCAAAGCTAATCTACTCTTCAGAATACAAAATAATGGCTTAATACGAATAACTAAACAGATATTATTCTACTCTACGCCAATATACTTTTGTTTTTTGTAAATAGAATTAAAAAGAAAAAACAGAAAACGTGAGCAGCGTTGGCAGCGACGTCAGCGCAAAGTACAGCAGCGCCGCGCTCGCTACATGTTGCATTGATTGCACAAACACAAATACGAGTTTATATTTATATATCACGTGCACGCATACATACTCGCTGCGGAATCTAGGTCATGAGCGCAAGAGATGCCACTATAGCCCCATCGTACCAGCGCGTAAATGAGATGGCAATATGGCTAACTACATACATATGCACATTACAAATAAACTTATTAGCTATATGTGTGAGAGCGAGCGCGCCTCTTTCTCTCCTTCTCATACGCTCTTTGTGGTTTAAAGCAGAGAGGACAACCCAAAAACGAAATTAATTTTTGACTAACATTCAAAAAACTGTATTGTCCATATTTCCACAACTTATTTCACTGTTATTGGAGCTATATGTATGTACATTATTAGATACTTTTATATTGTCAATTTATATATGCTTACTGTGGGAATTTACTTAATATATATACAATACGCTAATATGTAACTGCAGCGCTTTCCCATATTTCAATCATTAATTATTTGCAAATGTTGTAGATTTTATTAAAGATAAAATACTGGCATACCATTTTAATTGTAAAATTGTAAACAAGAAATTATATCAAATAATTATAAACAGATAGACGTATGCTTGTATTGAAAGTCGAAGATGTGTTTTATCTATTCGATAAAAAACTTTCTTAATCGATAGCTGTAAAAATAGAATTCAGTACTCTCTCTTTCTCTCTGCGTTCCTTACAGCTTTTTCGGTTTTCGCGCCTAATATTTTTCTTTCACACTCGGGCAACATTTTTCCAGGCTCGCATATAATTTCCATGCGCTACACACATTCCGCGCTGTGTTTTATATACTATTTGACAGGTTGTTTTTTATCGGTGGTTGCCCTATTCCATTTGCCCTATTCACCATACCCCTTTTTTCAAATGCATTTGAATTAATATAGAATAACAATGGATGAATACAACAATGGTCATATTTGAAATTTTCCAATTTGCTGAAGACATACATTTCGACATGATCATTCAAATATTATATTAATAGTATGAAATTAGTAGTTGAAGTGACGATAATAAGACAAAGATTTGGAACAATAGATAGACGGTAAAGCGACTAATTTGCTAAAAGAGCCAAAGCCTTCCTAGAAAGGGAGTTATCTATAATCATACTTTTAAATCATAATTTAAAAAAAAAAAAACAATATTCACTAGCCGGGAGGTGGTATTTCCTATGAGATATTTAGAAGATTACATTTCGATTACGTCTTCAATACATATCTATGTATGTATATTTAATTATTTATATTGAAAGATAATCGAAATGATCTTATTAGGTAGGTCAGAATTGATTATCAGCCACTACTGGTTTCTTTAGAGAGAAAATTAGAATTAAAATGTTAGTGCAGATGCCCTAATTTACGGAATTACTCATTGTGTGTTAGATTTGATTTAAAAGCTAAAAATAATAAAGAAATTTATCAACGAATATTAATAAATGATTATTCAAAGCTGCAAAACACCATCTTACATCCGATTACTCTAAATAACTAGTAAGAGAAGTAATTACAAAATATAACTCTTTTAAGTTAAAATATAATACAAGATATCTAAAATTGACTTGATTGCTTCATGGTTTAATTGGCTTTCATTGTTCTATCGTCTATAGATCTGGTCTTATGTATGTGGTGCGGATAATAAGAGATTTTTGTTATAGAAATTGTTTTTCTTTCGACTTACCCTCAAGTTTCATGCCCACTTCGAGGCACTTTTGGAATCGACAGTATGGACACCGTTTACGCTGCGTTTTATCAATGTGACAGGAGCGTTCCGCGACGCAAGTGTAGACCTTTTTATTTTGAACGGTCCGCTTAAAGAAACCCTTGCAGGACTCACAGGTGAGCAGACCGTAGTGATAGCCGCTCACCTTATCGCCACAAACGGGGCACAGCTCTTCGAACAAGTGCTTAAAGTCGATGGCTTCGCCTCCACCTGAGGTTGCGCTGGTTCCACCATGATGACCACCACCACCACTACCAGTTGAGGCGACATTGCTAGCTCCACCTGCTGCTGCGGTGCCATTCGCATTGACGGACATGTGAGCAGCTGAAGTGCCCCCTGGCGGCAGTAACATATAACCGTTACCGGCAGAGCTGTTGCTGCCTCCGTTTAGTAGCTGGGCAGAGTTACCAGTTGCTACGCCGGCGCCGTTACCGCTTTGCTGCGAATGGGACGAATTTGTTTCCTGATAGCCTGTCGGAAATATATACTGTGAATCGAAATTGTATATATACGAATAAGAGGAAGCATTGAATTGGTTCCCTGCAGCATTCGCATTGTTGCTGGCAATATTCTGTTGTTGTTGTTGTTGCTGTTGATAATGTTGTTGTTGCTGATGATGGTGTTGCGGCTGCGATTGCTGTTGTTGATGAGTGCCCAACTGCAGCGTGTAGGCGCTGTAATCATTATCGGAATTTCTTAAAGGATTTGTATCGTTATCGTTGTTGCTATTATTATTATTATTGGTGTTGGTGTTGTTGTTGTTGTTGCCACTGCTACTGCTGTTATTGTTGGTATTACTCTGCGCCGGACTAGCTGGCTGCTGTTGATCAAGTTGCATGCTGAACGGTGACAGATTCAACGACGATATAAACTGTACTGTCGCCTGTTGGGGATCCATTTCTAATAACATTTCATATAATTTTTAGTTCTGGATCGAGCAGTTGCTAAAATATATCTGCTTGGCGCGTTCGTTTTGGACGGCTATAGCAAAAGTACTTTGCTATTTTGTGATCTCTTGATTTACGAAATCGTTTTTCACATTATCGAATAAGACATTCAGTTATTATTTGTATTTAATTTGCATATTGATAATATTTGTGTTGTTATAAACATTCGGTGGTCTTGGCTTTGCATTTAGCATTAAATTCATTTTAATAAACAATATTTTGTTTAGCTAATGAAAATTGTATTTTCATATGTAAAATTTCTTTTTTTAATTTTTAGGTTTAACAATTTAGAATTATTTATAACATTTTTTAATTGAATGTATTTCATTTTATTTTTATTTTATTTTTATTTATTTTTTTTTTTATTGTAACTGATAATTGATGGTTTATAATAATTTTAAATAGATTTCGATATTTGTATATTTTGTAGGAGCTCCGCCGAATAATTGAAATCAATGAGCTTTAACACACATAGGTACTGTTACGAGGCGAGTGTGTGGATATTTAACATACACATAAACATAGATTCATAAAACTGGGTATATTTTTGTTTGCCTGACTTTGAGGTAGGGCTTTTCCATTTATTTTGTTGATTTCTTCGATTTGGTATATTATAATATTTTTAGTTGCGTTTCAATGAACACAATGAAGGTTTGAATAAACCTTTACATCCAATTATTTACACTTTTGCATTGCATTTGTTAGACAACAAAATATTTGTATTGCTTTTTCAGCTACTTTACTTTCTTAGTGAAGAGGACACACCACACCAGAGCAGAGAGAACATAATCCTTGGGCTGTTCCTGCTGTTGGTGTAAAATGTCATAGAAAGAGGTAATCGAGTTGCAAACAATTTGTGTTTTGTTTTGTGTATTTATTTATTTATTATTGTATTTATATATTGGCGAATTGATAGATTGCTGAATTCAATGTTTTATTTAGGTCAAATAGAAGAGCAATAATTTTCTTGTTTTCGTACACACACACATACATACACACACAAACGGGCGCGAATACACACTATTTGTTTCACATTTTTTTGTGCTTTATGGCATTTGTAACCTATACTAATTTATAATTTTGTTTGTATGAAGGTTATTTTGCTATGCGAAAAACACGACCAACATCAACCACGTATCTCGATTGACTAAACTCAAGCAAACGGCGAGGATACCCGCCATATACTAAAGAGCTGCTGCTGCTGCTCAGTTGACGTCTACAGCGACAGCGCAGTTAGCGCAGGCAGCGTTTTACTCTCGCTCTCATCATTCATATTGCGATATTACGTATACGCCACTTGTGTATGTGTTGTGTGTATAATTGTATATGTGTACAAGTGGGAGCCAGTTTCACTTTCAATACGTTTGCTCACGCTCTCATTTTTTATATGCTAGCTCTCTAACTCTGCTTCGCTCGGCTTGACTTAGTGCCCCCCTTTTTGCTGCTTTTTTCTGTGTTTCATATATTTGTTGTTGTTAATACTACTGCGTTAAAATTCAAACTGCGCTGAAAGCGAAAGTGAAACTTTTTAACATTGCTTTTTGGGCCACTGTTGACAACATTGACTGATTCTTTCGCACATAGCACCATTAAACCTACCAATATTTAAAAAATGCAAAAAGCTTTCTGAAATTCTCCTTTCCAACTGTTTGCCAATTTATAATTTGGGACGATTGTAAGTTTTTGATAGTTTTAAATGAGTATGAAAAAAAAAAAAAAAAAAAAAAAATAAATATATATATATATATATATATATATATATATATATAAGGCTATATATTTATATATTTATATATATATATATATATATATTTATATATTATATATATTTTCAGGCCGACGAGCTGGGTCGATTTAGCCCAGTCTATCTGGCCGTATGAGTGAACGCGTCGATATCAGAATCTATAACAGCTCGAGTTAGAGTTTATTACAAAATCGATAAATCGTTTTCTTTTCATGTTGTTGATTAACAAGTAAGAAAACTAATCGAGATTGCTCGAATACGAGATACCCTGAACCCTACGAAAAACCGCTGTTCTGCACGTTTTACTAGTCTTTTATTTATATGCCTATTAAGAGCAACATCTACTACATACATATACAGATACATATACGCACGATCGTACAAGTACACCTCAAGCTCTTACGGTATACAAAAAACGAAGTCAATTTATTAATCTTTATCGAAAAGAAAACAGAAAGAGATTTGCAATTTTTAAAACGATCTCTCACAGGCGAATGGTATACGCGAGTATGCATTTCAAATTTCAGATCCTGGTAACTCATCCCATTATTAATTAATGATAAAAACTGATAAAGCTATAGCTTTCAAATTCACTATGTTGATCAATATGCAACGATATGGTAATCATTGGATTTTGGACACCACCACCCGCTGCTTTGCCCATATAAGTGTTATTATCACACTGTGAAAACTTGATTATTGATATTTTGTCAATCTACAAAAAAGTATTTAACATTTAGTTTGCCTTAATATAAATAGGCATATTGCATATTGCCGTAGATATATGTAACCCCATATCATTTTAATATTGGGTTCGCAAGAATATGCATGTATACTTTTTAGGATCATTGGCACTACTGCTTGAACATTATATGTACTTACATATAGGTTTGTGCGAATATAATCCTATTTATAATATATGTATTTAATCCGTTTCAATGGGCTGAGGTTTTACAAACCAAATGTTCAGAAACGCAACAGCAACAGAGCACTCGCAAAATTACAAGCGGCTGCTAAATTTAGAAAACAAAACGCTTCATGCATACATAGTCACACATACATACAGAAACAGTACACATAAATACATGTGTGCTCAATACTCCGACCACAAAACAAACAGCAACAACAACCAGCTACAAATGGCTACAAAACCCCAAAAACATTAAATAAAAAACCAAAAACTCGTCTTAACCAGAAAGCAAACCTTGTAACATTTTTTCTTAGCTTGGCGACGCGGCTGCTGCGCTGCTTCTCAAGCTTAATTGACGTGCCGGTTTACATACGTTGGTTGGCAACGAAGTGGGGGACTTTCGGCATACTTACGTACGTATGTATGTATCTATTCATATATACATATATAAATATATGTACTGACGAGATACTGCAACGGCAACGATTGCAAGAGGTAATAATAATACACATACAAATACAAGCAATAGGAGAGGCCATCGCTTTTTGGTTTGCTACTCTCTCAACGTTGAACGTTGATCACTTTTGCTTTCAATATGAAATAATCGACAGAGAAGTCAACGCTAACGACGACTTAAACGTCGACGACGACGTAAACAGCAGCAGTAGCAGCTGAGTGGCGAAATAAATGAGAGCGCATGAACAAGTTTTCGCCCACATGCTTCGGCGTCGCCCATTGTCGGAAATAGAGCGCGGCGAGAGCCAACATGCCAAACTCTCTCGCTCACGTTGCGCTGCAGTTGTTCGGCTCTTGCTACTCTGCCGACCGACCGGGTGCGCTTTTAGACGCTTGCCTGGCATCATTTAATAATGTAATAAGTGAAAGTGTGCGTCAGTATGAATATACATATGTACATACATACATATGTATGTGTATATTTGAGTGTGTTCAAGTGTGCGTATGATTATGAATTCGTATATACATATACATATATATATATATATATATATATATATATATATATATATATATATACATATATATGCATGTGTGTGAACTTGTGGCATCGTTGTCTTGCTAGCGTTCGCTATCTCAATTGACCTACATTTTTGTTGTACACGTAAATATATATGTACATAGATATTATTCAGGTCTATGTTAGAGAGATTATTTTCGATTTCGTTTTATTACGTTATTTATGCTTAGCCTCACACGAGACATTCAGCAGTCAGGAGAGAGAGTGCAATGATACTGATTTATGCCATATGTATGTATGTTCATACAAGAGTGTGCCCGTGTTGGATTGAGTTTATGAAAATCAAATACTCAACTTTTGAGTCTGGTGGGTTAACAAAAAAAACCTTAGGATAGGCTTGGTTTGACTGTATTTATATGGGCTGCCAGATGATTTCCACCGGTTTGGTGCCTCAAAGCCTCAATATTTCGCAATTAATTTAATTTCATTGGAAAACCGGTAACAACTTATCTCCTACAGTTTTACACTTAGATACTCAAAAATGAATTATTTTCTGTAAAAAGTTGATTATAATAGAAAAATTTATAATAGAAAATTTATTATTTATCTTTGGTTAAGCCAGCGATTCATTGTGTTCATATAATGTACATATATTGTTATATATAATGCAATTTTGGATGTCTATCCGTGGATTATTCAATTTAAATTATTTAAACTCGATTTTATTTCTTAGTTTTAACTCATAGACTCTGGGCTTATATTTATATTTTATCTTGATATATATTTATGGTTCTCAATAGATACAATACAGGGTATATTACACACTTGTACATATATGTATACATATATGAATATTTAATTCTATTAAGCGATGACACGACTTTAAATGAATTGTTCGTCTCTCACAAACGAAAAGAGCACTGAGACTTCGGACAAAAGAGAGCGTACCAAACAGCACGGGCTATGTGATTACAACAGCAACAAATCAAAAGCTCGAATATACTGCCTGGGGGCGGGGGGAACGGTACGATTGCTTGTGCTGTCGTCGCTGGCGTCGCTTCTGTTCGTAAACGTTAACGCTGCACAACATATTCAAAAAACCTTGACACACTTTTGTGCGCGCGTCGTACACATACATATATGCATGTATACAGCGAGAGATATTCGCCCAGGGACGGTTTCGACCGCAATTTTCCGTCGCCTTCGTTGTTGTTGCCTTTGCGAGGAGGTCAGTTTAACGACTACGTTTGTGCAATTGCGTATGTGCTTACGTACATATGTATGTGCATGAGTGTGCGCATGTGTGTGCATACAAATATAGAGTGCAATTCAGAGCGATGCGTAGAAGAGCCCCTTTCACTTCATCCCCTCTTGCATCTTACGCGAATTTATTTAGTTGTACTTAATTAATTTAATTAACGCATACGATATGTATGTATGTGTGTGTAGTTTGTAAATATACCTATGTACATACATACATATATGTTCATATAAATAATACTCATTGCAATTGGGGTCAGCTACAATAAAAAATTTTAAATAGGCACAGCTCATTTAAAAATCAAATATGTATCTATAAGTCGGATTGACTATACGTTTTTCAGTTTCTATATTATCTTTCGTGTCTTTGAATTTGTTCTTCTTCTCTCTTGTTTATTCTTTTATTGAACTTGTTAAAAATCGTATACATACATACATACATATGTATGTATGAGTTTTAGGATAAAACCAATATTCTCTTTTTTGATGGTTCTAATGCATTTTCGTTTATCTGACTAAAATACAAGTCATTAATATGTGCCAAGCAAGGAAGGTAAAATATTCTATTATTTTAAAATATTTTATATGTGCTATATTTACACTGAAAAGTAATACATAGTTCGAATTTTGTATTGTACTCATTCACTAAAGTTGCAATGATGTACATACATACATATACATATATATGTACATATATCAACTCAGCTCCTGAGCAAGAATATGTTTACTTTATAGGGTCGTCCTTCTGGTTATTAAATACATTTTAACGAATACGAATTCACAGATCTAGCTTAAATAATAATTAGCTCTACAATTAGCTCTAGATCAAATCACCCACACGTATGTACATATACACACACACACAACTCTGAGCACGACTGCTGTAATTCATTTTAGCGTCTGACGCGTTCGTCAGCAGAGACGTAGAGAAAACGATGTGTCGTCGTCAGCAGCGCTGCGGCGCGGTGGCGTTGCAGTTGCCGACTTAAAAAACTAGGTCACGAGGCCACAAAAACAATTGCTGCAGCGTTGGCGTTGTAGCTGTATTTTAGCCGAGGTGGAGGTGTTAGCAAGAGGGCTGCCGCGACGCTGACTGCTTAAAATGCTATGCAAGTTGGGTGTTGGGTTGCTGGGTGTAAAGCTGTGTTCGTATGTATCTAGAGAAAAACAGCGAAACTGTGATAATTAAAAATATTGCCTTTGTCCTTTAGACACAACCGACTTTTGCATTAAGTATATGAAATATTATAGCCAGCTAAACTGCCAAAAATGTATTAATTTAAAACTGTGGGTATCAAATTAGTGGATTGGTTAAAAAAATCAGAAATAGATCAAATTAATCATTAAACAACTTAATATTAAACAAATCAGAAATTTTAATACAAGGCGTTTATATATGGATCTAAAGTCAATAAATTTAGTTTTTTTGCGGTGTGTAAAGAGTTTCTCGACGAACTGGATACTATAATCTATTATGAGTTAAATTAAATACAGCAAAATGTGAAAATAGAATTAAATTTTAATCTGAATTGTATACAAACTGAAAAAGGTCAGTTACATACACATTGCAAGAAACCAACAACCAATTCATTCATTGTATTTGAGAATCTACACGATACCTATAAATAGTTTTATAAATATGTCGATAGGTTAATTCGTATATTCACATATTCACATATTCACATATTCACATATTCACATATTCACATATTCACATATTCATTATATATGCATAACAGATTTCGGAAATAATTTTGACCCGACTGAGTAATACTTATTTACGCTCAAGCATTCTAAGATATGAATTTTCCGATTTACCAGCCCACTAATTGTCCCCAAATTTTGTATTTAATGTCATGTGTATTTTATACAATTTTAGTTTTGTAATATACCAACGTCTTCCAATTGAAGACCAGTTGAAAATATAATCAACATGCTGCAATTTTATTAAAATCCATTAAGTAACACACGAGTTATTGAACAAAACGTTTAGTCTTTTTTCAATTGAGTGTGGATGCATATTCTATATTTTAAGAAATCAGAAATACAATATAATTCTGCTGGGATGACTAGGTGTTAAGCAATTTTTTGCTTCGCTTCAAAGTGCAGTGGCGTTGATGGTAGAAGCGACTCGAATCGCTAGGTTCGAATAACGTCGGAGTAAGCTTTAATTTCCTTATTGACTTTTTTTTTAGTTTAATGGCAATGCCGAGAATTGCACTGCAAAGCAATATTATGTGGCAACGTCGTAGTGATACCCGTTATGTTATGTACATATGTAGGTGTGGGTGTTTATATTTATTTTATTTTTATTTTTACTAAAACATTCATTTATTTATATATATAATATTTTGCATCTCAACATAGAAGGAAATTTCAGAAAGCCATTTAATTTTAAGTTTATAGCCCAAAACCTGAAAAACTGGTAAACATAAAATTTGGATGCTAACACTAAATGCGAAAATTTCAGGGTATTTTTCGGTGAACAGAATGACGCCAGACGCCGATAGAGTAGGTCACCAGTAACTTATCATCAAAATTTGAAGCTTCTAGCACTAAAATTGTTTGCCGTTCCCTCTGTGGGCGTAGATATATCCGCCATAACTTTCTGATCTTATAAATAGTGATCAAAATATTTATCTTTATAGGATCCAGCTCCAAAGCTGTACTTCTATAGCTTCATTTTATCTGATTTGCCACTCCGCAATGGGCGAAGCTATATTCGCCATAGCTTTATGATCTTGGGGTATCAACGTGAAGATAAATACCAAATCTACACTCTTTATCTGACGAGGGTATACAGGAATATATATTCTAATTTTAAAGTCTCAATAGCGTGGAGATGGTTTGCGCTCAGTCGGACAGACAGCATGACGGACATTGCACAAAACCAGTATACTCATATTCACTTCGTGAATAACTATCGCAAGCCCTAGACGAGACTGCTCGACTACGGGATGATGCGAAGAACCGCTATTCCGCACATTCAATGTTTCACATCACAAGCCACACTTATGTAAGTGTACGCACGCGTTTTGCTAATTGCGCAGTTTACGCAGGGGCTGCAATAAGCATATATTATTTGATATTAAATGTTTAATAAATTTTTTTAGTAGATGGACTTTCTTAATCTAACTTTCAGAGCGTGATAATGTTATTCATATGTGTGTTTTAGGCAAAGGAAGTCTCTAATAAAAACAAAATTTAATCTTTGTATTTACTACACAGATCTGCACAGTGCAACAATCTCTTGCTCTTATGATATACAAATTATTAGGCCAATTTATCGATTTTAATCAATAATAAGAATACGGGATGAGCTATAAAATTGTATACACGTTACATACATTATACATTTCATATTTCAGATCTCTAGCTTAAGTGGTTTGCGAGATAAGTGCGTTCATACAGACGGATATGGCGAAATCGACTCAGCTCGTCGTCCTGATCAAGAATATATATACTTTACGGGGTCTTCCACGCCTCTTTCTGCCTGTTACGTACATTTTAACATTTCAAATGACTTCAGGGTATAACAAGTAAGAATGCTCTGGTCGAGACTGCTCGACTAGGAGATACCCTGAGCCCTGCGAAGTGCTGATACTATATTTTGCAAGTAACACACACACATATTCATATTCATATGCTATTCAGGAGTATACATGGTAAATTTCAGCTCTCTAGCTTCTGTGGTTTATGAGATCGCTCATACAGACGGACGAACGAACAGGGCTATATCAACTCTGCTCATCGAGCTGATCAACAATATATATACTTTGTTGGGTAAGCGACGACTCCTTCTGCCTGTTACATACATTTTCACAAAAACATTATACCCTGATTTCCCATTTTCAATGGGCTTAGCGTATAAAAACAAAAACAATAAATAATAAAAATTTGCTTCGTCTGACTGCCGACGACGTTGACGCTGACGCTGACGCTGACGTCGCTGCCGACGTTGACATAGTTGTTGTTGCTACCCAGTTGTTAGATATGGTGACCCACTAACCCACTTTTTCAAAACGTTGAAGCTTTTTACGTGCATACACATTCGAATATATGTATGTGTATACTTATACGTATATATACATATATATATATATATATATATATATATATATATATATATATATATATATATATATTTATTTATATATGTATGTATGTATATCTCTGTTTATTTATTTTTATTTATTTTTTTTGTTTTTTTTTTTTTTTGATTAAAATTATATAAACAAAAGTAGAAATATTCAACAGCGCAATCAACACAGAAACAAAAATAAAACCAATAACAATTATGAAAATGACGAGTAAGAGTGCACTAGTCGAGTCTGCTCGACTAGGAGATACCCTGAACCCAGGGAAGAGCCAATTTTAAAAATGGTGAAATATATATATATAGATACTCATATATATACCCACTCATGGTCTCTGCTAACTGCGTAGTTTGGGCTGCATATATGCCTTCAAACATTTACATTTATTTTAACAAAGCCTTTATACCCGGATTTCCCATTTTGAATAAGAGTATATAATAAACGAAAATAAAACGAACAAGAGTGCTCTAGTCGAGACGGCTCGACTAGGAGATACCCTGAGCCCTGCGAAGTGCCCATACTGCAAATATTCTATGCTTAGTTTACATATACATATATTGCAAGCAACACATACATACACACACACAGACGCTCGCTCTGCCAACTGCGCAGTTGACGTAGTGACTGCGCTTAGGCTGCAAGAGGCTTGTGGAAATTAAATGTTTAATAACTTTTTCTAACATTTATTTTAGACTCATTAGAGTGTTCCTCTCCACGGAATTCTTTAGTAAAAGGCGAAAGATTTATTCGACAACTGAAGAGAAACCAGAGTCAAACTTTCAGGGCATGATTATGTTAAATATATGTATGTGTGTATGTGCCCGAGCACAAGTCTCTAGTATTTGAAATGCGTTTTTTGCAAATTTAGGGCGAAGGGGGCGTGGCATCCAAAATCCAAAATGTCTGTATTCACAACAGGAATCTACATAGTGAATTTCAGGTCTCTAGCTCTTACGGTACGTAAAAGAGACGAAAAGTTATCGAAATTTATCGATAAAAAGAGAACGGGAAGAGTTATCGAAATTTTGAAAAAAACTCGTATAGCGTATGGTATTCAGGAGTATATGTGTCAAATTTCAGCTCTCTAGCTTCTGTGGTTTACGAGATCGCTGCGTTCACATAGACGGACGGACGGGGCTATATCAACTCAGCTTATCGAGGTGATGAAGTATATATATACTTTGTAAGGTCTGCGACGTCTCCTTCTGCCTGTTACATACATTTTCACAAAAACATTATACCCTGATTTCCCATTTTCAATGGGCTCAGGGTATAAAAAGGTACAGATTTATAAATGCCTCTCTAGCTCTTTCACTCATATGCTTGCATATATGTACAGTGGCTCACAGCTTATTTCGTGCAGGGGTGCAAAAAAACTTCAACAGCGTGTACCTCTTAAACTATTGAAGATATCAAAAAAATTTAAATGTAGTTTTATTTAGTGGTCATTTATAATATATTTAGGCACTTCATTGTTTTTCTTACTTATAAAATAACTATTATAACTAAAAAAAAGGAACATCAGTGTCTTTTTCTATGTCACAGCTTATTTCGTGCACTGCACTTAACTCTAAAAATAATTCTAAACAAATTAAACTAGTATTTGGTGTGACCTCCCTTTTGTTTAATCACCTCTTTCATGCGTGTTTCCATCGAGGAAACCAATTTTTTGGTGACTTCAGTAGAACCTTTTCCCCATTCTTCCAGTAGTGCATTTTTAAGGTAATTTTTATTGGAAATTTACATTTTCCGGATGGCCATGTCCAATATTGCCCACAAGTTTTTTAACACGTTAAGGTCAGGAGACTGGGCAGGAGAATTGACCACATGTGGGCAATTCCAGATCAACCAGGACTGGACAATGCCGGATTTGTGTTTTGGGTCATTGTCTTGATAAAAACGGAATCGACCCTCTAGACCCAATTTCTCAGCACTTTGAAGCAAATTCTCTTTGAAAACAGATAGATACATATGTCTGTCCATTGTTCCTTCGATGAAAACCAGGTTTCCAACTCCAGAAGCCGCCATGCATGCCCAAACCATGACACTGCCACCGCCATGCTTTATAGTGGGCTTTGAGTTCTTATTATGAAGCTCGATATGTGGTTGGCGCCCAACATATTGCATCCCATCCGACCCAAAGATATTGAATTTGGATTCATCAGCATATATTATCTCGTTCCAGAAAGAAATTGGGCGGGAAACATGATCCTTGGCAAATTTAAGTCGACACTTCTGCTTTTTCCCATTTATGAATGGCTTTTTTCGAGCAACCTGGCCATTAATTCCTGATCCCGTAACACACGACGAACTTTCTCTGCCGAACATTGTTTTCCCAGTTCTTTCTCAACATCCGATGCCAATTTTGGTGCCGACAATTTTGGATTGGCTTTTATTTTTCTCATAATAAGTCTCTCCTCGGCGTCAGTGAAAATTTTGTTCGGTGCTTTTCGTCCTTTATCTGCCACCCGATTTTCTCGAACAAAGCGCTGGATGATATATTTCACTGTACTGGGATTCAACTGAACAATTTCGGCAATATTTCGCTGGGATTTGCCATTTTTGAAATGAGATAGGACTAATTCCCGCATCTCAACCGGTGTACGTGGACTCATTTTTGTAATTCCCAATAAAACAATGTACCCAAGTGTCACCAGATCCATTATATCGAAAAAACTTTGAATAAACATGTAGTTAATGGATAGAACTTAAAACCGTGACAAAATCACGGAAATTTTGGCAATAAAGTCATTGAAAGTGCAGTGCACGAAATAAGCTGTGACATAGAAAAAGACACTGATGTTCCTTTTTTTAGTTATAATAGTTATTTTATAAGTAAGAAAAACAATGAAGTGCCTAAATATATTATAAATGACCACTAAATAAAACTACATTTAAATTTTTTTGATATCTTCAATAGTTTAAGAGGTACACGCTGTTGAAGTTTTTTTGCACCCCTGCACGAAATAAGCTGTGAGCCACTGTATATGATTATTTTTTGTGTAGCACCCGGAGAGGAGCATAGAGCATACAGGTAAATACAGCTTTGATACTCTTCAGTTTGTAGTATTGAAGTTTTAAAATAGAATGTTAAATATACTCCATTCATAAAGGATATTTTTCTATTATTGATAATGGGCTACAGATGTGTTTATAAAAATACATTAGATGTATTGTGACCAATATAAATAACTCGTCACTAATGCATATGCATTAAACTGAGATTTCAGTTTTATACAAACATTTTGTTATTGATATATTTGTATTTATTTTGCAGTTTAAGGGTATTTAATCTACGACATTCACAAGAAATTTTTTTTGTTTTAAGTTTTTAAAGTGCTTTGCCTTGAGCAACACAACACATACATGCATATATCTATATGTATATATGTACATACACACATTTGTTGTTTATACCCTAAACCCATTAAAGTGGGTATGATAGTTTTCACAAAATATTTGTAAAGACACGTTTTTAGAGTCAGACGCATGCATTCTTGCAAGGCACAGAAACTAAACATTTGAATTATATATTGTGATATACGCAGTTGTTCGACAACAAAAATATTCTCACTATTGTCTAAAATATAATATTTAATTTCTAGCGTTCCAGTATGAGCCCAATATTGAATATTACGCTCAAAAGTGGTAAATGGTACTATGAAGAAGGAATCTGCGATTCAAAATATCATCAAAGTATCATCTGCGAAGTGCAGATTCTTCGAATATTCTATGCTTAATTGCGCAGTTCACGTAGTGACTGCGCTTGACATGCAATATATGTACCTATGACGTGGGATATTAAATATACAAATTTTTTTTTCGTGGATGGACTTTGTTAATCAAATTTTGACATAATTATGACTTTTATGTTGCGGTGTTGGTAGAAGCGACGCGCATAGATCATAGTCACTCCAGATTCGAATCCCGACGCAATCAGCTTTTTATTTTATTGACATTTTTAAATTTATTGGCAACAATGAGAATGGCACTGCAAAGCAGTATGTGGGCTCTAAGCCCATAGCGGAGATTTAAGTTTTTCTTTTTGTTTTAGGTTTTTATATGTATAAAAATTTTTTTTTTAAATATTTAAATATATTTAAAATATTCTTTTATATAGATATATATAATATTTCGTATCTCAATATAGGAGGTCGAAGGTACAAAGCCATTAAATTGTGAGTTTATAGCTCAAAAGCCGAAAAACTGATTTGCCGAGCCCATAGTGGGCGTAGTCATATAATTTTTGGCTAATCAGTAGAACAGGTATACAGGAGTGTAACTGTAAAATTACAGGATATTTTTATGTATATCACGCCCTAAAAGAGGCATGGCCGATCGATAGAGGTCACCAGCAACTTATCATTAAATTTAGAGCTTCTAGCATTAAAATTGTTTGAGATATAAGCAAAGTTTGCCACGCCCCCTGTGGGCGTAGATATATCGTACATCTCAAATCTCAACTCTCTAACACAAGTGTTGTTTCTGAGATACTGGGTAATGCATTATCCTATTTGCCACGCCCCGAGTGGGCGTATTGGGAAAATGACAGATACAGAATGACGGACATTGTAAAAAACCAATATACATTCACTACGTGAATAAGTATACAAAGATATACCGGATTGATCTATAGCTATTGAGGTGCAGTGCAAATGAGAGCTCTGCAGTCAGAATTACCAGACGGCTTCAATCTTGTTATACCCTGAACCCATTGAAAGAGGGAAAAAAGGGTAATATGTTTTTGTAAAAATGTATGTAACATGCAGAAGGAGGTGTGGCAGACCTCATATACATATTGTTGATCAGCAAGACAAGCCGAGTCGATTTAGCTCTATCCATCTGTCCGTCCGTCACAAGTCTCTAGTATTTGAAATGCGTTTTTTGCAAATTTAGGGCGAAGGAGGCATGGCATCCAAAATAAAAAAATTACAAAATCTTTGTATTCATGACAGGGTGAATTTCATGTCTCTAGCTTTACGGTACGGAAAAGATCGTACTGCGTATGGTATTCACGAGTATACATGTCAAATTTGCGTTTACAAAGACGGACGGACGTGCGGACGGGCAGGACTATATCAACTCAGCTCATCAAGCTGATCAAGAATGAATATACTTTATGCGGTCTGCCACGTCTTCTTCGGGCTGTTACATATATTTTCACAAAAATATTATATCCTGATTTCCCATTTTCAATGGACTCAGGGTATAAAAAATGGAGTGTCTAACCTGTGACCTGCAATCTATGAACGCGTAGATCTTAGAAACTATAAGAGTTGTCCTGTCGAGCTTGTTTAAGAAAAAAAAAAACGATATATTTTCCCGCTTTAATGTTATCCATTGAAACCGCGATATAAATTCAGTTATTAAGTAATATCTCCCACGTCTATGGCCTCCAAGTTTTTATACCCTGAGCCCATTGAAAATGGGAAATCAGGGTATAATGTTTTTGTGAAAATGTATGTAACAGGCAGAAGGAGACGTCGCAGACCATACAAAGTATATATATTCTTGATCAGCTCGATGAGCTGAGTTGATATAGCGCTGTCCGTCTGTCCGTCCGTGCGTCCGTCCGTCCGTCCATCCGTCTGTGTGAACGCAGCGATCTCGTAAACCACAGAAGCTAGAGAGCTGAAATTTTACATGTATACTCGTTCAAAAATTCGATAATTCTTCCCGTTCTCTTTTTATCGATAAATTTCGATAACTTTTCTTCTCTTTTGCGTACCATAAGAGCTAGAGACACTGTGTAGATGCCTGTTATAAATAAAATATTTTGAAATTTTTGGTTTTTGATTACCACGTCCCCTTCGCCCTAAATTTACAAAAACGCATTTAAAATACTAGAGACTTACGCTTCGGCACATACACACATATGAATAACATAATCATTCTCTGTTTGAATAAGAAAGTCCTTCTAGAAGAAAAGTTATTAAACATTTAATTTTCCACAACATAAGCGTCTTGCAGCCCAAACGCAGTCGCTACGTCAACTGCGCAGTTGGCAGAGCGCGTGGCTGTGTGTGTGTATATGTTGCTTGCAATATATGTATATGTAAACTAAGCATAGAATATTTGAAGTATCTGCACTAGAGCATTGTTACTTGTTATACCCTGAACCCATTGAAAATGGGAAATCAGGGTATAATGGTATTGTTAAAATGTATGTTACAGGCAGAAGGAGACGTGGCAGACCCCATAATGTATATAATGTATAATGTGTATTCTTGACCAGGGAGGAGGTGAGTTGATTTAGCCCTGCCCCTCTGTCTGTCCGTCCGCCTGTCCATATGTTTGAATCGAATTTGCTTTAAAAAAATTGATAACTATTTCCGTTTTAATGTTATGGATTGACAATGAAATCGATAGTCTGAAAGTCACCTATAACATTCTATCTAATTGATCGTTATAGCTATAGTCTTCAAATTTTGTTTTTAGTTTCATGTGTGATTAATACAATTTTTGTTTATGTTAAATTTTGGATGCTACTACCCCTTTGCATCATATTTTAAAAACACTTATTTCACTAATTTCGCTAGAGACTTGTTCTTTGGCACACGTATAAAATCACATAATCACGCTCTGAAACTAGGTCCATCTACAAAAAAAGTTATTAAATATTTAATTTCCCATAACATAGGCGTTTTGCAGCCCGAGCGCAGTCGTTACGTCAAGTGCGCAGAGCCTGTGATTGTGCGTGCATCTATGTGTGTGTATGTGTTGCTTGTGATGTACTGCCTGTTATATACATTTTCACAAAAACATTATACTCTCAGAGTATGAAAGGAAATCAACCCGTTACAATATTTTGCACAATGAAACTGGTCCATTATATTATTTTACATTATAAATCTTTTTTTGTTATTATTATTAAACATAAAAATTATAAATTTTATCAACTAGTTCATTTTTAAAGATGATATATAATATGGTACTTTACTTCTTATTGTATTAAAGAATAGTAGCAGTAATGCTGAAGAACCTCTGATCAGCCGTTTTTATATTATTTCACCAATTTTAATTGCACTTTATTGAAGGATTCTTCAAAAAGTAGTGTTAGTAGATAATTTGCCTTCGTTGAATGTATATCTTGTTATTAATATTATTATGATTATGAAACTATAACTAGGTCAGAGTGCAGGCCGGAATTAAAGCACACATACACATGTAAAAGTGTTCTAGGTGCAGAAAAAAAAAAACAAGTAAGACTGCTCTAGTCGACACGGCTCGACTAGGGGAGCCCTGCGAACTGCTGATACTTCAAATATTCTATGCTTAGTTTACATATACATATATTGCAAGCAACACGTACATACACAGATTGAAGCTCAAGCTCACGATCTGCCAACTGCGCAGTTGACGTAGCGACCGCGATTGGGCTGCAAGACGCCTATGTTGTGAAAAATTAAATGTTTAATAACTTTTTACTGGAAGGACTTTCTTATTCAATCTTTCAGGGCATGATTATGTTATTCATGTATGTATGTGGCGAAGCACAAGTCTCTAGTATTTGAAATACGTGTTTGCACATCCCCTAGTCGGACGCCACCGACTAGAGTTAAGAATGAAAACCAGTAGCAGAACCTGTTGTACGATGTGGAGGCAGTAAAATACAGCTGCAAGCAAAAACAAGAAGGATCCTAGAAACTGATTTAAATTTATGTAATTCATTTTGAAGTAATCTTACAATGAAGAGAACTCTCCTTAAATATATACATATATGCAATTTCTGCATACATATATGCAGTTCTGCTGCACAATACCCATAGCTTATATGCATATAAGTGAAAGCTAAAGGTTCTATGGTTCGGATGTTTTTAACAATGTGTGTTATCAGGAACTGGATATTTATTTATTATATAGTTGACAAAACGTGAGTCACTAATAAGTAACTAAAGTAAAACCCTGAAAATAAAATAAAATAAAAATATCAACGATATCACCACCCGATTGCATTATAATAGTTCTTGGATGCAAAGACCGATGAAAGCAATTCAAGCAATTCAAGACTACTTATCATCAATAGTGGATTCATTCATAACAGCATTAAAAGTAGAAAGAAAGCTCTAGTCAAGACTGCTCGACTACAAGATACCTTGAATCCTGCGAAGAACCGCTATTCCGCACACTTAACATTTCATTTATATATGTACATGTAGATTACAAGCAATACATGCATACATACAGAGACACATACGAACGCACGTACAAGCTCGCGCACTGATAACAGAGCAGTTGACGCAGCGACAGCGTTTGGGATACAATATGACTGTGTAATGGGAAATTAAATAAAAATTTAAAATATTTTTTGTAGACTTCCTTGATCAAACTTTCAGGTGTCTCTAGTATTTGAAAATTGTGCAAATTTACACGGATCTACACAGTGAATTTAAAATCTCTAGAAAGGGATGAGTTGTCGGATTTTTGAAAATAAAATCGTACTGCTTATGGTATACATGTCAAATTTCAAATCTCTAGCTTTTTTGGGATCGCGTTTTTCACACAAACGGACGGGCGAATTGACGGACAGGGCTATATCTACTCAGCTATTTATGGGAATTTAGATAAATATTTCTTCAGTTCAGGGTATCTGCTAGTTGAACAGTATCCACTAGAATATTCTTATTTGTTATATATTGGTTCCGATTCACCGATTTTAGTTATATACGACCTTAAAACATTATTTTAATACATTTTACACAGTACAATTAAATACAAATTTATGTAAATATATTATATATTATTTTTTATTGTCAAATATTCCAATGTCGCATCCTTGAATTGCTGCTTGACTAGAGCCATTCGTACTTCAATTACAAGTTGCGGTTTGCTTTTTAGGTTCAATATTAAATAACAACTACAACATATTTAAATAACTATTCTGATTGTATATCAATATATTAAGTAAGTGGGTCTTGATTAAAGTTGTGCATAGCTGAAGTTATCCGAAGATTAGCTCTTGAGAACTGCTACTTAAATATGGTCTCACCATATTTAAATATATTTGTCAATTTATTAACTCGCCTTCACTTTACCTATACTTTAATATATTTGAATGTTAAAATTTACCATGTAAGCTTAAAGAACATAAGCAGACCTTGCCCTAAAAAGCGGCAGTAAGTCAGGTTCAGGCAAGGATATACAACGTTGTCCTTGAAAGCTTCTCTGTCGCGCCACTTCAGACGCAACAACATAGAACCTTGTAATGAATTTAGAACACCGAAGTGAACAGCAGCAGCAGCACCAGCAACTACAACTATCCACACCAATGTCATGCCCCAATTTACGTCGTCAGCGACCTCGTTAGCTATTTCCAAAGTGCAGCAAAAACAGCAACAAGCGGCTGACTTTGACCCATTTAAATCCTTTGAGGTAAGCAATAGACGCAGCAGAGCGATTATCGAACAGCTCACTCAGCGTCGTCGGTGGCGGCTTCGCAAACATTACAATAATCTGTGTCAATGTCAGCCGGCGTTGCAGTGGGCGGCGACGCGGCGTTAAACCAACTGAGGCAGAACATAAAACTAGAGAGCACAAATGTAGATAAACCAATAAAGACTGAGAGAAAGAGAGAGAGTGTGTGTGAGAGAGAGAAGGAAAGAGAGAGAGAGAACGTATATAGTAAGCACGCGAAACACATAAAAACACCTACAGATACTCACGCACGAACACATACTTATAATATTGCCGCCAAGCGAAATGCAACTTCGGTGCGTTTGTGTGCATGACTGTATGTGTTCGCATCCTTGTGCCGAATCTCTAAAGCAGTTACTCGAGAGTGAGCTAAATATATACTCTGCACTGTACCGTTGTTTTAAAGAAATCTACAAACTATAATTAGAAAAATGTACCTTCATTATGTATATACATACATATTATTTTCTTATTGCAATTTGGAGTCTATGTTATTTCATCTTAGAAACTTGTATGCAACTTACCCACTTTAATAAGTGTAGGGTATTTGAACAAGCTTGCGCTTGACCCAAATTCTAACGCACATCAACCTTGTTCTCTGTTGACCACTATGCTGAGGATTGCACCGACGCCCCTGCGCTTGCGAGTATTTCAATACGAAATACTATGTGCGATAGTGTGTGTGTATGTTTTATATTTATATACATACATATGTATTGAAGGTCAGCAAAGTGTGCGACAAGACGCCTGACATTATTGAATGTCAGCCACAAGCTCGGTATCCAAATCTACTAATGTTTTACTTTTAAATTGAGATGCAACACCGTAAATGAGGTATATATAAACACTGTATGATTGTTCCATATTCTGTAATACATTTTTATACCCTGAGCCCATTGAAAAGTATATATATATAGCCCTGTCCGTCCGTCTGTGTGAACGCAGCGATCTCGTAAACCACAGAAGCTAGAGAGCTGAAATTTGACATGTATACTCCTGAATAACATACGCTATATGAGTTTTTTTCAAAAATTATATAACTCTTCCCGTTATCTTTTTATCGATAAATTTCGATAACTTTTCGTTTCTTTTACGTACCGTAAGAGCTAGAGACATGAAATTCACTATGTAGATTCCTGTTGTGAATACATACATTTTGTAATTTTTGCATTTTGGATGCCACGCCCCCTTTGCCCTAAATTTGCAAAAAACGCATTTCAAATACTAGAGACTTGTGCTTCGGCATATACACACATATGAATAACATAATCGTGCCCTGAAAGTTTGAATAAAAAAGTCTTGCTAGAAAAAAAGTTATTAAACATTTAATTTCCACAACATAAGCCTCTTGCAGCCCAAGCGCAGTCACTACGTCAACTGCGCAGTTGGCAGAGCGTGTGCTTGAGTTTGCGTCTGTGTGTGTGTATGTGTTGCTTGCAATATTTGTATATGTAAACTGAGCATAGAATATTTGAAGTATCGGCTCTTCGCAGGGCTCAGGGTATCTCCTAGTCGAGCCGTCTCGACTAGAGCATTCTTACTTTTTTGATATATCTTCCTAACGTATTGATTAATATGCAGTCTGTGTATATTTATGCAATGCGTATATTCAAGTATGCATTGAAAATTTAAGAACTCTTTCTTTTATGGTTTACGCGATTGCTATGTTCATACTGATGAACGGATTTGATGGTCTATGAACCCAAAACATTTTCACGCTATTGAAGCTAAAGACTTAAAATTTGAAATATTCGTGTATACCCTCATCAGGGGCGTGTCAAATCGAAAAACAGTACTTGTAGAAGGGCTAGAGAGCTGAAACAAAATATATATGTACATATACTTGCGTTGACATCTCAAGATCAAAAGTTATAGCGAATATATTTCCCACGCATAGGGAAGCCCCCAAACTTAATATCTCCTACTGTGGTGCTAGAAGCTTCTAAATTGTATGTTGAGTCTTGCTGGCGACCTCCTCTATCGCTGACTGAAACATAATATTCAGTTATTTATTGTATTGTATACATACATATATTCTTAATCAGGGAGACGAACTGAGACGATATAGCCATGTCCGTCTGTCAGTATGTATTAACGACATGAAATTTTGTAGTTATGAAAGTATACAAGTATCTCGCGACCTTGAAGCTAGACTCTCCAAAATTTTTAAATATTTTTATTTATATTTTATGAAATTAAATAAAATAAAAATTAAATAAAATATTTGAATGAGTTGCATTTCCATTAAGTGAAACAGAACTTATTAAACAGAACGTTTGGTGAATCAGCAAAATCACTTTCCCATCAATAAGCATTAGCAGTTTTCCTATACCACACATTGAACTGCGTGTATCTAGCATTCATTCATTGTGTAGGCCAGTGTACTGAATACAAAGATTTTGTAATTTGTGGAATTTAACAAAGACACACATGTAAATAACATTAAACCGCTCAGAAAGTTAGTTGCAGAAAATGTATCTATACAAATTATTCGACAAAAAAGTTCCGGAAGTAAAACCCATACTGGAACCTTAATGTGGTCGCTGAATACACTACGCAGCTAGAAGAGCGGTGTTATACGTTTGGGCTTATATGTATGTATGTATGTAATATATGTACAGGTAAAATAGGCATACAATACCAGGAATATCATTATTACATTTTGATATTTCAATTGAGATTTACTTACACTTTTTTAGATTTTTTTATTTGTAATGGTTGTTTATGGTTTTCCTTTTTTACTTCTTAAAAAATTGTTATTAATTCTATTAAAATTTTAATGTAATAATTGATTAGATTTTTATGTAATCTATTTTGCTTTTTTGTATTTGTTGCTTTGATTAAAAAAATTTTGTTTTTGTTATTCATTTAAATTATTGATAAACGTTGTTGAAATTTAAGTTTGTTGCTTTGAAAAATCCTTTTTGATGTCCTCGTTTTGATTTTTTTGCAGAATATTGCCAACTTTCTCAACCAGCGGGACTAATCTTCAAAATCAGACTACTTACCCCCATGATCATCGATCTCTAGACCGAATTCATCCTCTGAGATAGACTCATCGTCGGAGCTAATATTGGATTCACTGAGATTTCCTGCATGATGTTGCTGTTGATGTTGTTGATGCTGTTGTTTTTGCTTTTGCGCCTGTGTATTAATAATTGTTGTGTTGATTTTAGTTGCGGTACAAGAACTGGCCGCGAGTTCCTCTATGCTATGCAGCGATCTTCGATTGGCAGTACTTGCTGTCGCTGCTACTGCTGTTGTTGTGTCGGCCACTACACTGCTGGCTGCGATAACAGAATCCTTATTGGTAGTGCTCGGTACTCCTTCAAAGTCTAACAGTTGTGATGTTGTTGAGCTTAAAAATCCAGATGTGCTCACAACCGGCGTGGAGACTCCTCCATTCTTCAATGGTTTTAGCTGATGGTACTCCACGGAGTTTGACTTTTGGAGCAACAGTGGGTCAATGCTATTAAGCGTCCCGATGTTAGCCGTGGGCTGGTTGTTGTTATTGTTATTGTTATTGTTGCGGTTGTTGAACAGTATATTGGCAAAAGATGACATTGTTACTGATTCTAATATGAGTGGTCCATTGTTACCGGTAGATGGCGCTGATACTTTAGCATCTACATGGCTGTTGTTGTTGCTGTGCGGATTGGGACTGGCAAAAATGCGATCGCATAATCCGCTCAAAGACACAGCAACATCCAAATGGTTGCTGTCGATAGCCTGCAAAGCGCTAAAGTTCTCAACCGGTGGATTGGAATCAGAATTTGACTGAGTGTCCTTGTGCAACTGCGCATAGTTAATAAAGGGCAAAATCGGAGTGCTGCCAGCTGCCAACATTTGATCCTTATGAAGCAATTCTTGCTGAGCATGGTGCTGTTGTGGTTGTAGCTGCTGCTGATGTTCGTTGTGACTATCGGCTGCATAGTTGGCTATACTGCTGCTGATCTCTGCCATCAAAGGTACATTAAAGTTTTCCATAATAATACGTTGCGTTTTGTGATGTACTTTTACTCCCTTAATTTATTTTTATGTTTTATTGCTGTTTAAGCTGCAAAAATTCAAACACATATTGAATGAGAAAGCAGGATTTTAAAAAAATAAATAAAAAATAAAGTAAAAAGTAGATAGGAAATTGAAAGATAAATATAAACGCATTCTTTGGTTTGAATCCAATCAAAATATTGGAGTATATAGTCATTTCGTTCTCAGTGGGTCAACGGTTACGTATTTTTTAAGTTCAAATTTTCTATCTGCAAGAACTATGGAACACACACCTGCCATCCACCCAGACATATCGGATTTTTCAGATTTTCTTAGCGTATGAGTATAATCTTTACACTTAAAAGAGAGAAGATAACCTGAATCGCGATATGATACATTTTGTGAAATGTCCGTCATGCTGTCCGTGTGTCCTCATGAACGCAAGCTATTTCTACGTTATTGAAGCTAGAGACTGAAATTTGAAATATATATTCTCGTGTATACCCACGTCAGATAGAGGGTCAAGATTTTCCCGATACGGCCACTAGTGGCGTTTCAAACAGGATAATGTATTATACTGTATCTCAGAAACACCACTTGTAGAAGTGATTTGGAATGTATATTCACGTTACCACCCCAAGATCAGAAATCTATGGCGTTATATCTACGCCCACACGAGGCGTGGCACCATATATGGGGATATATCTTCTACACCATTTGTTCTAGAAGCTTCAAAATTGAATGATGAGTTACTGGTGACATAGTCTACCGATTATCCTCTTTTGCGGCGCATTTTTGGAGTTTAAGTCTCCAAATTTTACAGTTCCATTCCTGTATACCTGTTCTACGGACTGGCTAAAAATTATATGTCCACGCCCACTGGCGACGTGGCAAATCAGAATTTCAGCAATTCTATATCAGCGCAATTCTAAGTGCTGCTAATAAATTTAAAAAGTCTATAAACAAATAAAAAGCTGACTGCGCCGGGATTCGAACGTAGCGTGTCTATGATCGATGCGCGTCGCTTCTACCAACTCCACCACTGCCGTTCAAACCGAATTAATGAGCACCTAATAATTTCAGCGGAATTCTATGGTATTTCTGATTTCTTAGACTATAAAATGCAGCTACACCCAATTAAGAAAAGGCTAAACACTTTCTTTTAAAACTCCTGTGTTACATAATGGATTTTAATAAAATTTTCAGCATGGCGATTACATTTTCAACGTCAATTGGAAGACGTTGGTATATTACAAAAACCAAAATTGCATAAAATACAAATGACATTAAATACAAAATTTGGGGACAATTAGAATGCTTTTGAACTAGGTTCCGGGATTAACTGATCCGCAGTCAGTAGCGGCTAACTGCAACGTTCTTATTTACTTTTTTGTTTTTGACAAAAGTACTTGGCACCACCGCCAAGCACTGCAAAGTAATGTCAATCAGTCCCATGGAGTGCAAATATGGTGTTCATGCGGCGTCGTAGAGTTGACACCCTTTGACGAGTACATGAGTTCGTGCTTTGATGTCGGTTTTTCTTTCTTTTTTTTTTAACTAAAATGTTCATATATCAATAGAGGACATTATAGCTGAAAACCTGTAATTTCATATTTTCAGTACCGCAGTATCCGTTGCCATAAAATTTTCAACCAGCCTGTAGAATAGGTCTACATGAATGTAGTTGTAAAATTTGGATGCTTTTATATACATCCACTCTAATATACAACAATTCTAATGTGGACGTAGATATATCCGCCATAACTTTTTATATCATGCCCATTAAATATGGGAAATCAGGGTATAATGGTTTTGTTGCCCCATAAAGTATATACAGTCGCGGACAAAACTCTACATACGACCCCCTTTTTTTGAATTCAACCCGATATATAGCATTTAAATAAAAAGTAAAGAAAGAATTTTTTTTGTCAAATATAATTATAAGACAAATAAAACAAAAATTGTGCATTTTCATCGCTTACTTCAAAAGTTATTCATAAAAAATCGAAAAAAGGCACTGACAAAAGTGTACGTACGTTACGCTATTTCACTCTTTTTGCTCTTATTTTTGCTAAAATATTTCTGTAAAGTACATTTGTTTAATAGTATGCTTTTTATGTGCGTTCTTCTTTGAATTTATAACATTTGGGAAAATAAAAAAAAGTTTAATATCGCTATAATGTCGCCTCGTAAAGAAATTTCAGCTGATTTGCGAAAATTAGTTATTAATTATAGAAATAATAATAAATCTTTTGGCAAAATAGCGGAAATTTTAAATTTAAGCAAATCTACAGTGCAGACAATTGTTAAAAACTTCATGACTTCAGGTTCCATCCGAAGCAAGCCGCGCAGTGGCCGCCCAAAGAAGCTCGACCGACGAGATATCTCGTTTATGCAGAATGCTGTGGGCAAAAATCCCAAAGTACACGCCACGGATATGGACCAATATGCTTTTATATTGTAAGCGATCCATTTTACCTTGAACAAACACAAGGATTCCGATTCCTGACGCTGGATACACATGCCGAACTCCTCGCAAGAAGCCAATAAGCGAGAAAAATCGAAAGCTTCGCTTGGAGTTCACAAAAAGGCATCTTAATAAAGGAATCGATTTCTGGAAATTGGTATTATTTACGGATGAATCCAAATACAACATATTTGGATATGACGGAAAAGCGAAAGTCTGGAGAAACCAACCACAGCCCTGGATCCCAAAAATCTAATTCCGACCGTGAAACATGGTAGCGGAAGTGTCATGGTTTGGGGAGCAGTTGCAGCGTCAGGAGTCGGAATCCTTGTGTTTGTTCAAGGTAAAATGGATGATTTTTTATGAATAACTTTTGAAGTAAGCGATGAAAATGCACAATTTTTGTTTTATTTGTCTTATAATTATATTGAACACAAAACTGCATCATTACTTTTTATTTAAATGCTATATATCGGGTTGAATTCAAAAAAAGGGGGTCGTATGTAGAGTTTTGTCCGCGACTGTACATATATTCTTGAACAGGAAGAAGAACAGATTTACCATTGTCAGACTGTCTGTCCACATGTTTGAACGCGTCGATCTCAGAGCCTATAAAAAGAGCTAGTCTTGAAATTTATTGAAGTTCGTCTATTGCACGAGCAAAACATTTCAGTTAGAATGTAATCGATTAAAAACGAAATCAATTTTCACTTTTTATGTCTATATAATTAACCTTTGATAGCCTTAAATTTAGTTTTTAGTGTGTATTATGTGTATTTTAAACACGACAATTGATGCCACGCCCCTTTTGCCTCAAATATGTAAAATACGTATGTACATATCTTAAATCGTATCAATTCCGCTATTTATAAAAAATATTAACCCCAAACCTTTCATTCATCCTCATTTAATATACTTTACATATTTTGTGACGTCGGCAGCAACGTGTAGCTGCAGCGTGTGCGTCGCTACATAAACAGCGATCACAACAGAAACGCTTATACTACTCCGACGTTTTTTGTGGCGAACAGTTTACTGCGTTATTTTTTCTTTTTTCTCTTTGTCGATCTTAAAACCAGTTGGGACCGAAAGCAAAAGTGCTATTATTGCTGTTGTTGTTGTCGTCGTCCCGTTCACCTTCTCTATTTGTTTGTACACTTCACACGGTTATTCTCACTAAGAAGAACTATCGTGATTCATGGTGCCTTTGTAGCTCTGTTCCCCCGCTACGATGAGCACTAATGCAGTTTCCGCCTGCGCCAGCTGCGAAGTCGCCATTGAGAGCTTTTTCAACATATTTTTATTTTTTTGCGGCGCTCACAAACACAGTTGCGTTCACTTTTGTTGTTGTTGTTTTCGTCGCTAGTGTATGTTCTTATTATATTTGCTCTTCGCCAATTCTGTTGCTTTTTTCGTATTCGCTTTGCCTATCCGTTATTCGCTCTTAGTGTTGTCTTTCGCGCATGGAATTATTTTTCATGAGGCAACGATGGCAACGGCGTTTACTGCTTCTTTCTATATGTACATAAGTATACATATATATATATATATATATACATATAAAATATATATATAATATATATATATAAAACAAATTTATTGCAATTATGCCACGCCAGACGTCGAAAACTTCTTTCAACAGCGCCGGGATCGAAGCGAAGCGAAAGACGAGCACGCGCAACAAGCGAAAAGCTCTTTCTACAAAAACAACAAATTGCAATTCCCTATTATACACAAACAAACGAACACGAGAGAATAACGCGCACTTACATGTGTATTCACCTATACATGTATATATACATATATATAATTACAAGCATTTAAATGCTGTTGTTGTTGCAGATGGCTGGCAGGGAGCGCTCCAATTTCGTTATTTAAGTTGCTTTGCTCCAATTCTATGATCAAACAAAAAATATTTATCTGCATTCATATATATAGTACATAAATATGTACACACATACAGAGACACATATGTGACAATTTTACAAAACTTGCACAACTGTTAAAACTAGCTTCAGCTGCTGCTGCTGTTGCTAGTCAGGTATATTGATACACATTTTCATCTTGCGTTTCAATTTTGGTGGTTTTTATTGCTATTGCTGTTCTCGAAATTGCAATGCTCGCAACATTTTTATCTTCACTTTCCCTGCCGTCGATACACGCCGCGCTGCTTTTAGTTTTAGTTGCTTTTACTTTCTGTTTGTTTATTTATATTTTTTCGGGAAAACTATGCACAGCACACAACACACGCAAGAATTAGGTCTGTAGGCCAACACAAACGGGAACACAGTAACAGTAGCGAAGTTGTTGGCGTAGGTAGAAGAAGAGGAAAGCACATACACATACAAATATAAACGTATATAGACGGATCGAGTGCGGAGCGGGGTCAGGAAGTGTAAATAGCAGCAAGCACCAGCGACAGCACTAAAATTATTCTTGGCCTTTAAACGAGCATTTGAAGAACAAGGACGGCATCACATGTCAAGCAGCGCCAGAAGCTCCGTGCTTAAAGCTTTTTATATCAAAGCAACTGTGTATGCGATAGCTTTGTAAAAACGCCAGCTATCGGAATAAAATTAAGCTACATAGCGCCACCTATTAAGGCTTATTATCTCTACATTCTGAAGTCGTTAACATTCGTGCAATGTATTTAATTTGCTGCAAATATTTGAATCAATATGAATATTGCAAGTAACTTTAGATTTAAGAGATTTGTATTTCATGTATATATAATAAATGTATATTTAAATTTCATCAACTATCCATTAAAATGAATAATGATAATAAAGTCCTTTCAATTTTAAACAAGTAAATACATATGAGACTGGTACCGAATTCTGGCCTGCATCCACAATTTTAATTAAAAATTGGGATTTATAATCTAAAAACACGAACAAATTTTTAATTTTATTGATAAAAATATTTTGTATTTGCATTTATGTTTTTTACAAATTACATTTCTCTATATAAATATAATCATTAAACATGGTTGCGGATTCTTATTTACAATATAATACACCTAATATATATATATAAATTTTATGTGTGTTAAGTTCTATTTATAGATTGCTAGTGTTCTTTGAGTTTATTATTATCTTACAATTATTTACGATAGTTTAAACATATTTTTTTAAGATTATGCACACTGGAGTGTTTATAATTTTCTTAAATCCGTAATAATTTCATTTCAAAATATACAATACATAAATACATCTTTGTTGCATTAATTATGGTCTACATTTTATTATTTGTGTCGGTGAAAGACAATAGATTTAATTACAATTATTAATTAGGTCTATTACACTTCGATTAGCTGATTTACCGGGGGCTCCGACATCGACAATTGGCGTTGCTAATTCTTTTTTTTCCGTTCAATGTGCTTGTTTCCTTCGTTTTTTTTTTTATTTTTTATTTTACTTTTTTTAAATGTGTGGGTATAGCACCTTTTTATCACTTTGCACTTAGCATTAATTGTTTCTTAGAAGACTGTCTTCCAAAGACAAATCAAACTGACCCCTAAAATTGGAATATCTATTATTATGAATATATACTCTATGCTATATCAATATACATATAGTATTTTATGTATATATATATATATATATTATCTATAGCATTAAAATTCACGACATAATCGTTCTAAATTTTCATTAAAATTGTTTTAACGCCCAACAAATTTTTTACACTTTCGTTGTATCTGATGAGCACAACCTTAGAAGAGCTAAACATATTCAACTTCTCGCCGGCACACAGGAGTTGCAGACACGTCGCTTTCTCCAGAAAGTCGTCTATTTTGAACTCTCTCAGTAGTTGTTTCTGGTTACTGGCCAGACTGTTGCCGTTTGGACAGATCTAATAAAAATAGGAAGAGAATTAATAATATAATGTATTAAAATTATTTCGTTTATTGTATAATCTAACCTTATTAAGCAGTGTATCCTTTGACTTAACCTTAAGTAAATTGCACAAATCATTTAGGAGTACCCATTTATCACTGCCCTCATCTTTAAGCAAGTATAGTGGGGGCAAGGGCACATCGGCTTCTTCGAATTTCAAAATATCACCGTTCAATTCGTCCGTCAACGACTCTCTGTCGTCGTCATCATCGTCTTTTTGATTATTATCAACGTGATCGTTGCGGTCATCAACAATCTCATTATCTTTCACATTCATATTTATATTCATATTCTCGTCATCTTGCAGTCCCCGTTTAACCTCATTCCTTCCACTCACAACGCTCGTTACATTTTGCTCAACGGTAATATCATTGTTTTTCCTATTATTGTTGTTGTTTGTATCCTCTAAGTCCGCTCCAGGCTCTATTTTGACTGTTGTTGCCTCTGTTTTTTTTACTGTTGTTGCAGCTGCTATTGCTGTTAATGTTATTATTGTATTTGTTGCAGTCTTAGCATTCATCTCCTCCTTACGTTTAACTGTTACATTTCTCACTCCATTCTCGTGCAATAATACATTTATATTGCTGCTTTTGCTACTGCATTTAGTTTTGGGCCTAGGTGGATTGTCGTTCACGCCATAGCTGCGTTCCTCCTTACTTCTTCCTCTATGCTGAGCTCTGCTCATATCACAAGCTGTATTCGGTACATTATCAAATATATTAAAACCATTTTCATTTTTATCTATAACGTAAGAAATTATATGTGTATTAAAATGAAGTATATTCAATATGTATGTGTCACTTATACCAATTATCTCCCAGGGACCCTGAAAACGCATTGGTTTTATGTCAACGGATGCACTTTGCGCATCGTTGAGATGACTGCTCAAAACGCCAAACATCAATTTGCTTGAAGCTAACATGAGTGGGGTTTGACCTTTAAAAGAAAAGAATAATTTCGATTACATAATATCTTGTTCGATTACATAATATAACAAGTAAGAGTGCTCTGGTCAACACTGCTCGACTAGGAGATCCCCGTTCTCTGTTCGATTTATATCTATGTACATATGTACATTACAATATGTATGTGTAGCATACACACACACACAGTAACACGCAAGAGAACGCACAAGGACATACTAATCGGTAAATTCGTATCTTATAATGCTTTGGAACTGGGTGTGGGGACGTACATATATCAGTATTTCGCAGTCGGTAACGCCAAACTGGAACGTTCTTACTGATTAAGTTTAAGAGCTTGCATAAACGTGTAGAAAATTAACTAATTTTACATACGGATTCACTATCTATAGCACTATCTAGAAAATTCAAACTAAAGTATCATACAATAATTAACTTACAATAGCGCCATATAGCAAGCCGGTATCCGAAATTTACCAAAAATTAAAAATGTATAAAATAAAAAATTCAAAACGCGTGCGTGATGTATGCGGAAAATAAGAATATAATGTTAGGAATACCGGATTTTCAGGGGGTCTCCAAGTCTCGACTATAGCACTGTTCATTATACTCATTCACGAAAGTGAAATGGGTATATTAGTTTTAAGTGACTTGAACTTTTGAATATATAAGGTACACTTTACCCTCGGTTGATAAAGTGTCAAGATTTTCCCGATGCGGCCACTTGCGTGGAATCGGAAAAACTGGGCTGGTGCTATGCTGACGTGAATGCGTATGCGTTCTTACTTATTTTTAACAACTAATAACAAATAAATAATTTATTTTAGAGCTTTCCAGTTACCTGAGTATGTTGCCAGCAACGGATCAGCGCCATAGGATAATAATAGTCGGACCACCTCCTCATGGTCATTCTCTATAGCTCCATGTAGAGGTCGAATGCCTGACTGCGCTGCCTCCGAGTGATTAGCACCGAATTGCAAGAGAATCCTGGCTATTTCTAACCAACCCTGTGTACAGGCCTCATGTAGCGGCGTATAGCCTGCATTATCTTTCTGGTCTGGATTCATTCCCATGCGATCCAGACAGTAGACAATCACATCTATTAATCCCTGACGTGCCGCCTTGTGCATTGTACTCTGACCAACGCCCTTGTTGAGCACCCACTTCTGTATTTCACGGCACACGTCCATTTCGGTCTTGATTGTCATTGGCAAATGTGATGTGCTGCCCGCAATGGTACTGTCTGTATCATCAAGACGTTCATCTGTTGTGATCGCAGCATGAGCAACATCGACTGCAGCTGTTTCATGTGCTGTTACTACTTCAACATTAGTGGGCACGATGTTGATTCCCGTATGCTCGCGGGATACGGTATTAATGGTGCTCGTACTGTTGCTGGTCGTCTGATGGTGATTTGTGGCTCGCTTTTTTTTACGTATATAGTCAAAGCCAGAGCTGCCCTTGCGACGCAAATACTTACGCTTATAGACTGTAGGTCGACTGGGCAAATCTGGTTCTGTCTTTAGCTTGGCTTCTTCGCAAATGCTGTGTCGGGAAAGCTTGTTATTATTGGCGCTAACAATAAGATTCATTTGGTCTAGAAAGTCCTCATACTGTTGATAACTCAATGCTGAGCTTTCCCCTCCGAGCTGATCGTGCTGAGCACACTCTGGCGGTGCTGAGGCCGGGCGCTCCGTGCCTACAAATATTTCGCGAATGATCTCGCGCCGTTGCTGTAGTTTTGACTCTGTGCGAGTTTTACTTTGCAACACTTTTGTATCAAATATGCTAAAGTGACGCTTGCTCAGGTTTTCTTCGATACTATGCTCCGTCGTCTCCTGCAAATTATCATATAGTGAATTCGAAGCGGAAGTCTGTGAGGTTTCACTATAATTATGCAGGCTTGTGCCGTAGTTGGTCAGATTTGATACGCTGCTTTTGTTGTTAATCTGACTGCCATTGCTGGTAACGCGAAGATGTAAAACATCGATAAATGATTTAGGCGTCGCCTTTTGCTGTTGCGGTTGCTGCTGTAGTAGTTTAGACCGTGGCTTGCGTCCTCGAGTGGGCTTAAAGGACGTCATATCGTGAGTGAGACAGCGACCCCGCTCTAGATCCGGTAAAGATGAAGCTACTTGAGGCAACTTATTCAACTTGTTGATGGAGATCAACCGCTGCGGTATCTTAAGCGCCAACTTATACTTATATTCCTCTAGAAATAGCTGTTGCTGTGGTGTTGTATTTGTTTGACTGATGTTTGCGTTGGTGCTGGTCCGATGGCCGGACTTGTGATTGGGATGTTTCTTGAGTTTACGTCCCGACAATTGGGCCCTATCAACAAGCGTATCGCATTTGTTTCGCAATCGTGTCATCATAATTTCTTTCTTAGCATCTGGCACTAATTTACGTACATATTTTCGCTTAATCTTTGTCGTCGAGTTCCGAATGATTTTTTCGTTCCGCAGCACTTTACTGTTGGCCATCTGGAGCTCAAGTTCCTTTTTTCGTTTGGATCGTGTCATGGTGTTTAGCGCTATGTGATTATTTAAAGTGGTCTTTGCCTTACGATTACTTTGATTACAAAAGCTATCGCTCTCAATATTCGCATTCTCTTCTTCGTCGAAATCCTCTTCAACTTCCACATCGTGTTGGTCCTGTGTTTCTTCATCATCACTGTTGCCGCTTCTGTTCGAGCTATTTTTATCGTTTGCGTTATCATCTGGGTTCCGTTTTTTATGTTTCTCTCGTTGATTTTCGATATTATTCTTTTTGCACTTATCACTTGTATATTGCACTTTATTTTCCTTAAAGATGGGTACCCTGATTTTCGACACATTTATCGAATTCTTTGCCCCGCTAGAGATGCCATTCTCTTGCTTTTGCTTCAGCTCCACATCGCTGCTTGGTTCCTCACTGTTCTTTAATTGTATTTCTTTTACATCTGAACGACGTGCCTTACTCTTGCGCATAGGTGGTTTCTTTTGCCTGGCTGTCTTACGCTTATGTAACTCAGTTGTGTCGCTCTCGGAACTGCTACTGTGACCAGCTGTTGGTGCCAAACGTGCCGCTATACGCTGTTCCTGCAGCAATCGTTTTTTTTCACGCTCCGTCTTGCTTAGCTTCTTTTGAGCAGCGCCGAACGCGATGCCATTTGTGGCGGTGGTGTTGGTCAGTTGTGTGGTAGTTGTTGCAGCTGATTCGACATCCGCTGCTAGAAACTGTTTCTTAAGTATCCGCGCAACAGGTAGGTCATCCTCGCTAAGTTCCAGCTTAATTCGGTTAGCTGGGGCAATGCATTCATAACCTGATGTAGTTTTCGAGGCTATCGATTTAGTGAGCAGCTGCTCTACGAGATTATTGCACGTGCTACCCCAGTCAAAGAGACTACTGCTGTTGAAGATTGGCGCATCGCCGTACTCCGCATCGTGGCCCGGGGTGGGCACCGGTTCCAATTTAATTTGTATTTGATTTTTCGAATTATTGGATTGCAGTAAAGGTGGAGTAATACCTACTGGAACACTTTTAATGGTTTCGACGCGAGTTGCCGTCGGTACATCTTCTGTTGTTGAAGGTGATGAATTCACAATTGCCAGAACTGGTCCCGTAAAAGTGAACCCTTTAAGCTCCGCTTTAGTTCTTATACGCGACTCCGCTTTTGGAACCATCACCTGCTCCGCCTTAGGCTGCGGGTGAACAATTATATGACTACTGGAGGGCAATAAAGGTAGCTCCACCCGTTTTGCCAAAGGCGCCTGCTCATTGACAGCTATAACGGGTACTGATGAGTCGACAATGTCTTTAGTTTGAGTTATTTCCAGACGAGTCTGTTTGGCTGCTGTGGTTGCTGCTGCTGCAGCAGCAGCTGTGGCTTGATTGTACTCCTGTAGATGCCGCTTGCGGCCCAAATAGTTCAGATTGCTGTTGTGAGCGTTAGTTGTTATCGTGCTCAAGGATGTACCCGTGCTAGTTGTGCTTTGACTATTCACCGATTTTGGCAATGCATTGACTATCGTCTCAGGAGGTAGTTGTCGCTTAGCATATGGGTTTGTTTCCAAAACGCTCGGCCGCAACTGCTGCGCCGCCTTAATGACCATAGGCGTAGCTTCAACTGGGGGCGCTGTACTTTCTTGTCTTGTCACTACATTTGGCGATGCACGAGATGGGCTTGATACTATCCTATTGGAGCGCGCGAAATTTGGTGTAATGTCGATACGTGGCAGACCCAAACCTGAACCTGTCCCTATAACCCTGTCAAAGCTATCTGTCGGCACTCGATGATATTTATATTCTGTGGAATCGGCGGTTTGTTTGATCGTGCGCATGGACAAATCCAAAGGTGACTGGGCGGCAGGCAAAGTAGGCAACAATACTGGTTGCGACGGTGGTTGTGGATTCATCTGTGCTTCTGGTTGTTGTATAAGTGGACCTGCAATTGGATTAACTGTAATTGTGACGGGCGACTGCCTGATACTAGCGGGTACCGTAGGTAACCGACCACCCGGCGTTTCCATATTAAGCGTCTTTTTGATAATTTGAAGATTGAGCTCCTCTTCACTAGTCGTGTTGCGCTTCAACATGTCATTGATTAGAGCCCTATAGTTGGGCTTAGCAGTGGGTGCAGCTTTTTTTGGACCGGAGGGCAACGACATTGCTGATTTTAAAGCCATCGACGGCTGAAAGCATATGTCAGGCCCATGTGGATATACTTGAAGCGTAGAGTAATTCGATGTGGATTGATGTGTACTGACCGTCGGAGACGGTGTATACAATGGCTGAGTTAGCAGGGGCGAAGCAAGTTGTGCAGATGCTGCGGACGTACCATGATGATAATGCCCGATATAATTGTTTATGGAGCTGAATGAATTACGCCTCTGCTCACCAGCAATTGCCGTCGCTGTCGTTGTTGGCGATCCGTGATGAGGTAAAACTTTTCCATATTTGGTGGGATAGGCATGTGCCAACGCAGGTGATCTATCGCGCGAGCTCGCTACCACACCAACGGGTGTTGGCTGCTCTTTATCTTTGAAAGGAATAGGTGATGAAGCTTTAGTTCGATTGTAGGGATTATGATAAAGTGAAGCACGGGCTAGTGCTGGTGGTTCCGGCTCCAATTTCACACATGTGCTGCTGCTACCGCCACTGTTGTTTCCTCTAACAGCGGACAGGCCATAGTAACTGGCTGATGGACGTGTAAATGTTGCGCTTCTGCGTGTGTAGTCTAAATTGGGTGCCGGTGCAGTCTCCCGCACATATTTTTCAATGGCATTATTTACAGTATTTTGAAAGTTTGACGGCATGTAAAGTCTCTGGTGTTGCTGTTGTTGTGGAGCCTGTGGAGAAGTTGCTTTATGATTAGCGCTTCGTTGATCTGTTGGTGGCTCATAATGCTGTGGACACTTGCGCCCATAATTGGGACTGGGCTGCTGATCGCTTGTGCCCAGCAAAGAGTTACTAGGGTTTACCACTTGCTCAAATAGCTCATAACGAGAGGTAGGTGCAGATGGATAGCCTACGACCTTAGTGCACGATCCCACAGTCGAGTATTTACTGTTGTCATTGTAGTAGCGAAAACTGCTTTCGCCTCCATTTCCGCTTACAATACTGCTGCTGCTGCTGCTGCAGCTGATTGCGCTCGGTCTTGTTGCAGTCTGCGATTTTCCATAACTACAATGCGATTGCTGTACTGAATTCGACTGTTGTTGGTGATGTTCGTCCTGCAGACAATAGGGCGCAGTATATATGACACTATTGTGGTGCCGTGGCACAGGCACCACTCCTGTTGCTCCGGTCGATTTATACTGCCACGCGGCATTAGATGTCGGTTCCGTTGACCTCTTGCCGACTGTCGATTCCCGGTTGGAAGTATAGTATTGTAAATGAGGATCGTCACCAGATGCCGTAGCAGCAGCAGCCGAATTGCCACCATTTCCACCACCACCACCAGAATTACTCTGTGCACTCATCACATAGATAGTAGATCGGGAACGTTCTGCATCCGTTGGCAGTGCGTTATGGTAATTGATTGCACTGGGGTAGAGAGTGCTGATACCACCCAATTGGTAATGCGGATCTACTGGCAGTTGTTGCTGTGGCGGTTCTTGTTGTTGCTGCAGTTGTGTTACTGCTGTTGGTTGTTGCTGTTGCTGATGGTGGGGCGGGGCTATGTAGTTGTGTACTACATGTTGTGAATATACAGTTACATGTTGATGTTGTTGTGGGTGGTGGGACTGATGCTGATGCGTTTGAAATTCGCTATGTCTGATAGGATCCATTGTAGCTGAAAAGAATAACAAAGTGAAATGACAATTATTAAAAAAAAAAAACAATAGAATATTTCATTCATATTTCGCAAGGAATTGATTGCAGTTTAGGGAATTTGGTATCGAGTTACATAGCCGCATGAAGATTTGTTCTGAATATTCGGATGATGAACAGGTATTGAAGATAGCTAGCATTAATGAGATGCCCAAGGACTACAAAACTCCATGTGAGATACCTAAATATTCACTGTTGCCGTGCACTCGCGGCAGTGGCATTCCGGTCAAGGGGATTTTGGAAAATTTTCAGAATAAGTTAGCTGCGATTCTAAGGAATCAACCGAGAGGTATCTGTTCCAGCTGTGACGACCTGAGGCAGCATACAATGTTTAATGTTTATCAGCCTTTCCTTCGTTTTTTTTTTTTTTTTTTTTTTTTTTTTTTTTTGAAACAAGTAAGAGTGTTTCTATTCGAGACGGCTCGACTAGGAGATACCCTGCGAAGTGCCGATACTTCAAATATTCTATGCTTAGTTTACATATACATATATTGCAAGCAACACATAAAAGCACACGCTCTGGCAACTCCGCAGTTTACGTAGCGACTGCACTTGGGCTGCATACCCGTATGTTGTGGAAAATTAAATGTTTAATAACTTTTTTTCGGGAAGGACTTTCTTATTCTAACTTTCGGGGCATGATTATGTTATTCATATGTGTGAGAATGTGCCAAAGCACAAGTCTCTAGTATTTGAAATGTGTTTTTGTAAAAGGAAGGAGGCGTGGCATCCAAAATCCAAAAATTAAAAAATTGTTGTATTCATAACAGGGATATATATAGTAAATTTCATGTCTCTAGCTCTTACTGCACGCAAAATCGTATTTATCAAATTTAAAAAAAAAAAAAAACTTGTTAAATTAACTTATTGTTCCATAAAAGTAATTTCATCTCACTTCATTACACCACCTTCACGGCTGGGATGGCGGCTCTCATACATCTCAGCTTTTTGTAAATCATGCTAATAGTATAGTAATAGCTAATAGGCTTTCATCAGAAAATATAAACGAAGACCAATCATTAAGTTGATTGTCCAAATTCCATGGTTGAAGCCGTCTTCCTTGTGTGCTTTTACACATTTATATAGATATATATAGATATTTCTTGAATTTTAAATGATAAAAATGTTTTTCATTGCTGATTTTACGGTGATTAGTAGAAAGGCTTACATTTAAACCGACTATATCCTTAATCTTCGTTGCTTACTTGGCCTAATTGGAAGCAAATTGAACTACTACTCTTCTACTTTTTATTTCATCAATATAGTTCCACTTTTAACAGATAACTAAGAAATCGAAGTGTGACCAACCGAAAATCCATATTTTTGCATATCTATTTCTAGAGTCTTCGAATACACAGATATCTTTTCGCAAATCCTCTAACTATGAGTACTACTATGGGCTAACGTTTTGTTTAATAACTTCTCCATAAGTTAATGGATTTTAATGAATTTATCTATCTATTTTTTTATCTATCTCTTATAGCTTCTGAGATAGTTCCGTTCACACATACGGACTAGGCTAAATCGACTCAGCTCGTTAAGCTCAACAATTATATATATACTTTACATTCATTGTTACACACATTTTTAAAAAAGTATTTTAAAGTAGTGTATCTAACCTGTGACCAGCAGTGTATGTTTATTCTAGATTAAGACTGTCTAACATAACTTTATTTAACGAAACACAACCAGTTTGAGGTTCCAAGTTCCAAAAACATATAAAAAGGCAGCTCGCACCAAACAAGTAGCACGTTGCATCAATTATACTTATACAATTATAGACTTCCACCTATAGTTTCAGTTTTCATATATACTTAAATATTCGAAATATGTCGGAAGATATTCCAATTAGAAATTTATTTTTATTTACAAAACGTATAACTTACAAAATCGTAATAATCACTCAGTTGATTTCCAGACATCCACGAAAAAAGTTATTAAACATTTCATTTCCAGTCTGTGTTAGCAGAGCACGTGTTGGTGAGTACGTAGATGTCGGTGTGTGTGTCTGTCATCAGCGTGATTCATATGTGTATATGTGTGCCAAAGTACAAATCTCTAGTATTTGAAATGCGTTTAGGCCTAAGGGGACGTGGCATTCAAATTAAAAATATTACAAAATCTTTTTATTCATTACACAGATCTACACAGTGAATTTGAAGTCTTTATCTTTAACGGTACGCAAAAACGAAGAGGTTTTATCGAAATTCATTGATGATAAGAGAACGGGATGAGTTATACAAGTTAAAGCAAAGTCGTATTGCGTATGGTATACACGAGTATATATTTCAAATTCCTGATCTCTAGCTTTTGTGGTTTGAGAGTACGCTGCGTTTACACAGACGGACAAGCTACTTCAACTCAGCTCGAGCTGATCAAGAATATATATACTTTATGGGGTCTTCCACGTCTCCTTCTGTCTGTTACATACAATTTTACAAAAACATTATACCTTATTTCCCACTTACATTGGTTCAGGGTATACAAATTATATTTACCTTTGTGACCTACAGTCCAGCAAGTTTGGCACACTTTCTAGATATATTGGCCACATTCAGCATCTGCAATTAGATACATATTTATTTAAATAATTTATCTTATTTGCATAATTATTATTTACATACTTTTAAAACAAACATTCCGATTTCCCATTTTTAATGGGAATAAGATCAGGGTATAAAGATCCCTAATCATGTGCATTATTCAACTACCAGTAAGATTTTCCGGTATCAGCGCTAATACCATCGACACCAGAAACTTCTTGAGGTAGCTTACGATATCAACCTTCTAGTCTTATAATTAAATTGCATAAAAAGAGATGAACCTTCGTTAAAAAGACACCAGTAAGTTTCACTCGGGCGCTATTCTATCAACAGGAATGTAACTGTAAAGCTTACACTACAAAAATGCAAAACTAGTGTATTTTTCGGTATATCACGCATTTCACTTTAGAGACAGATCCGATGGTCGATCTTCATAGGATCGTAAGAGTAGCCAAAATTGGGCATTCTAGCCCTCTCTCCCACGCACCCAATGTGCGTATATATATTTCCGCCTGAGCATTTTGATCTTGGGATGTCAACGCGAGTATACATCAGAGTCTCAAATCTCTACCACTTCTAAAAGTAGAGTTTCTGAGATTCAGGAAAATACATTACCACTAGTATATATTCCAAATTTCAAGACTCTAGCTTCAATAGTGTAAAAATTATGTGCGATAATAGCGATTTCGTTTAATTTCTACACTCATATAGATATCAAGCTCAATTTGATGACAATCTTTAAAAAATTAAATATAAAATTAAAAACAAACCCATGATTTTGTTTATTTAGCAAAGATATGTACATATGTGATATCAAACATAATCTTCCATACTTTCCCTATCTTATTTGCTGAGATCTCCATATCTACCACCTCACCTATTTATACCCAGAACACATTGAAAATGAGAAATCAGGGTATAATGGTTTTGTTAAACAGGCAGAAGGAGGTGTGGCAGACCCCGTGATGTATATGCATTTCTCATTAGCTAGACAAGTAGAGTAGATTTAGCCCGTGCATCTGTCTGTCCGTCCGTCCGTATGTATCAATGCTTTGATCTCAGAACCTATATGAACTAAAAACTAGAACGCGCAAATCGATATTCTTTAAGAAATCGGCAGCTGTTTCAGTTTTAATTTTATCGATTTAAAACAAAATTGATTTTCAGATAAAAACTCTAATTCATTTTTGTAGATATGGATCTTCAAATTTTGCATTTAGTTTTATGTCTGTTTTATATAATTTTGATACTTTTTGAAGCCCTTTGCCTCAAATCTCAAAACACATATTTTAAATACTAGAGACACATACTAATGACATAATTGCGTTCTAAGAGATTGCTTAAAAATTCCATCTACTAAATTTATTAAACATTTAATTTCCCACCACATAGGCATATTGGAGCAGTCGCAGTGCCAACTGCACAATTAGCAGAGCGTGAGCTTCGCATGCGTGCATGTGTATATGTGTATGTATGTAAAACTGTCAGTGCTTTAAGTATTACGTGAAGAAACACAAAAATCATGTTTCAGATCAAAAAGGGCATCGACAGAACTCTTACTGCCTATCAAAATATTAACTTTTCACCGTATAAAACAATACATATTTCGAAAATTTATGCATGAAACAAAATTTGTAAAAATTTTATTCAACAATTACATTGTTGCGTCGCTGACATGTGTGCCGATTGACCAAATGAAATTTTTAGTATATCATTTACATATTTTATTGAATTGCATTTTAGAAAAGTGCCAAGTCATTAATATATGGGCTATCTTAAATTTTAATGATTGGGGAAATTTGGAGCAGATATCCTAAATTTAACAAATATCAAAATTGTATACCATAGATATAAAACTAACAAACAATTTGACACTGGCTTCAAAGACATTTTATTTATATAAAGTTGACAAAATATGGGACATTGGAGATATAATTAAATAACTCAAAGTCGATAACGATCGATCGATCAATCGACGATATTTAAACGGCATGAGTTATCGAGCTTTTAAAACAAACTCGATCAGCGCGTGCTTTACAGGGAGAGACGGACAGGTATAAATCGACGCGGTTTGTCTCCCTGATCAAGAATATATATACTTTATTGGGTCTGTCACGCCTCCTTCTCCCAGTTACATACATTTCAACATAACTATTATCCTTAATTTCCCATTTTCAAAGGGTTGCAGGGTATAAATATACAAAATGTAACAAACTCACCGAAGAAGCTTATCACAATGCCAACAGACATCCATAACGACGCTGTCTGAATGGCCCAAATAGCCATGTCACTCTTACAGACAACTCCCAGGACTGCGTTCAGCCAGTTATCTTTAAAAGGATTTAAGTCTCTAGCATATAAAACAAGTTTTTGCATATTCGGTGAGCAGCGGGGGGTGTCTAATATATAATAATCAAAATTGTATCGAATACTGATAAGACTAAATAAAAAAATTAGACACTAGCTTGACTGATCACATTTTATTTTCCACACAAATTTCAATTTTTATTTGATTCATTTTTCTATATTTTGGTTATAGAGTAACGAGAGGTAACTGGGACAGATTATATTTCTTTTTAATTTGTGGCTGGATAACTTATTGCCATTTGAACTTTGTTTAAACTGCTGAAATAAACGCGCTTTGATTAACATTAATATTTTATAAAGGTCCAAATAATTATTTTCTTTATTAGGAGCAGAAAGTTATGGAAAAAAAAAAGAAATTAGATGACCACCGGGTCAAAAGACGAAAATAACAGTCTAGTTTATTTGAGTTCATCTCAAATATGGACTAATAGATCGGAAAATGTTTTGTACGAAAACACTGATGGCGACCGACTAGGTGATACGCTGAATCCTGCCGGGAACCGTAATTTCGATATTTCTCCTTTTTTGTATGTATGTACATCACAAGCAACACACAGACTCACGCACAAGCACACGCTCTGCTAACTGAGCAGTTGACGTAGCGACTGGGGCTTGGGCTGCAAGACGCCTATATTTGGGAAAATTAAATGTTAAATAGTTTTTTTCTGGATTGACTTTCTTAATCAAACATTTATGGCGTGATTTTGTCATTCACATGTAGAAAATATGGGGCAAAGGGGGCGGGGCATCCAAAATTTAATAAAATGCAAAATTGCATTAAACACTATTGAAACTAAAAACAAATTTTAAAAACTCTAGCTATAAAGATGAATTGGATAGAATTTTACAACTGAATATTCGTTTTTAATCAATAACATTAAAACGGAAATAGTTATCGAAATTTTGAAACAAACTATATAAACGAATCTCCAAACAAAATTTCAAGTCCCTAGCTCTTATGGGTTCTGAGATCGACCTATACAGACAGGGCTTAATCGACTCGGCTTCTTTCGATCAAGAATATATATACTGATTTCCCATTATCAAGGGGTTCAGGGTATAGAAATTATAAAACTATCCCAGAGACTTATTTCGTTTAAAAAAGCTTTGTTCAATTTTATAATTATATTTACGAAACATTTTTTAGATTTACCTAATTGAATTAGATTGGTATTGTTTATTAAGTTTAAACATCAATTTCGTTTAAAAATATATATGTATATATATATTGATCGGTTCAGTTTTTATATTACAAAACATAGTGTCACAGAGACATGAACATTTAATATGTGCAAAAATAAACTGTTTTAATTGACTAAACAAACATAATTAAATAAAGAGTTCAGAACGATGCGCATTGAATACTAATAAAGGGAACGCAACGTTCACACATATGGTACAACAAAAAAGCAACAAACTCACTTTACTTTATAGAAAATCAGCACGCCAGTTTATTCTTAATTCCCAATTCAAATTTCGGAGTGGTAATGCAGATCTAGGGTTTTGCTTGGGTCCTGCATCAACTTCCCCTTTTTGGTTAAGCGGCTGCTATAGTGGGTCTGTTGACACAAATATCAATCTACAGATTATAAAAAGATTTTTGCTGTTATTTCACTTGGCATTTACGCTTTGTTATTATTATTATTGTAGCATTGCTATTCACTTTGTTGTTTAACTATTTTCTCGCACAGTTTATAGATTACATACATATGTACGTAAGTGTTTGTTCGCACACATACACACGATAAAAATACACGTACAAATTTCTTGCACAGCAGCTTTTTAGTTGTTGCTCTTCTCTGTTGTTTCTTTCAACATTAAATTATGCATATACATATACACATGCTTTTTGTACGTATTTGAAAACCAGTATTTTTTCCATCTTTCACTTATTTCTCGAAATCGTTGAATAACGGTTTTGAATTGGTATTGCGTGTTTTTGTTGTTGGTTTATTAAATTTCACTTTGCTTTCTAGTGATGGTATGTTTGCCTTTATTTTTATACCCTGAGCCCATTGAAAATGGGAAATCAGGGTATAATGTTTTTGTGAAAATGTATGTAACAGGCAGAAGGAGACGTCGCAGACCATACAAAGTATATATATTCTTGATCAGCTCGATGAGCTGAGTTGAAATAGCCCTGTCCGTCTGTCCGTCCGTCCGTCCGTCCGTCCGTCCGTCCGTCCGTCCGTCCGTCCGTCCGTCCGTCCGTCCGTCCGTCCGTCTGTGTGAACGCAGCGATCTCGTAAACCACAGAAGCTAGAGAGCTGAAATTTGACATGTATACTCCTGAATACCATACGCTATACGAGTTTTTTTCAAAAATTCGATAACTCTTCCCGTTCTCTTTTTATCGATAAATTTCGATAACTTTTCGTCTATTTTACGTACCGTAAGAGCTAGAGACCTGAAATTCACTATGTAGATTCCTGTTGTGAATACAGACATTTTGTAATTTTTGGATTTTTGATGCCACGCCCCCTTCGCCCTAAATTTGCAAAAAACGCATTTCAAATACTAGAGACTTGTGCTTCAGCACATACACACATATGAATAACATAATCATGCCCTGAAAGTTTGAATCAAAAAGTCCTTCTAGAAAAAAAGTTATTAAACATTTAATTTCCACTACATAAGCCTCTTGCAGCCCAACCGCAGTCGCTACGGCAACTGCGCAGTTGGCAGAGCGTGTGCTTGACCGTTCGTCTGTGTGTGTGTATGTGTTGCTTGCAATATATGTATATGTAAACTAAGCATAGAATATTTGAAGTATCGGCACTTCGCAGGGCTCAGGGTATCTCCTAGTCGAGCCGTCTCGACTAGAGCATTCTTACTTGTTATTGTTGCACACATCGATGTTACACACATGCACATACTGTGCAAAAGACGGTGAATGCATATGTTTTAGTAGCTTAGTATCTTTATGCGCAATTTTTGCCCTGATAAACCAGTCCTGCTGCGTCAGCGTCGTCGTCGTCGCCGAATGTCTTGTACGTTCTGCATATGTATATATGTATGTATTTATTTCAACTTTCCATAATTATTCAGGATAATATTAAAGGATAGATAATGGGAGATATAGCGAAATACACATACACATGCTTTTTTATTATAACATTTTCTTCTTATTTTGCACATAATCTCGCATTTTTTCATTTTGTATGAGACAATCAGCAAGCCCCGCAACAAAAGCACATTTTCACCAGCTGAAGGCATTTGTGTATTATAACTGACAACGAAAATATTCAAAGGTTGCGTCGGTTTTGTTTTTAGCCAAGGTTCATTGCCACTCACACCTACGCAACGCGACAGCAAAAACACACATATACACATACATTGGAATGTCTTCCCTTCATCCCGTTATACAGTAAAATCAAAGTCGGCTGAATTGTGAAGGGTCAACGCTATTTCTTTTGGCGAATATTACTCCCATACTTTAAGCCTAGCTCGCCCGTAGATGCCTTTCACAAACGAAACAAAGGCAATTTCATTTGTCTTGTCGAAATGATCACATATATTAATTATATTCTACAAGACAAGAAAATATTTTTATATATATTTAAGAGTAAACACATATGTATATTTTTGCATATACGCACATTGCGTTTGAATGTCAAAATTCAATTTTTTTTAAAGACAGTTGATTTACATCATTTATACGCACACCGGCACATACACAGCCATATTCACACAAGCAAATAGGCTGACACAATTACAAAATTGTCGGTCGCTGAGTTTTCTACTTTTTTGATACTTCTTTTTTGTATTTTACACACACGCTCGTAGTTTTATTATAATACACTTAACATAACATACACATGCTCACTTTGTATTTGTCGTTGCTGTTGCTTGCTTTGCTGTTTTTTGTTGTTGTTGGCCTACTTTGTGTGTGGGGAATTTTGTTGTAGCGTTGTTGTTGCTCAGCTTCTCCTTTTGCAGCAAAGAAACGTAGAGGAGAGACAGACCAAGACTGCTTTTGCTGCTACGTCGTTGTTGAAAATTTTCACACGCGCCGTTTTTTTTATGAGTATTTTACGTAAAAGAAACTTTACTAAAGTGTCATTGAATTTTGATTGCACTTGTTCCTAAATTTGACGTTTATAATTTATGTTAATATGTTGTACTACATTATGTGTATGTGCGCAAAAATATATATAATCATTTTTGCTGTATATACTATGTATATATTTGAGATTTTTATAAAAAGAAATCACTACTACTTCAAAAATCGAGAGAGACGAAGGCTAACGAACGTATGAAGAATGAATGACTGAGAAAGTGACTAAAAATATGCAGGACTGCCAACCTGCGTATTATATTTGGGTTGCCAGCCTCCGCAAACAAAATTCACTTCAGATATCGGCAAAATATCGCTTTATATTAATTGTAAATCGATTAGCCACCACAAAAATTAACATGAATTTAAATAACATTTCTTTTCGGCTGTATTATTAACACAGATCAAGAGTTATATTAAATAAAACACTTTATTTTATATATTTGCTTATATTAATAATCATAATAGCCCAGCAGATATCAAATTAGTTTTTAAACTGTTACGAGTTTTGAACCACAAAAATACTTAAGATTTTAATGGTAACTTCGTACGGCCACACGGAAAACTGTTAATGACAAACCGCCTATAAAAGCAATGAACACTGAGTTCTACGTGTTTTAGTTAACAAAATTAGTCGCACGTCAGAAACAACGCTAAAAACTTTTAAGTGTTTAAGTATTCTCAAAATTTTTGGTTATTGAAAGTAAATAAATAGGTAATTCAAAATGGCTACACGTGATGCTGCTTCAAATCAATTACTTGATTATAAGAACTGTCAAAAGGTAACTTAGTAGATATAAAGCTTCTCCGAAAATATAAATAATAATGAGTCTTAAGTTGTACTACTGCAAAATTTTGCGGTTGATAATACTGCCAGAGCCAAAGTTCAAATATATATATGCTATTTTTTGTTATTCGTGCCAACTGCAATGCGCACCTCCCTTTGTCCTACCTCCCTTCTTTCTCTTTCTCTTTTTAAACTAAATTGTTCGATTGGATATTTCGTTGCATTTAAAAAAAAATATTTTTAAAAATATTTGTTTTTATGCATTAACCTAATACCAATAAGCAATGGTTTGTTTCATGTATATATGTCAGTATTTGTGTCTTATATTTTATTTTGTATTATATCTTAACTTACTTTGCAAATAGTGTTATGCATCTTAAAGAATAAATAGAAGTGTAACATATGAACAACAATGTCAGAAATTCTGGCTTTAGCAAGTATATTTTCTTCATTAATTATAAATCCATAATTAATCTTATCGTTCATTCTTTGATAACGCTTATCTACATATACATATATAGCACATCTGCGTGTACACAGTTGCTCTAGAGCTCCAATTGTAGCTAATCCAAAGGCCGGGAACGTAAATGACATAAATATACATCCGTATATGTTAATATATATTTCTTATATTCAAAAATATCTATTTCAAATGCATTTTAATTCGATATTAAGAAAATTAATTTTAGCGTCGAAAATTTATAGGAAAGACTGGAAAATATTAAGTTTATGGTCCCCTGAAGGTTCAATAACATTATTTAATCAGCAATTCCGATTTGAATATATATATATATATATATATATATATATATATATATATATATATATATATATATATATATATATATATATATATATATATATATATACATATGTACATACATCTGCAAAGCGCAAATGCAATTATTTAATTGAATTGAAAGACTGGTATTTTCTATTAATGCTTGAATGCGTTTCCCTTCACATTGAAATACAAATTTTAAAGCCATATTACAACTCATTTCGAAACATATTTTCGAACCGGGGCCTTTGAGGAGCTGCAACCAGTAAGGTTTTTTTTTCCTCAAGTCAATTCACTTCGATGTTGCATAAAACTGGTTGATAGCATTGAGGAGAGGCAGAGAGACCATTTACGTTCAGAGGGGCGTTGAACCCCAACAAACTAGTTCGATTCGAAATGGAGGAGTTAGGGGTCCGCTTTATAGTGATGGCAAAAAATAAAACGAAAAACAGCAATTAGCTTCTGGATTTGGTTATGCAATCCACTTCGCACTCGATTGCGACCACCTATGTGAGAATATGTTTCGAAATTGACCTACAGAAGCGTTCGTGTTGCTGTTGCTGCTTTTGACTGATTTTTATGGAAACTAACGAGAAACTGCATTTTGTCAGGGATTATTTAAATACGTACATTTAGAGACTGACTGAAGCATACACTCTTAACTTCTTTGTTAATAGGAATGCCCGAATTTTCTGCATATACTAAAAGATATGAATTCATTACTACGTATCATTTTTAAATTTACATTATATTTTCATGTATTTCTCGAAAGACTTCTTGAACAATATCTTATACAAGCTGAAATTGCTTTATTAACTTGTTTTTCGGTTTTCTTTCATAAGCACACAACTGGCAATTAAAAATTCCGATGTTTTGCATTTTTGTACTATCGATCGATGGTCTTATCAACCGTTTGCTCTTTAGACACTCACACACTACGAACCTTCTATTGTTTGCTTTTTATTATCTTTCAAGCAGTGCGCTCCATGTGGCCCCACATTAATTTATTTCTGACTCAAAGTGCAAACGGTTGCGATTGCAAATCAGAGAAAAACATTGAAACATTCAAGCTGAGAAGCTGGATCAATTTTAATCTTTTAATTTCAACTATCTAACTGATGGAAGAAGTTTTCCCAGATTCCCAAATTATATATGTATACGATCATATGGATGTACCCATGCTTTTTCTTCTTTTAATTTCTGCTTTTTCTCTGCTTTTAATTGTTTTTTTGGATAGCAATAGCAATTGCTTGAAATAATGGGTATGCAAATAAAATATTCACAGAGAGTACGAATCTAATTTGTATTCATATTCATTAGGTAGTTAGTTACATACATTTCCTATGGAATATTTCTATATACCTTGATTGTTAGTGAGCAAAGTCCCTCCTAGATACAATTAGTAAGCAAATGAAAAAAGCCTTCTCACTTGTTTAACTTAATTTAATTACTTAAGTAATTTTATTAGTCCGCACTGAATCTTTAAGATACTATTAGTAAACAGATGATGCACGCGTCTCTTCTATGTATGGAATTACTGATAAGCTTTTCCGGGGTGCGGCATCAACTGCACCCAGATTCACAACAAAGAATTTAACATTTACGATGGGAGAATCTTAAAGTGTATTAAACAATTTTAAAAATATATTCCTATATACGCATATAGTATGTTTTCCTGTATGCTATGCACACTTGGTTTAATGTCCCACCATACGACAGTCGAATGCGTTTTTTTGTTTTTGTAACCTACAAAAGGAAGAGATCTTAAATTTTAAATGTAAACTCGAGTATTCCATACGCAACACGAGTTTATTCTATTTTTCGATAACTCTTACCGTTTCGACAAAAATCTAGTGATTTCAAATTAACTGGGTAGATTCGTGTAATGATACAATGTTTTTGTTTTAAAACCCACTTCTCAAATTTGCATAATATAATACAATACTAGAGACTTTAAAGGCTTACTTTGGAAAGTCAATCTATAGCAAAAAGGTTTGAAGAATTTAATTTCGCATATTTAAGGCGTATCCCACACAGAACTGTGTTCGTACATGCATATGTGTGTGTGGATGTATTGCTTATATGCATATGTAAAATAAGCATAAGGGGTTTGAAATATAGAAATTGAATATTATTTTAGGTTAAAGATATAGATTAGGTCAATTGAACTAGTGACTTTAAAGGCTTACTTTGGAAAGTCAATCTATAGCAAAAAGGTTTGAAGAATTTAATTTCGCATATTAAAGGCGTATCCCACACAGAACTGTGTTCGTACATGCATATGTGTGTGTGGATGTATTGCTTATATGCATATGTAAAATAAGCATAAGGGGTTTGAAATATAGAAATTGAATATTATTTTAGGTTAAAGATATAGATTAGGTCAATTGAACTAGTGCTGAAAAGCCACTTATTTGTCGCTAATTTGTATATACAAAAAAAAAAACTGGAACTTAATAATATACATTTATCTTCGTTACTCGATTAATAGTATTTGTTTTTGTTTGTAGGATTCGCCAGGCGTAGTTACTACAGGGAGCGGTGCACCAATTGGCATTAAGGATGCTACGCAAACGGTGGGACCTCGCGGTCCGATTTTACTGCAGGATGTCAACTTCTTAGACGAAATGGCTCATTTTGATCGCGAACGCATTCCGGAGCGTGTCGTTCATGCCAAAGGCGGCGGTGCGTTTGGTTACTTTGAGGTAACTCACGATATCAGTAAGTATTGCGCTGCTAAGATGTTTGAGAAGGTCAAAAAGCGCACGCCGGTGGCAGTTCGATTCTCAACTGTGGGCGGAGAGAGCGGCTCGGCGGATACTGCACGTGATCCTCGTGGATTTGCTGTTAAATTTTATACGGATGATGGCGTGTGGGATTTGGTGGGGAACAACACACCCATTTTCTTTATACGCGATCCTATACTGTTTCCCAGTTTTATACATACCCAAAAGCGCAATCCGCAAACCCACTTAAAAGATGCGGATATGTTCTGGGACTTCCTGACCCTACGCCCTGAATCCACTCATCAGGTTTCGTTCCTGTTCAGTGATCGTGGTACACCTGATGGCTTTTGCCATATGAATGGATATGGCTCACACACCTTTAAATTGGTCAACGCCAAGGGTGAGCCCATTTACGCCAAGTTCCACTTTAAGACAGATCAGGGCATTAAGAACTTGGATGTAAAGACCGCTTCTGATCTGGCATCGAGTGACCCTGACTATAGCATTCGTGATCTGTACAACCGCATTAAGAACTGCAAATTTCCGAGCTGGACATTTTATATACAGGTTATGACCTTCGAGGAGGCCAAGAAGTACAAGTACAATCCGTTTGATGTAACTAAGGTTTGGTCCCAGAAGGAATACCCATTAATACCAGTGGGAAAAATGGTACTTGATCGCAATCCAAAGAACTACTTTGCCGAAGTGGAGCAAATTGCGTTTAGCCCGGCGCACTTGGTGCCTGGCATTGAACCATCGCCGGACAAGATGTTGCAAGGCCGTCTATTCTCTTACTCTGATACGCATCGTCATCGCCTGGGACCTAACTATTTACAGATACCAGTCAATTGTCCGTACCGCGTTAAGGTCAACAATTATCAACGCGATGGCTTCATGAATGCCACCGACAATCAGGATGGAGCACCCAACTATTTTCCGAATTCATTCAACGGTCCTCAAGAGTGCTCACGGGCTCGTGCCCTCTCTACTTGTTGTCCGGTGACCGGCGATGTTTATCGTTACAGCAGCGGTGATACGGAGGATAATTACGGACAGGTCACTGATTTCTGGGTGCATGTCTTAGATAATTGCGCTAAGAAACGTCTAGTGCAGAACATAGCCGACAATTTGAGTAATGCCAGTCAGTTCTTGCAAGAACGTGCAGTTAAGAACTTTACACTGGTGCATGCTGATTTCGGACGCATGCTTACCGAGGCGCTCAATCTAATCAAGTCCTCCAAGTTCTAGATTTTTTTTACCTTATTTGCACAGAGATCAGCTTACTGCACTTTAAATCCACCTTTCCATTGATAATTTAATTGGTTGCGGAAAAAAATTTTGTGTTTTCCAATAATATTTATCCCTCCCTTGTGTGCCTTATTTTAAATTGGTAAAAATTAGCAATAAATGAATCATATATATTGTAAAGGTTTGTAATAAAAATAATATTTTCCTATAAAACAAGTGGCATTTTTTAATCTTACCTAAATCAGAAAACAAGAAACAAATAAAAAACATTCATTATATTGTAGTGGCCTGTAGTTTCATCGAGGACGCTCGTAATACTATGTAGATCGAAATCTAATACCAATGACACGAGTACCAAGAGGGAGAGTGTCCTATTATATCGAGACCTATGTATTACAAAGCAATTAATGCTTTTCAAGACGTGTTTCATCATTAAATAATCCTTGTTACCGATGACGTAAGACGTAGCCAATGACGTAATTGCCTCACATTATCGTTTCATTTAAATAGATAAATAAATACAAGGGACTTTTACGCTAGTTGAACTCGGAGCTGTAAAAATACTACATTCAAACTTTAAATTGGCAATGCCAACTAGTTCGTACTTTCAGTAGTAGGACTGACACAGTTTACGTCTCTAACAGAGTATTAGATAAAGTTCATATCACTTCCAGGATCTAAGTTCAAATCAGAAATAACAGCAGCGAACTAATCCACAAGATAGCTATCTAAGATTTAAAATTTGCAAAAATATAGTAGTTGTAGTTCAGAATAGTTATTTTACGATGTACTTTATACTGCTATTATACACTAATTTCAAATATTAAAATCTCTTAATTTATTTTTATACCCTGAGCCCATTGAAAATGGGAAATAAAGGTATAAGGGTATAATGTTTTTGTGAAAATGTATGTAACAGGCAGAAGGAGACGTCGCAGACCATACAAAGTATATGTATATATTCTTGATCAGCTCGATGAGCTATATCAACCCTGTGCGTCCGTCCGTCTGTGTGATCGCAGTGATCTCGTAAACCACAGAAGCTAGAGAGCTGAATTTTGATTTGATCTATACTCGTTTTTATACCCTGAGCCCATTGAAAATGGGAAATCAGGGTATAATGTTTTTGTGAAAATGTATGTAACAGGCAGAAGGAGACGTCGCAGACCATACAAAGTATATATATTCTTGATCAGCTCGATGAGCTGAGTTGAAATAGCCCTGTCCGTCCGTCCGTCCGTCCGACCGTCTGTGTGAACGCAGCGATCTCGTAAACCACAGAAGCTAGAGAGCTGAAATTTGACATGTATACTCCTGAATACCATACGCTATACGATTTTTTTTCAAAAATTCGATAACTCTTCCCGTTCTCTTTTCGATAAGTTTCGATAACTTTTCGTCTCTTTTACGAAACGTAAGAGCTAGAGACCTGAAATTCACTATATATATTCCTGTTGTGAATACAGACATTTTGTAATTTTTGGATTTTGAATGCCACGCCCCCTTCGGCCTAAATTTGCAAAAAACGCATTTCAAATACTAGAGACTTGTGCTTCGGCACATACACACATATGAATAACATAATCATGCCCTAAAAGTTTGAATCAAAAAGTCCTTCTAGAAAAAAAGTTATTAAACATTTAATTTCCCATAGCGTAGGCGTCGTGCAGCCCAAGCGCAGTCGCTACGGCAACTGCGCAGTTGGCAGAGCGTGTGCTTGAGCGTGCGTCTGTGTGTGTGTATGTGTTGCTTGCAATATATGTATATGTAAACTAAGCATAGAATATTTGAAGTATCGGCACTTTGCAGGGTTTAGGGTATCTCCTAGTCAAGCCGTCTCGACTAGAGCATTCTTACTTGTTTTTTCAAAAATTTGATAACTCTTCCCGTTCTATTTTTATCGATAAATTTCGGTAAGTTTTCGTCTCTTTTACGTACCGTAAGAGCTAGAGATATGAAATTCACTATACAGATGCCTGTTATGAATACAAACATTTTGTAATTTTTGGATGTTGGATGCCACACCCCCCTCGCCCGAAATTTGCAAAAAACGCATTTAAAATACTAGAGACTTGTGCTTCGACACATACGCACATATGAATAACATAATCATGCCCTGAAAGTTTGAATAAAAAAGTCATGCTAGAAAAAAAGTTATTAAACATTTAATTTCCACAAGCCTCTTGCAGCCTAAGCGCAGTCACTACGTCAACTGCGCAGTTGGCAGAGCGAGCGTCTGTGTGTGTGTATGTATGTGTTGCTTGCAATATATGTATATGTAAACTAAGCATAGAATATTTGCAGTATCGGCACTTCGCAGGGCTCAGGGTATCTCCTAGTCGAGCCGTCTCGACTAGAGCATTCTTACTTGTTTATTACTGTCTTATTGAAATTTTACTTGATAATGAATGTATCTCGGTGCACTCTGCTGTATTATATATAATATTTGAAAGTTAAGTTAGAATATTTACATAGATCTACAATAAGTAAATATACTGAATTGTTTTTCAAATAAGCGTCAACGGATTTTAATAGGTAAAGGACATTTTGAAAAAGATTTTAAATTAATAGTTTTTAATATGCATCAAAAGAATAAATTTTCAATTATTTTATTATTAATAGACGAAATATACAGTTAAATTTACATTTAGATTTACATTTAGGAATATTTTAAGTTTCTTACAAATGCTCATGTTCACTAAAGCAAAGTCTTGCCAATTGAAAATGAAACTGAAATTTATTAACTGTGGGGTATTATTTGATTTTCAATTACATATATCATTTATTAATTTTGAGATTTTATTTCATTTTAAATTATATAAATCATGTATCGTTCGAATATTAACATATTAATTATTGAAACTTATTCTATTTGTGTGCTCATTTCGGTACGCATTCAAATATTGAGTAAAATTATTTTGCATTCAAATGTTGCTACTAAATTTCATAAAACTTACATTTGCTAAAACACGATTCGACAGTCTCGTTACTAAAGAGTATAAAAATACATATCAATACTTGTTTTACACAAACAAATATATATATAATATTTAATTTTTGCTAAATGCAATTATTAACTAACACATGTTTTTCCTAAATCTTTGTTTTACCTTTAAAGGCTTTTAATAAATGCGATTGGTAGCTGAAAGGACGTATCATATCCTAGTTATTGTTAACTTTCACACACTGATAATAAATTTCAGTTATCTATAGATTTTAGTCTAATAGTGTAACACCAAAACAGCTGTCATTAACGAGCTCGAAGTTTAATGTTCGGGCTTTATAAATTCGTTACAAATTTTGATTCTTTCATTGGTTTTATTGTTTTGAACTATTTACTTAATTGTGTAGTAAATCATACAAATATTAGTCAAAGGCACTTGTTTATTGCTTTGTAATGGTCCCCTAACGTCGCTACTCGTGGGCCCGCTCGTGATCAACAATCGTTAGTTACCTCTACTAGAGAGTTTTGTTAAATGCCATTTCAGCCAACAATCGTGTGCTATTGACAGCCAGTTGAGTCAATGGCTGAGAGCTATTGGCAATCAGTTCACCCACCAAATTTGAACGGCTAGTGGTTAGATCCGTTAAAAGTTCAGTATTGTTTACCAATAAGCGAGTCGCATTTGCTGCAAACTCTAACATATGTGTCTTATTGGCAGCTATCTCGGCCAGCATTCGACTCTTGTTAGCTGCTTCTTCGGCGGCAATTTGCGCCCATTCCGGAAATGTGTCCAGGTTTGGATAGATAACCATTGCCCAAGTTTGACAGAAAATAAATAACACAATTATGGTAATAATTGTAGGTCCAATACCCGCTATCGCCATATCCTTGCTACGTATATGCGCATAGCCAGCAACCAAAGCATTTGGAGGAGTGCTCACCGGCAAATGGAAGGCCATACTGCATGCAAGGCCTGCTGGAAATACTAGGTACAGAGGATGTATTTTCAATGCTAGCGACTATATTAAAAGAAAAAGACGTTAATATGGACTTTATGTAGTTTTGATGTGCCCTTTCACATACCATCTCGTTGAGTACAGGTATGAGAATATTGGCTACAGCCACATTTGAGCTGAAGGCGGTCATAAATACAGCAACCAGAATGACTACCAAAAGCAGTGCTGCGTTAGGAAGTACCTTCAGACCACTCATCGAACTGCCAATCAATGTTGCCATACCGCTTTGCTTGCTGCCTGCTGCCAGGGCGAAACCACCACCAAGTAGGAAAATCAAACCCCATGGAACCCTAGACTGAATAAATTTCCAGGTAATCAGTGAGGGGGTAGGCGACGTTGGCACAGGTCCGCGACGTGTACAATATCGTAGGAATGCATAATTGGCTGGTAGCATGAAACACATGATCACCACAAAGATGGTTGGCATCGAGTTTTTAATCACTCTAAAAGTATTCATAGAAATATAAAAACATATGATTTCATAATACAACATATAAATAAAAAACAAAAATTAATTAATTAACTATAATGTATATCAAAAGTTTGTTGTGAGCAATTTTCTGTTTGATCCTTTGAATGACTATGTTGTATAGAATTGCAGAAATGACAATTAATACATCTCTAGATTTGCTCATTTCTTCAATTCTTTTGACGTTGGGGCAATCTTGCCTTGAACTTAATCGTAGTTTTTCATTATATACACTCGCAAACACTAATAATAAAACTGAAGTCTGGTGCTATCGAGTGCAGAACACACGTTCACGTCACACTCCTATTGGGAAAGAATTTGAAAGCATTGATCGTTGCATTACATTTTGCGTTCATTAATCTAATGTAGTGTAAATCAACGCAATAATACTAAGTTAATATAATAATAAAGACACTGCGTACTTCGACCTAATCTAATAATAAAATTGTAGAATTTCTCTTAGAAAATGTGAGCTCTCCATCAAGGGAATGAAACTGTGATCAGAGAGAATAAATAAATACCATATAATTATATATGTATATATAAATACAATAGTACCATATTCGTTAAATTTTAAGTTTCTAGCTGTCTAGTCTAGTTATACGTAGACGTAGATATATATATATAGGGTATACCCTATTTTTGATCACGGGTTAGGCCCAACTAGCAACTCCTCTTTATCTGCGATAGATTTTATTAACTTTATTTACCTATTGTGAAGGACTCTCAGATATAGATAATTTAGATTGTATTTTAAATAATTGAAAAATTGAACTCTTTTTATACCCTGATCCCATTGAAAATGGGAAATCAGGGTATAATGGGTTTGTTGAAATATATGTAACAGGGAGGAGACGTGCGGACTTCAGAAAGTATATATATTCTTGATCAGGATGACAAGCCGAGTCGATTGAGCCCTGCCCTTCTGTCTATATGTCCGTATGTGTGAACGCGATCGATCTCAGCATCCATAAGAGCTAGATACTTGAAATATTGTATGTTGGTCCCTGCATAGAACGTGCAGTTCCAGTTTGTTTTAAAATTTCGATAATCCCGTTGTTTTAATGTCATCGATTAAAAACGAAATCGATATTCAGTTATAAAATTCTATCTAATTCATCTTTATAGCTAGTGTTCAAATTTAGTTTTTAGTTTTATGTGTGTTTAATACAATTTTGATTTTTCTTCAATTTTTGAACGCCCGCTTCGCCCAAAATTTGCAAAACACGTATTTCAAATACTAGAGACTTCGACACATATACACATATGAATAAAATAATCATACCCTGATTAAAGAGGCGTATAACCAATGGTCAATTGTGAGAAGTATCATATTATCGGTAGAATTATTGACCAAATAAACATACACACTTAATATCTCTAATAATTTAACGACGTACATACTCTGGAGTGTACATTTAGGATTGCTTAAACCAACGGTCTATAGCGTTGCGTGATATGCTCTCAGCTCTCAGTTGTTATAAAGACAATAGTGAACGGATTAAAATTTTGTTTTGTTTACTGTTCCGTTAAAAATAAATACTCACTTGGCGGGCAGCAAGTCAGCCCAACCGGTAAATATACCCGGCTTTCGCGTGAAGTACATGAATACCATTACGATGAAAAGTATCATCACTTGGATTTCGTGCATATTCATTGGACCTAGCTCTTTGTAGCGTTGATCAATGACTTTCTTGGCCACGTGTGCGTTATCCTTCCCCACCTGTACCTCTTGGGCCTCCTTGCTCTTCGGCCGCCAGAGACCCATAAAGTGCCATTGTAGAAAAACATATGTAAGAACTGTATAGACCAACATTGATGGCACCGAATAGAACATAAAGGTGGGGAAATCAAGTTTTTCGGTTGCATTGGGGAATGCAGTGTCATAGATGCCCTTAAATGTTAGATTTGTTGCAGTGCCAATTATGGTGCCACATCCGCCCAGTGACGACGCATATGCAATGCCCAGATAGTAGCACTGTGTCACCTTTGTAGGATACGGTAACCTATAAAAGATGCCTATGTATAATCATTGTATAGAGCTGACCTATTACTAATTTGAACATACTCATCCTCATTCTTCTTTTTGTTCTTTCCACCAACCATTTGGTACTCAGGCTCATGATAAATTTTGCAGACACCTTGCTGTTAATGAAATCACATAATTAATAAAATACTTTCCATAGTTATCGATTTACATTTGTATCAGACTGACCGCTTGGAGTTCCTCAAGCACCGCCTGCACAATCGGACTCATCATAGCTGTACAGGCTGCATTGGAAATCCACATGGATATGAACATTGTCACCATAATAAGGCCGAAATGTAGTCTATAAAATAAGTTAAATAAAATACAGTTTGTGTAAGCATATAGTAGATAATATCTAATACAAACCTTCTGGGACTGCAGCCCACCATTTGAATAACTCTCAGAGCTAGACGCTTATGAAGACCGCTGTATTCCACTGCCAGAGCAACCATAATGCCGCCCATGAACATGACTAATGTATCTTTAAAGTAGGTCATACACGTTTCTTCGGATCCCTGAAAAACAAATCCATTAGCCATCACTTTTAAATATTGTTTAATAAAAAGTGGTATTTTTACCATAATTCCTAGAGTGGGAAATGCAACAATTGGTATCATTGACGTGACATATAAAGGCAAAGCTTCAGTGACCCAAAACACAGCCATTATCAGCAATATGTACATACATCTGTATTCCTGAAACGATAAATGCGTAATCACAACAATAAATTTGTATAAAGTGCCACAAGTCGCAGCAATTCGACATCAATATACTTACCGGAATATTGTTCATCAATATTATAGGGAGGCATAACAGAGGCATAAGGAATACGACACATCCCTTCCAGTGATTGGCGAAAAAAGATCCCCAACGAGCGTGGGGCTCTACTGGTTCGGCCGCCTCTCTGTAAAACAATTAAAACACTTCCAATCCTGTTTTTTGCTTTGAAAATTTCCATTTTTAATTATTTACTTACAGTTCCATTTTAAATTCTGGATTCAGCTGAAAGTAAATAATAAAGGACAAATTATTACATACTGAAGATCAATTTAGTTATACCATAAAAATATGAAAGTATTCACTTGATTTCATTTCTATTATTCAATTTTAATTGATATGTAGATCAATTATCATCGTTTAGAGTTCGTTTTTTTTCACTCATATAGAGAAAAAATTGATAGAAAAAAACTGACACATAAATTGGGTTGTATATAAATAAAAATCAAGTAAGAATTTTGCAATATTTTCAATTCCTTGCAATTTATTCAAAAATTAATATTTTCACTTAATTTACTAGCATACCAAAGAAGCATACCAACATATCAAAATTACTTAAAAACGATCTGGTTAGTATTCAAAGCCCCAAACAACATCATCTTCAGCTATCAAATATTTGTCAATCAAACTGTAGAAAGTGTTTTTTTTATTATATAATATATATATATATATATATATATATATATATATATATATATATATATATATATATATATTATATAATAAAAAAAAACACTTTCTACAGTTTGATATATATATATATATTTTTATATATATATATATATTTATATATATATACATTTTATTAACTATTCATCTATATCCGATCTGTTGACTATTACATTTTCACAGTTGTAATAGTTGTAAAATAATATACATATATCTGCGTTGAATCAAATGTAAATGGGTAACCGGCTGTATTAGTATTATACAAATAAATCAGCAACCGAATTTAGAAGCCAATAGATTGTAATTATATGGTTTATATAATATATATTATATAAACCATATAATTACAATTTATTGGCTTCTAAATTCGGTTGCTAATTTATTTGTATAATACATATGTACATATATCGTTTTTTCATCATTATCATAATTCAAATGCAAATGACCGTTATATTTATACCGTGCTCGTCTTTTTGTATGAACGCAAAGCAACTGTAACGTTCTTACTTGTTTTCTTGTATTGATGTTTTGATAATGGCATCTGTAATGGAAAAAATATATCATATTGGCTTTTTGAGACTATAGAGTTGGTCTCATTTCACGTCATTGCCTGTTGAGCAATTCAATTCGCAAACTTTCCACAATTACAGCGTTGGGCACATTTAGAGTACCACAAATACTAATCATTATTTTATTTTCAATCTTTATTTTATTATTCAATAGAGACTTGAAATATGCCATCGTCAAAAAAAGTATCCAGATTTTCCCAATACGCCCACTAGGATCGAGACATATTCATGGATCTCAGAAACACAACTTGTAGATGAGCTAGAGAGTTCAGATTTGAAATTTATACTAACGTTGACAACCCATCAAAAAGCTATGGCGTATATATCTACGGCCATTCGGCTCGTGAAAATCAGTTAAGACACATCTTCTACAGTTTTAGGGCTAGAACGACAAAATTACATGTCTACGGGGGGCGTGAAAAAGCTAATCCTAGTATTTGATGATTTTTCAAATTCAGTTATATTTTAGACATTATTTGGGGTAGAGACTTCAGACATATACTCGGGTTAACATCCTATGATCAACAGATTATGGTGGATATATCTACGACAAATGGGGCCAGAAGCTTAAAAATTAGATTTAGAGCTACTGGTGATTCCCCAAAAGTCATGGCACACCCTATAAAGAATACATATGATCTGCTCGATGAGCTTTTCTTCGTCTTTTTATATACGTATCAAAAAATGTTATTTGGGACCATTCATAAAATCGCAATTTTAAAAAACAACACGTTTCATATGGTTATTCGGAATTACTAGTGTGCTCCTTTACCGATGACCTAAAAAATATTTGTTTGATCTCTTTGGCGACGTGTTGGTTTTTTAATTTTCACCTTTTAAACGAATTTTAAAATTAACTTACAGTGGCACTCAAAACACTTAAAAAAACTGTCCAAAAATTATTTTTCTACTCTCACTTGAAATGCGTTTTTTGCAAATTTAGGGCGAAGATGGCGTGGCATCCAAAATCCAAAAATTACAAAATGTCTGTATTTACAACAGGAATCTACACAGTGAATTTCACGTCTCTAGATCTCTCTTACGGTACGTAAAAGAGACGAAAAGTTATCGAAATTTATCGATAAAAAGAGAACGGGAAGAGTTATCGAATTTTTGAAAAAAAACTCGTATAGCGTATGGTATTCAGGAGTATACATGTCAAATTTCAGCTCTCTAGCTTCTGTTGTTTACGAGATCGCTGCGTTCACATAGACGGACGGACGGGGCTATATCAACTCAGCTTATCGAGGTGATGAAGTATATATATACTTTGTAAGGTCTGCGACGTCTCCTTCTGCCTGTTACATACATTTTCACAAAAACATTATAACCAGATTTCCCATTTTCAATGGGCTCAGGGTATAAACACCCACTCACTCAACTATGTTACTGTTGGTATCCTCTATTGACGACTTTAAGCACCTTATTTTGAATAGAGTTAGGAAAGTTTTGTTACTGACAATAATATGAACTTTACCCATAAATAAATATTATTAGAGTTCTCTGCTTTGTTACAGTATTTGAACTGTCGAACCTGCTAATGCTACTATAAACTGACAACATTAGTGTATACTAGATACTATCAACTACAACCGAAACACCCGATCAAAATATGAAGTTACATGGTCATCTGTTATGTTTTTTTTTAATTTTTTCAAACACAAAAGTTATTGCATTCCATTGTTTACACCGTAACTGAATATGTGGGCGACAAAATTTGCATTTAATTTTTACACAAGCAACGCTTTGCAATTCCGAACTGATCAGCTTTACTCTCTATAGTCTACCACGTGATTATAGAGTGTAATAATTCTGCCTTGAAAGTTGATATTATAAAATATATAAATAGTGATATAAAACTAGTAACACTTCTCTATTCGAGACTGTCCGACTAAGAGATCCCCTGAACCTTGCGAAGAACCGATTCTCCGAACATTCTTTGCTTATTTAATATAATAAACTTTATCTGCGTGTGCTATACACGAATCTACAAACAAATATCAAGTTCTTAACTATCTTCTTCTATCGGTGGGTAATTTAAAATTGAATATTATATTCTTTTAATCTTTTTAAACGCGGGAGTATCGCAACGTTTCTAATCGGACTCTAATCAGAAAATATTTCATTAATTATTATTTCTAACTACAATATTTTAATATCTTTGACTTATGTTAATAAAAGCTTATAGTTTGCTGTTCGCTAAATAAAAAAGTTGATAGCAGAGAGAACTTGCAAGTGAGACTATGAGTTTGTAAGGCTGACAAAGACAACATATAAAGAATCAATACTACAGATATGATTTAAATACGTCAACAGGCTAATAAAAAAGCTATCAATTGTCATGATGCGGGCCTCCATTAAATTGTAGAGGCTATATCGATTTAAATCAAACATGAATTTTTTTTCAGTGTTTACTGTTACTACATTCTTACATATAAATTCATGGTGATATCATTCATCTCTGTAATTAATAGATTGCGACTGAATGCGGACAGTCGCATTGAGCAATTTATTTACTTATATTCAGCGTTCGATTTGAAAACATATTTATATATTCGATTTTATATAATTTAAACATATGAGCAGAAATTATTCTTATCAGTTCAATTTTATTTATTTATATATATATATAACAATATATATATATATATATATATATATATATATATATATTTTTATATTTCTATATATATATATATATATAATAACAAAATTTACTTCTCGATCAATTGTGTTATTGTCTCACTACTGCTAGCTCTATTGATTCTAATTACGAACATTTCAATTGTCGGTTATAATTATAGAGTTCCTCCCTTTTCTATAAAATTAGGTGGCAGTACTGTGAAACTATGAAATAGAATACTGCTAATACAGAGTATTTATATACTCTTTTAACGAGTCGTCTGTCTTGTCATATATATGATAAGTGCGAAGAATTGAATAAGTCCTATATTATGCATGTATATTAGAATCCATAATGACTTCGGTAAAAAAAATGAAAATAAAAACTGTTATCCGCTATCACATCTCAATTTAGAAAACCTGCTTCTTTAAAATTCTGGAATGTTCAGTAAAAATGAAAAATACGATATGCTGAAAATACCCTCATACCAGGCTAATATTAATGCATAGATTCTCTAAAAATCAATCAAACGGTTCAAATATCAACTATGAATATAAAAATTCCATTGTAACAGTGATGGACAACACGGTTGACAAACTCAATAAATCTTCTATCAGCTGTCAAGTGTTGGAAAACTAGGATTACATAAAAGGCAATAAATTGACTGTGTGATTGCTTCAAATAATTATTATCTATTGATATTATTATCTCATTATATTATATTATCTTTATAATTACATTATATTATCATTACATTATTACATTACATTATATTCTCTTTATAATTAATGTATAACGAAATTTTTATAGTTTTCTACGGTCTGCAAAAATATTTTGTTTTATATTTCTTAATACTTTAAAAAAATTTAGAATTTTTATTGTATCATGGAATTAAAAAACATTAGTGCTGAATTAAAAAATATTTTGTATTGCATTTTAATAATACTAAAAAATATATATTACCCAAATTTAATAATTTTTGTTTGTCCTATCAAGAAATATATTTAAGAATGTATTTAACCTCTTTTCCGCACAGTCTCCGTATTTTCCAAAGTTTTATACAACACACATAAAAACAAAATTTTAAGACTCTAGCTACACTGTTTTTAAAAATTACAATTTTGTTTAAAAACTCGATAAGTACTTTCTTTTTAATATTATCGATGAAAAACGAAATCGAATTTCTGTTATAAAATTCAATCTCATTCTTAGTAGCTAGAGACTTCAAAATTTGTTTTAAATTTTACGTGTGTCTTATACAATTTTTATACCCTGAGCCCATTGAAAATGGGAAATCAGGGTATAATGTTTTTGTGAAAATTTATGTAACGGGCAGAAGGAGACGTCGCAGACCATACAAAGTATATATATTCTTGATCAGCTCGATGAGCTGAGTTGATATAGCCCTGCCCGTCTGTCCGTCCGTCCGTCTGTGTGAACGGAGTGATCTCGTAAACCACAGAAGCTAGAGAGCTGAAATTTGACATACATATATACTCCTGAATACCTTACGCTATACGAGTACCGTAAGAGCTAGAGATATGAAATTCACTGTGTAGATACCTGTTATGAATACAAACATTTTGTAATTTTTGGATTTTTGATGCCACGCCCCCTTCGCCCTAAATTTGCAAAAAACGCATTTCAAATACTAGAGACTTGTGCTTCAGCACATACACACATATGAATAACATAATCGTGCCCTGAAAGTTTGAATAAAAAAGTCATGCTAGAAAAAATTAAGCATTTAATTTCCACAACATAAGCCTCTTGCAGCCCAAGCGCATCGCTACGTCAATTGGGCAGTTGGCAGAGCGTGTGCTTGACCGTGCGTCTGTGTGTTTGTGTGTTGCTTGCAATATATGTATATGTAAGCTAAGCATAGAATATTTGAAGTACCGGCACTTCACAGGGCTCAGGGTATCTCCTAGTCGAGCCGGCTCGACTAGAGCATTCTTACTTGTTTTTTGTTATATTTTGGATGCCACGCTCCCTTCGCCCCAAATTCGATAGGAGGTCACCACCAACACAACATCCAATTTTGAAACTTCTAGAACTAACTTCTAAAATTGTAGATTTAAGCCCATATAAATATCCGCCATAGCTTTTAACGCGTGTATACATTTCCAATCTCAACTCTCTAGCATTTCTACAAGTGGTGTTTCTGATATACAGCATAATGTATTATCCTTTTTGCCACGTCCCTAGTACGCATTAAGACATGATTTTTGCATTTTCCGGTTTGCCACGGGAAAATCTTGACACTTTATATGAAGAGATATACTAAAAAATTTTATACGGATAGAAGACGGCAGTATGACGAACATTGCTTAAAACCAATATACTCATTTCATTTTTGAGAATGAGTATAATAAATATAAAATAAAAAAACCTAACATCAATGTACTAGTCAAAGCATATTGCCTCTCCGAATACTTCATACTTTCGTCGCAATTGATATTTGTTTCCACATGCTTCTAAATCATAGGAAACGTTCAATATGTTAAGCTTATACAAAGAGTACAAATTCAGATCACCGTAATTTCTCAAATAATGATAAGCAATACATATGTATTTAAACTAAAATTCGAGTACTTCTCGTATTTACTATATAAAAAACTCTTGGTGGTTTTTTGCTCTTTAGACTCCTAAACACGTTTTTAATCAGCGACCAGGTGATTATTAATGTACTCAAAGTACAAACTAAAATAAAACAAGTAAGAAAACTCTAGTCGGTGGCGCCCGACTAGGTGATACCGTGAACTCAGCGAAGAACCGCTATTCCGTGAATTCTGCTTCTTTTATATACATATATGTACATCACGAGCAACACATACACACACAGTCGCACGCACAAGCACACGCTCTGCCAACTGCGCAGTTGACGTAGCAACTGCGCTTGGGGTGCACGACGCCTATGTTATGGGAAAAAAACGTTTAGTAACTATTTATGTCCGTATATGTTTTCGTCTGTCCGTCCGTGTTAATCAAACTTTCAGGGCATAATTATCTTATTCATATGTGTGTATGTGCAGAAGCACATGTCTCAGTATTTGAAATACGTGTTTTGCAAATTTTGGGCGATGGGGGCGTGGTGTGCAAAATTTAATAAAAAATTGTTTAGTTAGTTCGCAAAAAATTGTATTAAGCACACATAACAAAAGTTTAACACTCTAGCTATAAAGATGAAGTAGATAGAATTTTATAGCTGAATATCGACTCCGATTTTAATAACATAGTGGCTACGTCAACTGTGCGTTTAGCAGAGAGTGGGCTTGATTGTGTGTGTGTGTATTGTTGGTAGAAATGTACATAAATATATACATATTAAAAAAACCGAGCAAGCTCAGAAGAGAGGTTCCTCGCAGGGTTCAGGGGATCTCCTAGTCGAGCAGTCTCGACTAGAGCACTCTTACTTTTTGTTTTTTGCTAAAAGTATTATTGTAATTTTGAACTGCACATGCACAACATGCTCCAAATGACACCATGTCCCCATTTTCAATCCTCCAAGCTTGAACTGTCACCTTAGATCGATCGACAATCGACAAAAGGAATAAATTACATATGGTAATTGAAATTGTGGTTGCTCTTGACAACAAAATGGAACTCAAGCTTTATGAAATAATAATGTACTACACAACAAAGCTTATCAAGTAAGAACTCTTAAATCGAGCACTTTCGACTACGGAATACTCAATCATTGCTAGATATGCATTTTTCCGCCTCGGGCGCCCCGACTAGGAGCTCCCCTGAACCTCGTTCGATCTGTATTTTAAACAAGTAAAAGTGCTCTAGTCAAGACGGCTCGATTAGGAGATACCTTGAGCCCTGCGAAGTGCCGATACTTCAAATATTCTATGCTTAGTTTACATATACATACGCTCAAGCACACACTGTGCCAACTGCACAGTTGACGTAGCGACTGCGCTTGGGCTGCAAGAGGCCTATGTTTTGGAAAATTAAATGTTTAATAACCTTTTTCCGGGAAGGACTTTTTTATTCAAACTTTCAGGGCATAATTATGTCATTCATATGTGTGCACAAGTCTCTAGTATTTGAAATGCGTTTTGTAAATTTAGGGCAAAGGAGCATAACAGCAATCTACACATTTCATTTTCAATGTAAACATTCTATGAATGATCTATGTATATAGTTACATATGTGTATGCATTAAATATTTCTAGATATTTTTGATGAAAATGCTATGATCGTGGCAATAACACAAACTACATTTTTTAACGAACTAAATAATGGAGATTTGCTTCAAAACATTTATCTCATTAAGTGCATTTTTTAAATTATTGAATATTCTAAAAAAAAGCGTATTTCAAATTTGTCTATCTACACAAAGAGTTATTAAATATTGAATTTCCCATAATATAATATTATTTTTATTATTTTCTTTAGCCAGTGATTAAGCAATTCACCTTCATTCTGTCAGTGTTTTATGCGTTTTTTAAATCGAATAAATTGAAATTTTATTGAATATTTCGTTCGTTAATGTACAGCATGCTAAGTGAAGAGACAGCGTGTGATATGAATAATCCAATTACTTAAGTTTCTATAGATAGAACTATATTTTTGCATAATAAAATAAAACAATTTACCTCTAAACATCGTGCTATGTAAATGTAATAATTATATACTTACATACAAATTATATATATAACAATCAGAATATATACATACGTATATATATATATATATATATATATATATATATATATATATATATATATATATATATATATATATATATATATATATATATATATATATATATATATATAATATACGTATGTATATATTCTGATTGTTATAGTTAATGTGTATTTAATATATTTATATTTATTCTATATTCTACTAAAGATAAAGATAATTTTAACAGTTTACTAACAAAACAAATAATTAAATAACACAACATTTTATATGTATGTATTTCATTTAATTTACAGCATTGAACTCATTGAATAAGTGAGATGGCGTTAAATATCTGATCGGTCAGTCAAAAAGTCATATCAGTAATATATATATGATGATGACGTCAACATATTTTGTGATGCGTATATTAATTAGCGAGCTCAATTGGCTACGTTATCTGCTTCATTTCTTTCTTTTTTCGCAGCAAATATATATATTAAACAGTACAATAAATTCTAATTGAAACAAACAGTATGTTCTGCTTTATACGCAGAACAGCACAGCTGGGTATTGCAGCTTCTATATACATATATGTAATAAGTATTATATAAGAAATGCGCTTGACACAGTTCAAAGCACAGCTGTTAAGCAGGTGGGAAATCCTATAAACAGAATCAAGTCAGAAAGTTCAATGACACGGCCAAAACTCAAAAAGCGTTGCAAACTAAATTGCTAATTGCTGTTTGAGATGCGATGCACATGGCGTAAGTGCAAAAAATTAAATTTTTTTTAACAAACAAAAATCGCCTGATAATTTGTATAATTTTTAATGCTAAGCATGTCGGTTAGAGACAGAGAACGACAAACAAAATTGTAGACGGATTTTAATTCTCTGATAAGCCTAAATAGTCGACGAGATTAAATCAGTTTTTGAAAGAGAATTGAATAAAATTCATATTATGCAATACATAAAATAAATCGAATATTCGAAGCGACTAAACAATACAATTTATACAAATATATTTTTAATTAACTAATAGGAAAACTTTTTAGTTTTAAAAACTAATTCGAAGTCATCGTCTTTAAAGATTATGTCTAACTGTCCTAGATTTTCATATCAGCTTCAATTAAAAGTCATCCTTGAGCAAATTATTCCTCACTATCACTGGTCATTTTTCCTATACGTGTTCAGCCGTTTAAAATTTGACATTTATGTTTAGTATTGTATGAAGTTCATAATACTTGGAAAATATTTATAGAATATTATTTACTTTACAAATCACGACAATTAAAAATAAACAGATCACGTACCCACATTCATATGCATGTGTTTACATATTCGCACAAGTTGCGATTGTTCACAGGTAAACAATTCGTGGTTTACCTCAATTATATATTCAGATACATATACATATATATAAACGTCAACAAAAGTGTCAGGCTGTTGTGTTGTTTTAGTTTTCATTCCGTGCGTTGGTGGGGGAACCAAAATATAAGGGAAAGTAATTTAAAGGAAAACAAGTAAGAATGCTCTAGTCGAGACGGCTCGACTAGGAGACACCCTGAGCCCTGCGAAGTGCCGATACTTCAAATATTCTATGCTTAGTTTACATATATTGCAAGCAACACATACATACACACACACAGACGCACGCTCAAGCACACACTCTGCCAACTGCGCAGTTGACGTAGCGACTGCGCTTGGGCTGCAAGAGGCTTATGTTGTGGAAATTAAATGTTTAATAACTTTTTTTCTAGCAGGACTTTTTGATTCAAACTTTCAGGGCATGATTATGTTATTCATATGTGTGTATGTGCCGAGGCACAAGTCTCTAGTATTTGAAATGCGTTTTTTGCAAATTTAGGGCGAAGGGGGAGTGGCATCCGAAATCCAAAAATTACAAAATGTCTGTATTCACAACAGGAATATACATAGTGGATTTCAGGTCTCTAGCTCTTACGGTACGTAAAAGACAAGAGAAGTTATCGAAATTTATCGATAAAAAGAGAATGGGAAGAGTTATCGAATTTTTGAAAAAAAAACTCGTATAGCGTATGGTATTCACGAGTATAGATGTCAAATTTCAACTCTCTAGCTTCTGTGGTTTACGAGATCTCTACGTTCACACAGGCGGACGGACGGACGGACAGACGGACAGGGCTATATCAACTCAGCTCATCGAGCTGATCAAGAATATATATACTTTATATGGTCTGCGACGTCTCCTTCAGCCTGTTACATACATTTTCACAAAAACATTATACCCTGAATTCCCATTTTCAGTGGGCATATGGGTATAACAAATGCATGTCTGTATGCACAGACCAAAAATCAACTGAATACCAGAGGGAAAGCCAATGCATGATAAAGTTAGGAGAAAAACATTAAAAGAAAACCGTTGCGACGGTTCATCGAAAACGAAGAAATCATGAGATCTTCTCACATGGCATATGCACATGTGCACATATGTTATATGCATGTACATATATACATACATATGTATATATATACGAATTTAGTGTCTATTCCTTTTCAGACTCACTCGATGGAAGATTACACGTATATTCAATTCTTTGAAGCAAAATGCAAACGTTAGTATATGTATGTATACATACGAAGACGAATACGCAGTTCTAAAACGTGCGCATTGCATAGAAAAACAAACACAACACGGTATTTTTATCGGCGTTATAATACACACACCAATATTTTATGTACACTCAAACAAATCGTTTGTACATTTCAATGTATCAAATTACTTATAATTGCTATACAGATATTTAATGTTGTCTTCATAGGCGCTTTTCACGGGTTTATTCTAGTGATACATTTCTTATTTCAATAAATTGCTTGTAGTTCTTCATTTCTACATATGTATATAAACACCAAATTTTACTTTTTGGAACGATCGACGTGTCCCACCGTAGAATATTTTTTTGTTAACAAGAGACGAAGCCACAAAACGAGGAGAACCAGACGATGACCACAGCACGCCCGTCCCGCTTACGTTGCAATGCGCGACTAAACTCACTCGAGAAATCGGTCGATGGAATCGACTCTAGGGACTTGCGAGACTCTGACTGAGGCCAGCACAATACAACTGTAATGTAACAGTGTGTTGGTGTGCACATATCTGACTGCTTGTGCACAGTGGACGAAGTTTAATAAAATAAAAAATTTTTAGATTTATTATTTGACATTTAGTAAGGAGTAGAGTAATTTTAATAAGCTTTTATTATTTGATTTGAAATATATATAAGTTAATTAACACAAATAAATGTTCTTCAAAATCATTTCTTTTGCATGAGCATAGACTGTTAGATACATACATACATATGTATATAACAACAACATAACAAGTTGCTTACTATCAATGTTAACAATATTTTTTGTCAAGGGCGCCCAATTTTAAGTGATAATAAGATGGAAAATGTATGTAAGTCTCATTTGAAGTACATATTTCACTGTGCAACGCAACAAGTTAAAAGAGTGGGAAATTTACTGCATAAGAACGACATACATACATACATATGTATGTATGTATATGAGAGTCTGAACATGAGATGTGTTTAATGCTTGGAGGTGACAGCGTGAGTGTAAATAAAATATTTATATTCTTTGTGCATAGTATAGGATAGTTTTTTTTTTTTTTTTTATAGTTAGTTATTTATCGCTTGTTATTACTGTGCTGAATCTAAGTGATGTAATTCCAGTATATGAAATATTAAAGCTATCAAATGAAATTCTGCATACATAAGTTTGTAGTTTTCGAAAGAGTTTTTTATAAGTGCTGATTCTTTAAAGATAAATAGCTGAATAATTTGTAATCAAAGTAAAACAGATGTCTCATATAGCATGGCTGACTCTTTTCTTCTTAAAAAATCAATGAAGCACATAACTAAATACAAGAGACATCAGCAACAATATCAGTTGTGGATATAATGAGAAGAGACACCTGAGAGCGAGTTCAAGTAAACTAGTTATGCAAAACGAAGAAAAACTAAAACAGAAGCTAAAGGAGAAATGTTGTCAGGAGTTCCGACAATGGCCCGACAAGTCGTGTCTGCCAGCAACAGAAAACACGTTACTGGAAAATTCCAGTCAAAACCGTAAAGCCAGACGAGAAATGGAAAATAAAATACAGATTGTCTCAGAAATGTGGACAAACAGCATTTACAAAACGCACATTGTTGAACACTTCACTCACTGCATGTATAAAAATATCGATTAAAAATATAGCATATGATATTCCAGTCGTAATACTGTGACCCAGTCACAAGGGGGAAATATAATCGCTCCCATTCGTATGTACATATAAGTTGTGCACTAACTGTAAAACCTCCAGGTTACCGATTACAGCAAAAGTACTATAGTTTGGAAACGCGTTATTATCATTGATACAATAATTATAATGAAAGTAGGAAATCGTGGCATAATAGTTTTCTTCAAATGTATGTAACAGGCAGAAGGAGGTGTGGCAGGCCAAACGAAGTACATACATATGTATGTATGTACATACATATATTCTAGATCAGGGCGATGAGCTAAGTCGATTTAGACCTGTCCGTCCGTGTGCAGCTTGAGTTTGGAAATCATGCCCACTTCGTCCCCTAGTCTATTTAAAAAACTATTGACTTGTGTTTAGGCAAATACACATACATATATGTATGAGTTACAAGGCATATTGCACAATTGATCCAGTTAGTGTGATACGTATTGCTTGCAATATACCTACAAATGTGCATAGATATGTAATGTCCTAGTCAACCACTCTTTCTTATTTAACAAGTAAGAATGCTCTAGTCGAGACGGCTCGACTAGGAGATACCCTGAGCCCTGCGAAGTTCCGATACTTCACATACACACACACAGGCGCTCGCTCTGCCAACTGCGCAGTTGACGTAGCGACTGCGTTTGGGCTGCAATACGCCTACGCTATGGGAAATACAATATTGAATACCTTTTTTTCTAGAAGGAGTTTCGTATTCAAACTTTCAGGGCTTATGTTATTCTTATGTGTGTATGTGCCGAAGCACAAGTCTCTAGTATTTGAAATGCGTTTTTTGTAAATTTAGGGCGAAGAGGGCGTGGCATCCAAAATCCAAAAATTACAAAATGTTTGTATTCCCAACAGGCATCTACGGTACGTAAAAGAGACGAAAAGTTATCGAAATTTATCGATAAAAAGAGAACGGGAAGAGTTATCGAATTTTTGAAAAAAAACTCGTATAGCGTATGGCATTCAGGAGTATACATGTCCAATTTCAGCTCTCTAGCTTCTGTGGTTTATGAGATCGCTGCGTTCACACAGATGCACGGCCGGACGAACGGATAGACGGACTCAACTCAGCTCATCGAGCTGATCAAGAATATATATACTTTTTATGGTCTGCGACGTCTCCTTCTGCCGGTTACATACATTTTTACAAAAATTTTATACCCTGATTTCCCATTTTCAATGGGCTCAGGGTATAAAAATTGTGTTGTTCAACCCCATTAATAATAATAAATATAGTTAATGTGACTGGAAGGCAATTAAAAACCATTTATTCGCAATAAAACTATGCTTGGTAATTGAGAAACAATAAATTAAGGAAGTAGAGATTTTCTGCTCTACTTTGAAATGATCGCTTTAGATACTAATAAAATGCATGCACGCAATCTAGGTAATCCCGCAGAAAATCTATTTGTCTCTAAAACAACACATATAGGCTATATAAGTATATTTATAGATCCATTACTTTGGCATTTTCCGGTTTCGTCAATTGTTTTAGATTCTACAATTTGTGCGTCAGAGCAGTGTTGAAGTATAAAACCGAACATATAGAAAAGCTTCTTTGTCATACATATATATACATAAAAAAAATAAAAACTAATTTTACGGTAGAATACTTATAAATATAATATAACGATATGTTGAATTTTAGTGCAGAAAATTTATTTTAATTTATTTAATTTATTTAAAATATATTTTAAATACGTTGGTCTGATTGTAGAAGTGCTAGAGAATTGAGATTTCAAATGTATACTCAAACTGGCAGCTCAAGATAAGATAAATAACTATGGCGCATATATACATACATACATATATCTACGGCCATTGGTGGTGTGGCGTATCGGGTAAGACTATATCTTCAACAGCTCTATAACTAGGACAACCCAATTTGGCACTATACTTACTGTTACGTACTATAAGGATCGACTATAAATTATATATCAACGTCCTTTATAATTTTTTAAACTCTGTGATATATTGTGCACTATTGATACTAGAGCCTGAAACTGCTAGTTATACTCGGGTTGACGTCTCAAGATAAAAAAGTTATGTCGTATATATCTACGCCCACAGGCGGAGCGGTGAGCCGCATATATCCTACAGTTTTAGTGCGCGAAGTTACTGGTGACTTCCAATATCGATGTCCAACAACAAAAAATACATTAAAAATATGATAAACAAGTAAGAAAGCTCTAGTCGGCGATGCTCGACTAGGGGAAAAAAAAAAAAAAAAAAAAAAATCTAAATTCTAAACCGGAGTTTTACCCATGAAACTAAATGCAAAATTTAGAGATTCTAGCTCCACAGACGACGGAGATATAATTTAATACCTGAATTTCGACTTCGTTTTGGATAGCAATAAAACGAGAATATGTATTGAATATCCTAAACAAACTCGATATGAGAGTGGTATCTATGTACATAGGTAGCTACATAAATTTAAAAAACGAACAGATGGACGGACGGTCATACGGTCGGACGGATTGTCACATGGACGTAGAGACAAATAGATAGGGATAGATCGAATCTGCTCTTCTCCCTGAAAAAGAATATATACTTTATGCGATCTGTTACTCTTTCTTCTGCCTGTTAGATAGCTTTTAACAGAAACATTCCCCGAGTTTTCCTTTTCCATGCGTTAAATATTTAAATTATACCTAAATCGTAGATTCTAGCCAGGGCCCTAGAGATAATATTAATGGTTAACAGTTACATAACAAACCCATTTTGATCGTTTTTTTTTTTTTTTTTTTTTTTTAAATAAACAGCTTATTGTTTAAAATGAAAATATTTTCCATACGAAGAATATTTGATTTTCTTATGACTTATCATTTTATGCCTTTTATATCCAGGTGGCTCGCATATATACATATGTATATAGATAATGAACGGCACACACATTTGTACAATAAAGTACAGTATTTGAGATAGACCTAAGAAAAACGACGTCATTAAATACACTTTCGTAATAATTTACGGTTAGATAATAGAATATTTAGTCATGGGATTCTCCTTATGCATAGCGGTCACATAGAACTGATAAGCTTAGTGATGAAATCATCGTTATTAGCAGTCAAACAAATTGAAAATTGTTTATCTTCATTCTCACATTACGCTCATTACAAATATAAAAAAATCGATCAGTATGTAAATAAAAGCGACTAAGAGAAAGTTAAAAAGTTGATAGAGAAATCTCGTAATACATAAAACTCATGGCTCTATTTCCTTTACAAAGATGTTTTTCGAGAGTTGACTTTTGCCTCATTTGATAATTATTTATAATTTCCACCCATATACAGGGCTTGGCACTGCTTAACAACCCAGCACAATATTTCAAGGTCACTCACTGGGCAGTCGTTATGTGATTTAATCGTTAAGGAAGTAAAATTGCCATATTTTTCATCCTTTAAACATGTGCAGCTTACCATTTTACTTGTTTCTTTAGCCATGACTTTATGAATGTATATGTATGTCACGTTCTGTTAATAAAAAGTATTTTGAATATATTCACACGAAATATTTCATAATTTTCACTTTCTATTTGTAGCTCTACAAAGATATCTATTTGATGTAGACAACTTTTTGTCGTGTATTCTGAGACGCTCGATGTCAAAAGTGCGAATGAGCAACAGCAAAGTTTCTTTATGTTCTGCGTCTTATAGAGTGCCGAGTTGACGACGGCGAAAGCAAATCTACGATAAGCGCGTTTGCCGTTGAGAGTACAAAAACCACTTCGCACCGTTGGTAACCGCGTGATTATAAAAGAAACGAAAAAAGAGAGCGCGAGTGAGAGAGGAGAGAAATTATTATTGGAGTGCGAGTGTGGGGGAGAATGTTTGTGTGTAGGTCTTCTTAAGTGTACATATGTGTTAATTCTCTCGGTTGCTGCCACTGACCTTCTAGTTGGCCACTCACTGTGACCTTCTACAAACTATTCCCATGTTTTTCGCTCTGATATTTTATTTGGTAGCTGCTTACGCACTACACTCACGAGTGTACTTTGTACTTTATTGCATGATATAAACTCATTCACATATATACTAAGCGGTAGTGACGTAACAAAGTACCTAACATTCACTCATATATGTAGATTGTTTGACTTGACAAGGTGTCAACTTTTTGAGTTAACAATTTCTCGATTGAGAAATGAACATGGAGTCGGTGGTGCCAGACTAGAAGATCCCCGTTCGATCTGCATTGCTAAAAATACTGCAGATCCTGCTTTACAATAAAAGCTTTAAAAACTAAATTCAATTTGAACATTTTAGCCAATAGCGGCATCTATGTTTTCATTCGATAGAGCAGCTGACAATTCGCTATCCATAGCGCCATCTAGCAACTCTAAACTAAAACTTGCGGTTCTTACAATTTTTTATATGCAAGCAGTCCAATGTGTGTGCATTTCACATTTTCGGAGTGCTCGTTATCCCAGCTGAAGTTTGGCTGGAACTTAAACTGACATCAAGCAAGTGCTCAAAACCAACCAAAAATAAAGCAATTAGTACAGTTTATAAGATTGGTAACAGTGTCAAAACTCGTGAATTTTTATACAAATCAACCAATTTCCGAACTGTTAACTTAACAGACCGCTTTGCATAAACTAGTATTACTCAATCCGTGCGTGTTTGTTTGGTCAAACGTTTTACTTAATAAATTTTGTGACTTCATGCATGCACGTGTTTATTATATTTTTTTTTTCCATTTTAGAAAAATGCAAACTCATTCATATATTGGGTTAATATTCAACTGACCTTCGATGTAAATAATTGGCAAATTTGAACCGGTGTTCAAAATTTTGGAGACTCTAGCTTTAAAGGCGTGGGAGATATAATTTAATAAGAGAATTTCCATATTGTTCTAATCGATAACAAAATTAAAAACTATCGTTTATTTTTTGCTATAGCTCTTATAGGTTCTAAGATCGACGTGATCACACATGCGTTCAGAGGGACGGACGGGCATGGCTATATCAAAACAGCTCGTCTCAATCAAGTATATATATACTTTATGACCTCTCATACATTTATGACATTTCATACATCAAGCTATGCAAATAGTTACATATATGTATACAGAAAAAGATATTCCAATAACGAAAACTCTCTCTCATGAACAACACCTCTACCTCTCTCCCTGGGGTTATATACATACATTATATTAAATGATGTTGAACATTTATTTACATTTTATAGCGAAAAAAATATAAATTTGTTTAAATAAATAATATATAAAAAATACTATATTAAAATATAAAAAAAATGTATTCAATAAAGTCCTCACATAGTCAAACATTTAAAAGTGAGTATATATTTATGGATGTGCTTCTGCAATCAATTTGCGCTGAGTGATGCAACGCAGTTCAGTTAGTGTGAATAGCAGCGAAATAATATGAGATGAGAATAATCAGCATCGGCTTGGATAATATCTTACAAAGCGAGGACAATAGTGCATCAAATTGATAACAAATCACAAAGATTTGAACAAAGTATCGTAGTGTTTGGTTCACATAATTGGTTAAGCAGTGTCACAAACCAAACCCATCAATTTGTACTTCATGAGAATTCCGTAGCAAGTACACAAACCCATAAATACTCATGTTGAGTTCGAGTGTTCGACAGATTGTGTGGCGCCCTCTATAAGTCAAAGATATATTCACAGTTAAAACGGTCAATGGCTAATGGCTTCTTCGTCCAACGCCACCTAATGTTGAATTAATTTCCATAACTATCGCCAACCACATAATTATAGCTTATAAAAATATGATATACTTCAGGGTAAGGTGAATGATTGTTGTCTTTGCTGCTATTTAACTATAGTCCTTAGTCTCCGTATTTACTATTTGAAATTTTTATTTATTATATTATATTTAATGAATGCAGCAGACGGGCCTTTTTTACAGTTATATTGATTAGTAATCTTTGAGTTTTAAGTAGTATTTAATTGAAAAGTATGCCATAAGAACTAATTGCAGATACGGAATCATCAATATAGAAAATTTGCACTTAAATTGTGTAACTATAATTTTTTTTGTTATTGGAAGGCGGTCAACAATAACTTCTTCGTTCCATTTTGAGTTTCCAACTGTAAAACTATTTAAGTAAGTTTTTCCCGATTTGATATACCCCACGTGCGCGTAGGTATATCCGTGGGTGAGAGGACAATATTCAATATTCATCGGACACTCAAAAGATATAGTTCAACTTCCAGATGCGCAAATCAGAAGTATTATGTATGTGCATTTCTTTTTTTGTTTTCAATTTCAATTTCTCTATCCAACTAATGCATTGTCATGATAAGGATGATGCAAGATCACCCAATCGACTGCTTTTTATTTAGAGAAACGATTCAAATTGAACGCATCCCTTAAACTTTTGATTAATAATGATGGATGAGCCTGAATAAAAGATATTGTGTAATCTTTAAAATTTAACCATCAATTCCTTATTTGATATATACATATTTAAGAAAAATAATCATTTGTTAAGTTTGAAGGAATAGGAATAGGAAAGGAATTGACTCATAAAAAATAAATAAATATATATATAATAACAAGTATATATATATATATATATATATATATATATATATATATATATATATATATATATATATATATATATATATATATATATATATATATATATATATATTTATATATATATTTATTTATATATAGATATATATATATACAATATGCTTTGAAGTAATAATGAAATAATCTAGAGAGATATTTGTCTAAAGCCTGTCCTTCATTGTCTGTCCATTGTTTCAAAAAATACAGGGTATAATTATAACAAAAACCCGGTGCAGTTGCGCGCCGCTGTCAGACGTCAATCATTATTATGATCATGATGATGATGATGATTATGGTAAAAGAGCAAAAAGAGAGCCAGTCGGGCCGGCTCACTGTAAAAAAAAAATGTATATATATGTATATATATATATATATATATTGTCGCCTATTGGGCTAAGGAGGATAGCGAACTTTTCATCAGACGCAGCCAGTCAGCCCAATTTTATTCACGCTCACATTTTGATTCCCGTTTCATTTATTCGGGTCTTGCAATCAGTTGTTGCCGCAGTCGCAATCGCAGTTGTTGTTGGCTTATCTCAGCCTCTCTACCGCCCTTTCTACCCTTTTCACGGCATTCAATTTCCCCCTTTTTTAACGTTGTGCATTGTTTTTTTCGACTGCCTTGTTCGGTTCGATGCAGGGATTTTGCAGGCTCCTGCCGTCGTGTAATACTCTGTACGCTCACATTTTTCGGGTATATTTATATGACATCATAAACTCATATATATACTTACAAACTTTGAAGTAATTTAACAAATAATATATGTTAGTTTTGTAATAATTCAATCACATATTAAAATTAAGCTTAAGAATATAATAAGTGATATTTAGAATGTTAATTATTGCCTATTCATATGCGAGGGTATCTCATAGTCTATGCTTCACTATGAAAGACAAATTATTTCTTGTTTGTTGTTTATTGTGCAGCTGCTTGGGTTCAGCTCTTAGCTACTTTTTATACCCTGAGCCCATTGAAAATGGGAAGTCAGGGTATAATGTGTTTGTAAAAATGTATGTAACGGGCAGAAGGAGATGTGGCAGACCCCATGAAGTATATATATTCTAGGTCTGGGCGATGAATTGAGTTGATATAGTAATGCGCGTTGCTTCGCAATCCGTGCGTGTGAATGTAGGGAAATTGACTACGATATTTATACAAATTTATGATTTAATGCAAAAACAAAAAACATTAAAAATTTAATAACAAGCCCATATACGTAGCTTATGCGCAGAAAACGTAAAGGTTACTCATGCGTGCGTATGTCGGTGTGTTGGGCTTGATTTCTTAATAATGCGGAAAAAATTAGAATGATTAGAGCATCAGCTTTTGGAACGTCAGGGTATCTTCTAGTCGGGTACCGTGCCGCCTATAGCATCTTACTTTATTTTTTTTTGTGTGCTAGTTGATCCTAATAATAAGGTTCGGAAAATGTTCAAAATCAACTAGCTGGCTAGGCGTAGGTGTTTATTGGTACTTCAGAAGCTTTGATGCGGGCAAGTCAAACTTAGAAATAAATAGATTAAATAATATAAATATATATATAAATTAGACTATATTTCGTTTCAGAACTTCAGCATTTACAGATCGAGTGTCGTCCCAGCTCTTTCCGACTTTCCGGAATGTGCAAAAACCGTAAATAAGTGGTGGGATATGAGTGCAAACATTCTATGCTTTCGCCCAAAAACTACATTCTGTTTCAGCGATTTTATTGTTGCTGCGCCCATCAAACTTACCCCTCATTCCTTTCCTAATTACAAATAAGAGTTGGGTTGAGCGTGCAATGGGCTGGAGATTCGGAGAGAGATTCCTCATGTGATGCGATGAAGCGATATAGAAATGCATTGCTATGACTAGTAGATAATTTATTTAAATATTATAAATTTTATATTGCATAAACTTTTTCAGTTATTCATAAACGATGAAATCATGTTTTCCTTGGGGTTGTTTAATCTTAAGTGACAATAGGGGAGGATCGGATCGAGTCGTGTCGCTTTTTCACTTCGATTTAGTGATTCACTCCGCATGAGAAACAGTGTGTTTTTATATTGCTGATGCTTATATTACCTGATTTTTTTTACCTTGCAGTTCATTCACCTTCGAGAACCGCTCCAAAGCGAAACTGCAATGTATAAGAAATAACCTAGAAATAAATAAAACAATAGCTGTAATGTCTGACGTTTACATTTTGCAATTGCAATCATATTTAACATTTAAGAGAATAAGGATTATTATTATTAGTATTACAATAATTTGAAAGTCGAAGATTGTCCCTTACTTAGCTGTATATATATACTTATACTTATACTTATATATATATATATATATATATATATATATAAGTATATATATAAGTACTTATACTTATACTTATATATATATATATATATATATATATATATATATAAGTATAAGTATAAGTATATATATACAGCTAAGTAAGGGACAATCTTCGACTTTCAATATATATATATATATATATATATATATATATATATATATATATATATATATATATATATATATATATACATATATATATATATATATATATATATACATATATATATATATATATATATATATACATATATATATATATATATATATATATATATATACTCTGAGTCTATAGGATATAGATCCATTTAGTGAGAGATATTTTCGGAAAAGCACGGAAATTAATTTTACTGAGAAACGAAACTAGCTTCTTCATCACAATCCCAATATATACGAAAACTACGAATTTCTGTGTAGAAAATGAGTCAAAAAGGTGTGTTTACAAAGCGGCGGCACAAACAAAAAATCTTCGACATCACTGCCTGCAAGATTATTGCACAAGGACAACCTCATGATCACTCTGAGCTGATCATAATGATGGTGCTGTGCACGTTTGTATGTGTGCGCAACTAAAACATAATAGGGAGAGCGGTCCATAGGAAAGCGAATACCTAGCAGAGCAATCGTCGCGTTTTGCTGGCAACCCGTTTTTTAGGGTTTCCAAAGGGGATGGTGTTGCCTTTTCCCGTTCTACAAAGCAAATTGCGTTTCACCCCTTTGCGTAAATGAAATAGAGACAAGGGCAGGAGACAGGGGGCAGGATCGCTTCGAAGTTCAATGTTTTTGCGCGCGCGTCGCAGTATTGAATTTTTTTTTAAATTTTCAACGCATTTGGCGATTTTAGTCGTTGAAAGTGCGTGGATGGACGTGCAACGGGCTAAGAAAAAAAAATGAAAGAGTAACAGTGCTGAAATGTAAGAAAAATAAAATATTGAAAACAAAGTTTTTTATTTAATAGCACTGTAATATATGTATTAGTCATTTGGCAAAAAAAAAAAAAAACAAACAAAAACAAAAAATAAATAAGTTAACGAATTCAGATACAATAAATATATATCGAGTGACGATTGTGAACGGACGCGGTGTGCGCATATTTTTATCTGGATTGGATTTTGCGCATTTGAAACTTTAAAGTGTAAACTGTCAAAGAGAGCGAGCTAAACAGGAGAGCAAAAACGCCGACAAAAGCGAAAAACACCGATAAAAAATAAACCAGACAATTATTATTTATAATTTATTTTAGAGTTTCGATTGTAGAAATGTTAAACTTGTTGATAAAAATCAAATGAAACTTTTTTCAACAAACTACACAAAACTTACCAAACTTCTACAATAATTGGCACAAAATTGATAAAATAAAAAAAAACATGTGGCTTTTGGTAAGCTTTTCAGTAAACTTTAAACAAATTTGTTCGTCAGATTGCTTAACAAATCCAACTGTGAATTTCACATTTTTAAATAATTATTTGCCCTACAACATTTATGTCTGTGTGTGTATGCCAGTGTGTGTGCAAGTGCGTTTGCCTGAAACTTTTTAAAAATGGCCGCTGTATACGAGGGAGGAGGATAGCATCATGGTCATCCACTTTTAGCTGTTGCTTAAATTGTTCCATTACATTTTTGAGAAATAAGATTATTATTTTTAATTAAATCAAAATTTTACTTTTATATTTATTTATTTAAAAAAATATAAAAGAATTATAGCTTAGACAAACGAAAGTATACAAGAATTAGTATTTATATATCATTTTTTTAAGCACACGTGTATACATATAAAATTTTGCATTTGTTTAAAAAAACAAAATAAGATAAAATAGGAGCGGCAGATAAAAAGAAACTCAGCAAATTTCGAAAAATATATGTTTCTCCGTCCTTTTGGACATTTAGAAATTTTGTCGTAACTGAAAATCCAGTCTCATGAACTCGGTTTTGTATATTCAGGGAAATCAGGCAGTCTTTGATCAGGACGAAGAAAAATGTCGACCTAGTCATGTCCGCCCGTCTGCCCATTCGTATGAACATGTGAAACTCACGAGCTAGAGACTTAAAAAGATTAATATAAACTCGTTTAGACTTTCGTTTGGCTACCAACTGCTACCATTAAGTAACACGGAAGTTATTAAACGAAATGTTGAGCCTTTAAGCAATTGGCTGTAATATTTTATATTGTGAGAAATCAGAAATACAATAGAATTATGCTGGAATGACTAGGTGTTAATTAAAGCCGTGGTTTGCTTCGAAGTGTAGTGGCGATGATGCTCGAAGCGACTCATCACACTCATATCGATCATAGACAAGCTAAGTTCTTAATTTCTTATTTGTTATATTAATTTAATAGGCTAGAATCAATAACTAAATCGCTGGATATTCTCGCTCAAAAGCTGTAGAAGATCCAGTGTCATCCTATTCGCCACACCGCCAATGGGCGTTGTTATATCTTCCATAACTTTTTGATCTTGGGGTGTCTACGGTGTGTCTATTCCAAAACTCAACTCTCTAGCACTTCTACACTAAGATACAGGATAATGCATTATACCATTTGCCATGCCCCTTGCGGGCGTATCGGGAAAATCTTGACTTTTTATCTGACGAGGGTATACACGAGTATATATTTCAAATTTTAAGTCTCTAGCTTCAATAGCGTAGAAATGGTTTAAATTCATACGGACAGCATGACGGACATTTCAGTTTGGTTAAGTATAATAAGTAAGGACTTGGGTTGCAAATCGCTTATGTTATGGGAAATTAAAGTTTAATAACTTTTCTTGTAAATAGAGTTTTTTGTTCAGATTTTCAGATTATTATGTCATTCACAAGTCCTTAGTATTCGAAACACGTGTTTTGCAAATTGGGGCCAAATGGGGCATGGTATCCAAAATTTAACAAGCAACTGCGTTCGGACTGCAAGAAAATTAAATGTTTAATAACATTTTTTGTGGATGGACTTTCTTATTCAAACTTTCAGGGGATGATTATGTTATTTATATCTCTGTATGTGCCCAAGCACAAGTCTTTAATATTTGAAATGTTTTTTTTTTTTAATTTTGGGCGAAGGGGAGTGGCATCCAAAATCAAAAAATTAGAAAATGTTTCTATTCATAACAGCTATAGTGAATCTAATGTCTTCAGCTCCTACGGTACACAAAATCGAAGAAGAGTTATCGAAACGGGAAGAGGTATCGAATTTTTCAAGAAAACTCGTAGTGCGTGTGTTATTCTCATGTACATCTATACATACGGACGGACAGAGGGACAGACGAACAGGGCTATATCAACTCAGCTCGTCGAGCTGATCAAGAATATATATACTTTGTGGGGTCTGTGATGCCTCCTTCTGCCTGTTATATACCTTTTTACAAAAACAATTTACCTTGATTTCCCATATTCAATGCGCTCAGGGTATAACCAAATTGTATTAAACACACATAAAACTAAACAAATTTTTAAGACTATCTATAATGATGATTTGATAGAATTTGATAACTGAATATCGATTTAGTTTTTAACTGATAATATTAAAACAAACAAACTTGATCTACTCGTGTTATACAGATTCAGAGATCGACGCGTTTAAAAATACGGATAGACGTACGGAAGGACAGACAGACGGACGGACTAAATCGACTCGTGTTGTCTCCCTGATCAACAATATATATACTTTGTGGGGTCTGCCACGCCTCTTTCTCCCTTCTTTTTCTCTACTTCGTTTTATACCCTGAACCCATTGAAAATGGGAAAAACGGTTAGTGTTTTTGTGAAAAGTATGTAACAGGTGGAAAGGGCTTGGCAGACCCCATAAAGTGTATATATTCTTTCTTACTTAATAATTAGAGTTTGGAATCTTTAAAATTATTTAAATTATTTTGTAAACAGTAATTAAAAACAAATAAATTACTTGCCACTTTTAAAATGATAAAGTTGGATTCAGAAAGTAAAGCTCTCTTTATTTTAGTCGCGTAACCTGACTATACAAAATCATTACAAAATTTTTAATCCTTGAATCCATCGAAAATGAGAAACAGGACATAACGGTTTTGTGAAAATGTATGTAACAGCCAGAAGGAGCCGTGGCAGATGCACCGTCTTTAAGGAAATAATATTAATGTAAATAAAATGTTTTTGTACTCCATTTTTAGAGCCATGGAATCCGTCGCATACAATTTGATCGTAACAGAAACTGCCAACTATATAGGAGCTATGTAACAACCCTTATCGCTGACAGCAAAGGGCCACCTCTACTACTACCAACCCGAAGAGGTCGAATGGTCAACCGAATATATGTACATATATATAGCGGTCAGAGAGTCAGAATAATAAAAACAGAAGACAAGGGTTGATGGAAGCCAACACACAGAGTGCAGTTCGAGCATAACTGCAATAGGCCTGCTTGAATATTCAGCTGGGCAGTGAAATAGCCAATGGTCGAAGTGTCCAATTCAAAATGGCAACGCTAAAATAGGTTACACGCTATGCAATTGCTGCAATACTAACTCATTTTTCGATATTATCTGAAATATCTAAAAGTCTATTTAAACAATATCACGAAAAGTAAGAATATTGCAGTCGCCTGTAAATGACTGCATACATAATAGATAAATCTTTTGCAATGCAGGACAGCTCGTATACTAGGTCTAGCGGCTTGGTTATATATTATTAAATAGTATCCCTGGATCTGTCTTCAATAACACCGCACATAATAGCGCTTATGTAGTAGATCTGTTATGCTCCAGATGACAGTTTCCATAATACTTATGGCACTGGTAAATAATCTAAAGTAACCTCAAAATGTTTTTCATTCATACAAGCAGACGATTGTTTAAATCTAGTATAATAATCTATTAATCAATAATCTGTCAATTACTCAAATTCTCAGTAGAAGCTATCAGTTTTATTTTGGTGAATACTGAGTTTGAACAAATTACCTGCACTTTAAATGATTGAGTCGAATCATGGACAATGCTTAAAAAGTATGCGTATGTGTTTATGTGTTGATTGCAATATAAACATATCATGTTTGGAATATCGGCTCTTCGCAGGGTTCGGGGTATCAATAGTCAAGCACTCTCGACTAGAGCACTCTATCTTCTTTTATTTTTATACCCTGAGCCCATTGAAAATGGGAAATCAGGGTATAATGTTTTTGTGAAAATGTATGTATGTATATAAGGCAGAAGGAGACATCGCAGACCCCACAAAGTATATATATATATATTCTTGATCAGCAGTACGAGCAGTACGAGCTTTTTTCAAAAATTCGATAACTCTTCCCGATCTCTTTTTATCGATAAATTTCGATACCTTTTCTTCCCTTTTGCGTACCGTAAGCGTACTGGAGACATGAAATTCACTGTAAATGTTAAAAAAAACGCATATATATATATATATATATATATATATATATATATATATATATATATATATATATATATATATTTATATATATATATTTATATATATTCTTGATCAGCTCGATGAGGTGAGTTGATATAGATCTGTCCATCCGTCCTTCCATCTGTGTGAACGCAGCGATCTCGTAAGCCGCATTTCGTATACTCGTGAATACCATACGCACTACGAGCTTTTTTTTTAAAATTCGATAACTCTTCCCGATCTCTTTTTATCGACAAATTTCGATACCTTTTCTTCCCTTTTGCGTACCGTAAGCGTACTGGAGACATGAAATTCACTGTAAATGTTCAAAAAAACGCATTTCAAATACTAGAGACTTCGGCACACACACACACACGTATTAGCCCAAGCGCAGTTGCTACGTAAACTGCGGAGTTGGCAGAGCGTGTGCTTAAGTGTACGTCTGTGTGTGTGTACGTGATGCTTTCAATATATGTATATGTAAACTAAGCATAGAATATTTGAAGTATCGGCAATTCACGGGGCTCACGGTATCTCCTAGTCGAGCCGTCTCGACTAGAGCACGCTTACACTTATGCCCTGTACTGTTTATTTATTTTATTTAAAGGATAAAAATAAAATGTTTTTTCTGCCCGGTTTCGACTCAAAAGAAATAATTTGGAACATTTTGCATTTGAGTGCTTACAAATTCTACAAAATGTTATGTAAAATGCCAAACATTGTATATAACATTCCACATTAGCCCATCTGTCTTAAATCTATAAATAACAAGGTATCTTACAAATATTTTAATGCAATTAAATGTTCTTCGTGCTTCATATTGCATTGAGAAGGGCTAAGAATGGGCATGAGGTTGGGGGTTGGCCGCCAATACTTTCCGCTACCTGACAAGCCCCTTAGCGTCATCAGCAGGTGAAAAGAGTGAAAATGCATTTTCCATGTTTGCTGCTATTCAAATTGCTTAATTGCGTATTAAATATGCAGAAAAGTAGGCAGAACGCAACAAAAAAAAATATGTATGTGTATGTGTGACGGTATGGATATACATACATATATAGTCGGATAACTAACCGTTGACAAAATTGTCCTGTGGCTAACATGTACGTGTGTGTATGTTGACGTCTGTGAAAATTTTTGTTTCAACAAGCATTACCGTTCTTGACAGCTTCCTGGCATCGGACAGCCACAGACCAATTGCTTCCTAGCCTCCCAACGCCCCCATAGACCCACAGCACTCAACCCATCAAAGTGACAGCTGATTTGCCGTTGAGTAAGCAATCCAAATAGCCGAAAGGTTAAAAGTCAACAGAAGGAGTCGGAAGGTATAAAATCTGCTACTGCCGTTTCAAATTTATTTTTGGATACCCTTTTTATACCCTGAACCCATATGACAATGGTGAATCAGGGTATAATGTTTTTCATTAAACGTATGTAACAGGTAGAAGGAGATGTGGTAGCCCCCATAAAGTAAAAATATTCTTGATCGCTCGACGAGCTGAGTCGACTTGGCCATGTCAGTCTGTCCGTATGTATGGACTCCTCGATCCCAGAGTCTAGAAAATTTAGAGAATTAAAATATTTGCTGTAGGTCCCTATATATAGCACGTGGTGAATGAGTTTGTTTAAATAAATCGATAACTATTTCCGTTTTAATGTTATAAATTTTAAACGAAATCGAAATTCAGCTAAAAAATTATATCTAACACATCTAGAGTTAGCGTCTCCAAATCTTACTTACTCCAAATCTTACTTACTTCTTTATATGAGTATTTCGCGTAAGTAAAAACATAATACAATTTTGGAAATGGTGGGCGAGTATTTCGACTTTAAGATATGTCAATGTCCCATATTTTGTTTTACATTAAATTGAACTTTTCATAAAATATTTAAATGCTCTTAATAAAATAAATCGAAAGTAAGAAAACTCTAGTCGAACTAAACTCTGTCCGACTAGGAGATAGCCTAAGCTCCTCTCGATCTGAGCTTTTGACTATACTCCCTAGCCTTTATCTATTATACACTGATATAAAATTAAATAAAATTTTAAGCTAATACTTATTCGATAAAGCAGCTGATAATTATCAATCCGATGAGCCATGAACATGAGATTCTTATAGAACGCTAGATGCACGCAGTTCAATGTGTGTCTGCACAAGTATAGGAAAACTGCCTTTTGCTTAATAGATTATGTGTGACTTAATGGATATTAATGAAATTTTCTGCAAATCATCTATATATAAATACGCTTTATTTGCAACTATATATGCATATATTCAAAGTTCAGTTTTCAGCTTCTATATCGTTAGCGGATAGACGCACGGACAGCAGACGGACAGTGCACAAAACCAATTTACTTATTTCACTTCGTGATTGTGGTAAAATACTTATGAATATGAATCAAAATATAAGGGCTATGAATACAGGGTATATACTAGTCGTATATCTTGTCCTCTCGAGCATATCTACATGTTTGACGAGACTTTTAAATATGTGTTGACCCGTACGTTCTTAATAGAATTTCCATTTATGCCCATTAGCCCCTCACATTCTGAAATTAACGAATATATATTGATTTCTTCGGATTGCTCATTGACAGTTGATAAATTAAGTGCTTAAATTAAAGCAACAAATGATGAATGCGAAATTCTGAAAGAGGCGATTTTCGCCGTTTTCGTTGTTATTATGGGTGTTCAGTGCTTCAGATGTACCTATTTTGTAAAGCCCAAGTCTCCACTATACGAAAGTGAATTCAATTGTAAAATTCCAGATTTAGTGCTATTTATTACGACCCAACGCAATTAATAGACGCTTACGGATAGATTAAAAAAACCCAATTAGCAACTTACTTGCAGCGTCTGCTCGTCAGAAAACTTTAGGCAAACAAACGTAAGAGCAAAAAAATTCTAGCTTTGTAAATCAATTAGAAAATTTCCAAAGTTTTGCGCTTAGTGTTGAAAATTGCAATCCAAGAATCGGAAATTCATGCCACCGCATGACCCGACGGAACATTAGTAATAATGTCTGTGGGGTAAATGGCTGCCTGACTGACTAGCTGTCAGTTGTATTGTGCTGTGACTTTTTAACCTAATGAATAATAAATTGGGCCAATTGTCACGCAAGAGCAACGTGCACAGACGCCGACAAAAGGTGTTGGAGAATGGCGAGCAGAGCTGCTAGTTAACTGTAAGGATAACGCCTTTTCCAGCCTTTGCTCAATTGCTTACCTTTTTGGGATCTATTTCGACTGCCAACCAGGATATCCAAATTGTAGACACATTTTCCTACTTTCTCGCAGCTTTTACCATTTCACGTTTGTTATACCAATACACCAATACCATGTAAACAAATATGTTGTTAGAGGGCAACACACTCTGTAGTGTTTTTGTTTAACGAGGAACAGCAAATGCCTAGATATTACAGAACTTATGTTATATATATATATATATATATATATATATATATATATATATATATATATATATATATATATATATACATATAAATTTATATAAATATATTTATATTTATATATATGTATTAAATATTACAGAACTTATGGTATTTTCTAGTCTATTATTCCCAACGTGAAACGAGGAACAGCAAATGCCTAGATATTACAGAACTTATGTTATATATATATATATATATATATATATATATATATATATATATATATATATATATATATATATATACATATAAATTTATATAAATATATTTATATTTATATATATGTATTAAATATTACAGAACTTATGGTATTTTCTAGTCTATTATTCCCAACGTGAAACTGAAGCATGTTCACTTGCTTTTGCTTTGCTCCAAATGTCGCTTTCGATAGATTTTGGCATTTGTTAGCTTCTATACAAGTCACTGGGGAAATTGCAGCCAAATGCTGTTACAGTCGAATCATTAGCTGTAGGTGGCAGCTACTGCAATTATTGTTATTGTTGTTATCGTTTTTATTGTATATTGTTTAAATTGTATGTACGATGAAGAAGTAATTAGCATATTGAAACCTTTTAGCCATTCGGGAAACTTTTTGTCATCAATAATGCAAATATTGAACATCGCATTTAGGCATATGTGTGTGTTTTACTTTTAATGAAGTTCCTCCCCTTTAATACTTAATTGTAAAATGAACATGATTCGAAGGTATTAGGCAGAAGAAGGCCTTCTAAAAGCTTGTCAGCACATTGTCAATCACAATTTACCTAATTAAATATTTTTGTCAATCAAATACATAGCTGTACTATATTCTGTGGACTTGGATTCGTGTTTGTGAGTATTATCAAATTTAAATTATATTACTTAATAAGCTTCATTGTTAATACATCAAAATTAAATAATTATTCGGATAATAGCGCATCTTCTACAGTTTTAGAGCTAGAATGTCTAAATTTGTGAGGAGCTGTTACATAATGTTATATTGTGATTTTTCAAATTCTGCTACCTGTATCCTCCAGTGAACATCTCAAGATCACAAAGTTATAGTAAATATATCTATGCCCACAGTGGGCGTGTAAAATTATATGAGCTCTCCTACAGTGCTGCCAATAAATTACATTTGTCAATTGGTTTTGTTTAATAACTTTTGTGTTATACTTAATGGTTTTTATGCAAATGTTCAGCATATTGATTATATTTTCATCTAACCTTTAATTTGAAGACTTTCGTATATAACAAAATAATAAAATTGTATAATATACACATGAAATTAATACAAATATTGGGGACAATTATTGGCGAGGCAAATTTGAAAATTCATTCCTAGAATGCTGTGGAACTGGGTGCTGGGGCGTGAATAAGTATTTCACAGTCGATAGCGCGGTAGCGACTGCAACGCTCTTAATTGTTTTTACAATTGATGTATTTTGGGATTGATGTATTTGTGTATTAACTAATTAGTTCTCGAACATAGTCAAAAATCAATCAATATTTTCAGTTCAAATATACGCCCATCGATTTTTTAATAGATCGATTTCTGATGCGACTTGAGTTACTTTTTACCGCCTCTATCAATTTTTTGTAAGCTCCTTTGTTGCGGTCATATCGAAAATAATCTGTAATTTTCGTAATTTTTGAGCGTTAGCCCAAATGTTACGACACTCTATATTCCTTACAAAAAGGGAAAACTGTATATATCCTGGCAGAGCCCTTTAAGAAAATATATTCAACGGTTTTTTAACCATGAGTGAATATTAGTATTGTGTTATTACCGTCATGATGTACGTCCGTATGTTCTTAGGAATACAAGCCATTTTATTATATTCGTGGAAAATCGGGTAAAACTGTATTTTCTACTGTTGTAAAGCTAAAACTCCCAACTTTGGCATGTGAACTATATATTTTTATGTTATATATACGATCATTAGCGGCATGGGAAATCAGATTTTACTATATAGTCAGTTTTATAGCCTGATCTATATAATTATTGAAATACCGAAGGGCTATACCGCAGAGAGAACTAATTTTTTTTAGGGTGTCTGATATCATATAATTAAATGTAAATATATTTTTAATATGCCCAAAATGATTAGGTATCAATATACTTGAACCTCTTAGTTATTAGCAAAATACTTCGGTTTAAATTCATATAGTTGTCAGTTTCAAGGGTTATTAGTAGGATTAGTATTCAAACGATTAAAATCCATTTTATTTAGGTAAATATCTCACACTATTGGGGGCGTTACAAAGTTCTATTCAAAAATAAGTATAGAAAGGGCCCAACCAACAATTATATAATTTACGCCTGCGCAGATCATTGAAAAAATGCATGCAATATAATAACATGGTTTGACGCTCATTGGTCGGCACAACCGCGGCAACAGCCGAGTACCGTGTTCACGTATACGCCGCAATTCACAAGCAAACGCACGAACCGGATTGTTGTTGTAGTTGTTGCTGCCGATTTTCGTTTCGAATCGGCATTCGTAAATAACTACAGCTCGTGCCTCGGTCCACAACACATTACAAGGATCACAGTCACAGGACCACAGCAGATAAAATTACAGCATTCAAATCAGAAGTGCAGTTCTAGTGCAGCACTCACACCGTGCTGACGTGTTTCATTTCCATAACAACACAAAACAACGCTTGAAAATAGTGAAGTTTATTACAAGTAAGCATGTATTAAAAGCCCTCAAAGTATTTTGAAAATAATCTTATTCTTTAACTAAAACGGACCCTTATATTATTTTGATTGTTGCTCAGAAAGCCCGTCATTTAATTTAACTTGGCTTTCGAGTAATAATCGAAACCAGATAAGGTATCCCAACTTCATTAAAACAAAAATTAGCTATTGCTTTTATAATCGCGGTAAGTATTTAGTTTCTATTTAAAATATCTTTTTATTTATAATGTTGAGCTCGCAATAGCCTAAACTTGCGAAAATTCAATAATAATAATAATAATAATTAAATTAAGGAAAATAAAAACATTGAAACAAACATTGAATAAACTTATGATTTTTTTTACTTATTCAAGAAGTGTAATGAAAATATTTGTTTTGTGCAAGGTCCGTCTTGCTGTCCGTCCATCTGTCCGTATGAACGCTATTTCGTGAGATAAAGTGTCAAGATTTTCCCGATACGCACTCTAGTACTTACTTGCAAAAGTGCTCGAGAGTTGGGATTTGGAATGTATACTTGGTTTGATATTCGTATATCAAAAAGTTATGGAGGATATATATATACGCCTCTTTGGGGATCCACGTTTACTGGGAGCGAGGCAAATCGGGTCTGACTATATAGTGATTTTTAAAATGTTATTCTTTTGAGTACTATTAAATAGAAATATTGTATATTGGGTTGACAACCATAAATAAAATAAAATAAATTAAATTAAATTAAAGTGACCCCTATAAATTCCCCAACATTATTTTTACGCTTCTTTTGGGGCGAAAAATATCCTGTAATTTTCGCATTTTTAGTATATGCATCCTACTTTTACAGTTACTTTCCTGTATATCTATTCTACGAACTGGCCAATTATAAAATATCTAAGCCAACTGGGGCCTGTATAATCGACAAAAACTTAAGCTTTCGAGCTATAAACTCACAATTTTATGATTATGAACTTTGACCTCTTTTATTGATTTGCCAAATATTATATAGTATATAGACAGAAAAATAAATAGAAGAAAAACCAACATGACCAAGTCTGGATTCGCCTCTACGACGCCGAATTTTGCACTGTATTTGTCAATAAATAAATTTCGAAGCAAACGAGAAACTTATTTAGTACCTACTAATTGAAGCACCATTCATTTGTATTTGTGATTTCTTAGGATTTTAAATGTTCGCTGCTGCCACGTACTTTTGTCAATTGTTTAAATTTATTTTGTTTAATAGCTTTTGTGTCACTTAATTGATTTTAATGAATTTTTCAGTATATTGATTATGTTTTCAACTGACCACCAATTTGCAGAAGCTGGTATATATAAAAAAAAAAAAAAAAAAAAAACAAGTAAGAAAATTCGAGTCGGTGGCGCCCGACTAGGATATACGCTGAACCCTGCGAATGAATCCGAAAACTGTGCGTTTCTTTTATATATATTTATGTACATTACAAGCAAATTAGACACACGCACACATACGCACGCTCAATCATACGCTCTGCCCAGTGTGCAGTTGACGCAGCGTCTGTTCTAGATCGGCAAATAGCCTGTATTATTAGAAATTAATTGTTTAATAACTATTTTTGTATAATAATAAAACTTTCAGAGCGCGATAATGTCATTCATGTGTGTATTTTCAAAATACGTGTTTTACGAATTTGAGGCGAAGGGATTGTGCCATCCAAATTGGACCAAAATCAGAATTGTTTTTATATATATACATATATACCCTTTTTGGGGTCTGCCACGCCTCCTTCTCCCTGTTACATACATTTCGACAAACCCATGATACCCTGATTTCCCATTTTCAATGGGTTCAGGTTATAAGAAGTAAGATATGGGTTCTAGTCGAGACGGCTCCACTAGGAGATACCCTGAGTCCTTTGAAGTGCCGATACTTCAAATATCCCATGTTCAGTTTACATATACATATATTGCAAGCAACACATACACACACAAAGACGCACGCTCAAGCACACGCTCTGCCAACAGCTGACGTAACGACTGCGCTTGGGCTGCAAGACGCCTATGTTGTCGAAAATTAAATGTTTAAAAACTTTTTTGTGGATGGACTTTCTTATTGAAACATTCAGAGCATGATTATGATATTCATATGTGTGTATGTGCCGAAGCACAAGTCTTTGCAAATTCAACGCGTAGGTGGCGTGGCATCCAAAAACCAATAATTACAAAATGTTTGTATTCATAACAGGGATCTGCACAGTGAATTTCATGTGTCTAGCTCTTACGGTACGCAAAAGGGAAGAAACGTTATTGAAATTTATCGATAAGAGAACGGGAAGAGTTATCGAGTTAACTCAGCTCATTGAGCTGATCAAGAATATGTATACTTTGTGGGGTCTGCGATGTGGGGTCTCCCTGTTACATATGTATATATATATTAAGCTTTTTATCTTGGGGTGTTGACGCGAGGATACATTGCAAATCTCAACTCTCTATCACCTTTACAAGTGGGGTTTCTGAGATACAGGATAATACATTATCCTACTTGTCACGCCCATAGTGGGCGTATTAGGAAAACCGTCAAACCTTTTTTGGAGAGGATATACACTTTATGAATACGTATAAATATTAAAAATTTCCTTTCATTACACAGATGACTTACAAGTGTAAGTTCAGTTATCTGCAAAGCGAGCCGATATATCAACAATATCCACCAAATTAATTGTAAATTAACTGTCGATCGATACTATAAAAAATCGATAACTATTTCCGTTCATTTTCTATTAGCGTTCATTTTGAAATGAAACATTAAACACAACGACATAACTTTGACAAATATTTTATATGTAATATGATATGTTATACAAAATATTGATGAGGTTTGGAGAAATTATTAAAGACGTGGACGAGTTATTTTCATTGGCAGTATACCATTAGGTAATTGTACAAGTTGAGTTAAGGTGATAAAGAACTAGCAGGATGACGCGCGTCTTTATTGTTTTCTTTAGTGGCAGTGTCTTGAATTATGTTGATAATTTGTTTAAGTTTAAGGTCTTTCATAATTTCCTCATTACAAGGAAAAGGGAAATCTGCAATGTGTGAGATGGAGAAGCTGTATCCCAAATGGAGCAAATATCTTCAAATAGGCTGAATAAGGGTTTTAAAAAGAGATACTTTAGCGTGTAATGAAAGTTTGGATTCGGAATTGAGTAGCCCAAGTTCTTTATGTCTTGTATTGATTGAACCTCTAATGTTTTGAATGTGTCTTCGCCAGGTGAGTTCAGGGTTAAGAGTAAGTGAGGTGACAGAGTTAATTTGAAGTCCGTCTAGGCTAACAATAGGGCTGGTATTGTGTCTTTTTCTAAATGCTATCTGAGTGGTTTTGTCATGAAATATGCCTGAATTCCAGTTTTTGGTCCAGGATAAAACGAATTTACGTACGATTGAGAGAATTGGCGAGAATGTGTGAAGAGCTTAAACATATGGCAACTGTATCGTCAGCATATATTGCTATGAGTTTGTTTATAGGAGAAAGAGTAGGTATGTATCTAGTGAAAATGTTGTAGTGCGGGACTTAGGACATTGCCCTGAGGAACACCTGCTCAAATAAGTGATGATTGAAATAGGGTCGGAATAAGGGGTGTAATCTTGAGTTCTTTGATTAATGAAGCTTATTCTGTCAGGTACAAGCCCAAAATGGCATGGTTAGGTTTAAATTGTCTTTTAATATTTTTGAAATGTTTCTAATGATTGTGTGTGAGAGTTAAAGTTAGAGTTAGTAAGTAAATTTGTTGTTTTTGTTGTTGTATTTTTCTTTCTTTTACTGTTTGAAGTTGAACTCTTTTTATACACTGAGCCCATTGAAAATGGGAAAATGGCATATGGTATGTAACAGGCAGAAGGAGGCGTAGCAGAGCCCATAAATACCCCATGTCCGTCTGGCTTTTGCACGTCCGGACATAGCACTCACAGATCGAGCTTGTTAAAAAAAACGATCGTAAAATATCGCACTTCAGTTATAAATTATAATTTATATCTTCTACGTCGTTGTAGCAAGTGTCTCTAAATTTTTCATTTAGTTTCATACGAATTTTCTTCTGTTTAATAACTTTTCTGGATATACTTTCTTAATAAAATTTTCACAGTGTGCTCATGTCAATCATATGTGTATATTTGCCAATGCACAAGTCTCTAGTATTTTAAATGCATTTTTCAAAATTAGGGCGAAAAGGCGTGGGATCCGAACTCAAAAAATTACAAAATCTTTGTATTTATTACACGTATCTACACAGTGAATTTCATGTCTCTAGCTTTAACCGTACGCAAATACGAAGAATATTTATAGAAATTGATCGTTAATAAGAGAACGGGATGAATTATCGAAATACTAAAACAAATTCGTACTGCGTATGGTATACACGAGTATACATTTAAAACTTCAGACCTCTTGTTTTCGAGATCAGCGAATTCATTCGGACGGACAGACATGCCTAAATCAACTCAGCTCGTCTCCCTCATCAAAAATATGTATACTTTATGGGGTCTGCCACACATCCTTCAGCTTGTTCAATACATTTCAACAAAACCATTATACCCTGATTTCCCACTTTTAATGGGCTCAGGGTATAAAAAGAGTCGGAAGTCCAAGAAGAACCTTGTCCATCATTTTTCCTCTTGAACTTGAATGAGTAATGAGAGATGATTGATTTCAAATTGATGTTTAAATAATCTATTGGCATTGCAGAGTCCAATGCACAGTGTTCATAAGAAAGTGTTGAAGTCGTTGGCGATAACCGATAAGCGATAAGTTTTATCATATTTTCCTGAATGAGGGTGAGGGAATTTGAAACTTTAATTTTCCAGCTCAATAAGTGTGAGCAAAGTTCCTCCGGGGAACAAACGTGAGAAGAGTAATTGTTAATTGCTTACTTCTACTTCTAGTATGGATATCGGTAAGATTCTTCCTATATGCTAACATGATCGTGTGAGGGTGTATGAAGTTTATTGGATTATTGGGAATAGTAGAAGCTTGATGAAAAGCATTTTTAATTCCAACATTAGAATGACTGTCCTCGAGCGAAGTGTGAGGAGTATCTTGAGTAACTTTCCTGCACAGATATAAATGATATAATAACGCTCTGAAAGTTTTATCAAAAAGATTTTTAATTGTTTTAAAATACGATAATTCATCCCGTACCCTTATTATCGATAAATTGACTTCGTATTTGTATACCTAAAGAGAAATTTAAAATTGACTGTGTAGATCTGCGCAATGAATAAATGCTTTTGGAATTCTTTGATTTTATAAAAAAGTTATTAAACATTTAATTTTCCACAGCATAGGCATATTCCAGTCTAAGTACAGTCGTTGCGTCAAAAACGCAGTAATCAGAATGTGTGCTTGTGCGTTTGTGTGTGTATGTGTTGCTTGCGATATACTTATGTATATGTATATTTATAAGCAAAGTATAGAACATTTGGAGTATCGTCAGTTCCCAGGGTTCAGGGTATCTCAAAGTCAGCACTCTTACTCGTTTTCATTTTAGTAGCATTAATTATTAATTTAATTTGCAATAATATTAAAGTAATATATATTTCCAAAGGCATTTATTTATCTTATCATATAATTTAATGAGCTATTATCATTTGAACTAAGTCGAATAGATTAACTTAATCCAGGATGAATTCTTGATTCGTAAGAATTAGTATCATATTTCACAGTCGACCCGAATCAGAAGTCACTTTTAAAAACTTCCACTTTTACAAACTTCCTCTATTGGAATAAGTTTCCGAAAAAATCAGTCGTTGAACTTTTTACGCAAAAAAACTAAAACAAAAACCATTAAAAATATCGTGAAACGACCTTCACATTGAATGCGTCTAAGAGGTACGCTAATAAACGTTGTCGGCCGATGAATGTCAATGCACCTAACTCGACTACCCAGGTTGTTGTTATGTATTATTTATTTATTTTGGTTAGGCAGTCAACAGTTTCTTATGAATTAGCATATGGCGAGACAACGACAACGACAACGACAACGACACCAAATTCTCTGCCCGATCATTGAACCTGGAATTGTGCGACATTTCTGGGTTCCGAGTTCAATTACATTTGAAACAAGTAAGAACCTTGTAATCGGGCGTTATCGACTGCAAAATACTCATTCACGCCACGCCCCTAATTGGCATATATGTATGCATATATAGAATGTGTGCACAATAAGGGAAAACAGCAGTAACATATTTAACATTCAAAATTTAAAACAATTTGAAAACTCACTATATAATAAAACCCAATTTTTTTTATCGATCTTAATAGGATAGCTCTAAAACTGTACGAGATATGTCGAAGATATATTCGCCATATCTTGATCTTGGGTCATCAACGCGAGTATGCATTAAAAATCTCAACTCTTGCATTCCTCAAGCATATACATTTTTCGATTCGGTCCGTCCCTAGTGCGAATACCGGGAAAATCTCGGCATTTTATCTTACAATGGCATACACAAGCATATATTGATAATACCTCTCTCTAGCTTCACTAGCGAAGCATCTATATATTCTCTAAATAAATATACCACATATCGCATTTATCTAACTGTTATCAATCTCAGTCATAAGAGAACAAAGTGTAAATTGATAATTTGAAATTTAATTCGATTCCTGATTGTATACTCATTGCGACCTACCTGTATTTCTGAGTGCTTCTTCGACATTGAAAATGCCAGTTTTCTTAAGGGCAATGTTAATGTCATAGTCATAATTTACATAATTTACATTTACAATGATATTGTACTATTTAGCTTCCAGCTGCCGGCTACCATGCTGGTAGCAGAGAATTAGAATTGTCGACGATTTAACCAAAGAAAATTTTTTTTATAGAAATAAAACATTTAAATTTATTGACAATGATATTTTTTTTCGCTCACGAACTGAAAGAGTGTGTCGGTTTGAGCAGAGTTTGTTCCTTTGAATGAACAGTTGTATAGTTGTATACCCATCTGACAAAATATATGACTCTAACGATGTAGTGGATTCCTAAAAGCATTATCTTCAGCAATTTAAAGCCGTGCTTTATAGTTCGAACACAACTTATAAATAACTAGTTCAAATACTGCAGAATTTAAAAAACACTATATAGTCAGATCCGATTTACTACATTCCCAATGGGTCCCAAAAAATAATTTGTTGTCTATATTTTATGGATCATAACAGTACCTAGAAACTATATCAGCCGAGGACTTAAACGCATTTTTCCAAATCAATAATTATTTAAATGCTAAATAAGGATAATGGAAGAATTAGCATTGAAAAGTAAATACACTTACTCATATTACCTCAACTATGTTTTGTTAACCGTTCAATGTCATGAACTTCACTGCCAACTCAAACTCATAAACAAAATTCATTGGCATTTGTTTAAGTTTCACGTTTCGTTGTATTCGACAGCACCTAAAATATGGTGGGTGTAGAAGGAAGAGAAAGGGAGAGGCGAGCAATGAGAGATAGAGAGAGAAAATGAGAGAGATAGACAGGTAAGGCATGTGAAGTGCTAATACGTGCTGCATATGCTGGGTAACACGGACCTGCAGTCAAAGTCAACGTTAACATCGCGTAGCGCTGTTTCGCTGTTAACCAACACGAAGCATGGCAACATGTGTTGAAACTTCCGTTCGTTATCAAAAAAAAAAATATTTAAAAACTCGTCAAATGAGTACTAATCCGGATAGAACAGCAGCAAGTAAGTCACTGGCAGTGTCGCGCCGCCAACCTATATATAAATTTATTTGCGCACACATTATTTGTGACAGTTCGCTAACAAGCTTTGCACCAGCAAATGCATAACAGTCAGTTTTTGAATTACAACGATATGGGGAAATTTGCGCAGCTCTTATTAGTTTTACAACTTCTTAATTATACGCAGGCTCAGATTTCTTGTAAGTAAAAAAAGACTAAGACTATCAAATATACGATAAATAATGAGCTAATAAGAGTATTATTTATATTAATAATGTTTATTTCTTAACAATAGTTACTAGGCTGCCCTGCACAGCTCGTAATCCTAAGATCGTCGGCGGCAGCGAAGCGGAACGAAACGAAATGCCTTTTATAGTTAGTCTTATGCGGCGTGGTGGCCACTTTTGTGGGGGAACCATTATACATGAACGGTGGATAATCACCGCTGGGCACTGCATTTGCAACGGTCTGCAAAAATTCATGAAACCTACACAGATTCAAGGCGTCGTCGGTCTTCATAGCATTCGGGATTATCTAAATGCTGTCAGCGATGGACCTCAAGGATTCCAAGTAGACTTTAAGCGCGTTGTGCCACATCCCCAATATGATTGCAACAATGTGGTGCACGATATTGGTAAATATACTCTATTATGACAATTCAAGATGTGAATCAGTCCACATTTGCATAAATAGCCCTGCTGGAAGTCGTACAGCCCATTCGATTTTCGGCCCACATTCAGCCCAGCTGTGTTAGTTCAAAGAACGAGAAGGAGCAGAGTTTGGTGCCAGAATACGGTACCGTATCCGGCTGGGGATGGACACAAGAGAACCAGGCAGATGGCGAACGCGCCGATGTCTTGCGCAAGGCAACAGTTAAAATATGGACCAATGACGTCTGCGAACGATCATATCGAGCGCAAGGAAAATCCAACAGCATACGCGACACTCAGATGTGTGCAGGATATGACAATGGTCAAATTGATTCTTGTTGGGTGAGTATGCACCATTAGAGGGGAGCACCAAATGTTATGTTGTGCACTTCTCAGGCTGACTCTGGCGGCCCACTGATGTCGAAGGAGCATTATTTGCTTGGCGTTGTGTCTACAGGCATTGGTTGTGCACGTCCAGGACTGCCAGGCATATATACGCGTGTCAGCAAATATGTTACATGGATACAAAGTATAGTGGAAAATCGCCTGTAACTGTTAAATGTGGTAAACAAAATGTGATAAATCTGTGATATTTACATATGCATATCAAATAATTAAAAATAAATATGTCTTAACTTAAATAATGAGAGTATCTCAAAGGTTATTTAAAAATAAATTTTAGAGAGTGGTCAACATTTCACCTGTGCTGAACTATGTACAGTAATAATTAATCGGAAATGTTTTTTTGATTATATAAATTATAATTATTTTTGAAATGTAATAAATCTTATTAGTGTATTGTGTTCATTCCTTTAAATTCGTATCCTATTTCAAGTCATTTGTCTTAATAATTTAATTTTTAATCGAACGGTATATGAATATTACGCTGTTATTAACATTAGGGTAAATGTGAAATATTAGGGTGGCCATATATTGCACAAAATTGTTGCTCACTTTGGTGAACAGAAACATCTGTTGTACATAAAGAACACAACAATATAAAGTATGGACGACTCAGCACTTACAAGGTAAAATCGATATGTTCTCAATCACTTAAGGTTAATTACAATGTTGTTTTTAGTCTAGCAATCACAGAGCTTATGCGCGGACTGCCAAGTCAAGACTCCAACACATGTAATGACCAACAAGAGCGAAAAATAAATCCACTGGGCAAACCAAATAAAAAATTTCTAGGACGAACAATTAACAACGTACTACGACACAACAAACGGACTATCGAGCGAACACAGGCGAATTGCGAGAAGAAACTTCAGGAATTAGATTACAGGCATGAGCGGCGCAAACGAAATGTGTTTTATAACCGAAGCATCAGGGAAGAATTCGATGGAAACATGGAACGTATATATCGCTCTAAAAATAAATTAAAAACAAGACGCAGTAGCAGTAGCTCGTCCAGAGATTATCGCAGTCGCTGCCGAGATTACAAAAAGAAAATTAAGAAATCGAAAAAGAAAACCAAACGAAGACATCGTAGAAGAAGCACCAGCAGTGTACTAATTTCACCACCCAAGAAGTTAACAACTCAGAAATCTAACACTATCCATTCAAATAATTTGGCCCTAGCAGTAGCTGTGGTTTATAGTCGACCTCTGTATCAAACACTACCTAATGAGCCAGCTCCAACCGCCTCGCAGTCGAGGGACATTGTTAGGAAGCTGATGGATGATGAAACGGTCAAGCAGGACATACAGTTGAATGAGCTATCGATGGCATCCTCAAGTGATGAAATTCCAGCAATTGTCACGATCGATGTGAGCTCCGAAGATGAGCAATCAGTCTGCAGCATAGCCTCTGATGGCGAATCTTACTGTGGCCAGTGTAACTCCAGCTGCATTACTCTAAGTCTATTAGATAGTGAGAGTGATTCTGAAATATTTGGGAGTAATGTGGAGCATCCGATAGAAAAACACGTTACAATATCTCAAGAACTTACAAAGATGTCAGGGGCACGATATACCGCCGATATTGCAACCACAGTAGATTTGACAGAAGATTAGATGATAATTCTTTATAAAACGATAAAGAGTGATCTAGTCGAGACTACGCACCTAGGAGATCCCCTGAACCCTGCCGATATATGTATATAAACTGTAAGCAACACATACACACGCTCTGCTACCTGCGCGGTTTATGCAGTGACGGTGCACAGTATGAGCTATATTATAAGAAATGAAAGGCTTAATAACTTTTTTGTTGATGAACTTTCTTTCAATATATGTACATACATGAATCTAATCAAAACATAAATATATAGAGGATGTAATTTAAAAGAGTTCCGAAAGAGTTTTCGTGAGCTGAAATTTATGATATTCGCCTTGAAGGTGGTCACTATATGACCTATTTTTATCGGCACAAATTCGATTTTGACACTACAATTTCATAAGTTCCCACTAATAACACAAAATGGTGCAAAAGTTCGAGAAAGAAAAATGCTACAAAACAATGGCATCCCACAAGAGCCGATGACGCTTACGATTTAATAACACTAGGTTATGCATAGCGGTCTGTGAGAACAAGCACTATCCGAAAATGTGACGTCACTTGACGTCTGTCAGCCGAAGTAAAGGAGCACATCCCACTAACAGACGTCGTGTGGCGACACATTTTCTAATTGTGCTCTGTTATCCCAACTGAAGTTTGGCGGGCACTTAAACTTACATCCACCAAGTGCACAAAACCAACCAAAATATAGCATTTAGCACCCAATTTCTTTAATAATCAATAAGCAATGGTCCATTTAATTTTCTTAAAATAAAAACTAGGTAGATGATTGCATGAGCTATGAGGCCATTCGGCAGCAGGTATGATACATATTTAAGTATAATACATGTTGAAGGTATATTAATATAGGTGCGGTTCCCAGCTGTGGCACTGTTGATGGGAAACGAATAATACTCATTAATATTACTTAATTATACAAATTAAAGTTTTGCAATATAAAGTAAAAACAGGAACTGGCCGCACTTTACGTTTATTTTGACTACTGGCTATAAGATAGATAACAGTGTCAAAATTCGTGAATTTTCATACAAAGATTTCCAAAAGAATGACGTATCACTGTTAACGTAACACCGCTTCTCACCGCTAGTGTTACTCAATCGTACCAGCGATCTGTCAAATGACACTATCTGTTGTCACTTTGCGAACAGCTGATTTTGTATTTAACAGCGTGTAATTAGCTAAATAGCTTTTAAAAATACTAGAACTAGGTTTATATAATGCTTGTCAACTTAAAAAAGAAGCTAAGCAATGCAATCCAGGAGGGCATTGTCATCTCAGAGAGCCTACAGGAACACTATCGTCAACGTGTCGGCGGCAGTACCAGTAGTCGGTCAAATGAAGGAACACCAAAAACAACTAGCCTCAATTCATCACACTTAAGCTTAAACGAAAGCGTTTTCTCCAGCCGTAGCAACGTTAATTTATCAGACGGTGTAGCCACTGAGCTGAACATAGCTGCAGGGTGTAATCTATTATCCAAATACGAGAGCAGCTGGCAGCAAATCCATGCAGCCAACGAGCAGAATTCTGAAAATGCAGAAACTGTGGCTTTGCAAATTACAGCTGTGTTGCGGAGTATACAAGAGAAACGTACAACGATAAATGAACTGAATAGTTGTCTTTCGGCCTTGCCTGTATTAGTGGTTAAAATACGAGAGTGTTCCGAAATAATTGGATCTTTGGAAGAATTAGGATGGAAACTAGAGGAAGAGTTGGAAAAGTTGGAGAATGTGTGCGAGGAATGTGAACTACAGGAATTCGTACTTGAACAGCAGTTTCAGCTATCCAAACACAAACAAAAGAAACTGAGCGAGTTAGAGCAGTACAGACAGCAAATTGCTGAGCAGCATCAGCAAAAGATTCAAACACACGAACAACAGTTGAGACATCTTCAGAAGGAACGGCAAGCCGTATTTGATGATGCATTTCGTGGGGATATACAAGACTATAAACAAAGAGGACTGCGTCCAAGTATATGTTATTTCAATGATCTTGAAAGGGAGAAACATATGTAAATTTTTTTTTTGTCTTTTTAGAAGCTGAATCGAAGTCAACGAAATTGTCTTTAGAAGAAGTTGTTCTCGAGGAACAGGATTTTGGAACGACTGATTCCCTGGAACATTTTCTTAATGGTTAATAAGTATCTTCGGGCCATGCCATTTGTGCCTTTAATAAGTGTTTACAAATCTAAATATGTTTAGTATTTAAATTTAGTCGGTTGAACGGTTGTCGGTATTTAGTAAAATACATTACACTTTGATGTATTTAATCATTCAAATTAATCACGATAGTGGATTGGAGTCTTGACTAAATATATTTTTTAACTTTTTTCAAAGTGAGCAGAACATTGGATTGTAGTTTGCTTTTTGTGTGATAAGAAAACCCAAATAAGTGAAGGTGCATGGACGAAAACAGGGTTTCAATTGAAATACGAAAATAGGCGAATATTCACTCAATCGTGCTAATGGTGTCTTAACAGTGACATAAACAGAAAATATCGATAAGCATATGCAGAAGAGTAGATTATTTTTCCGCCTATCGATTATTTATTCCAGTTCTATTATATTCCAGCAAATCTGAGTTTCATTGAGGTTAAATATCGATAAACATATGCAGAAGAGTAGATTATTTTTCAGACTATCGATTATTTATTCCAGTTCTATTATATTCCATCAAATCTGACTTTCTTTGATGTCAAATAAATTTTAAAATTGCAGGAAGCTGGAAATTTTGATTTTTATACACTGAAGCCAGTGCAAATGTGAAAAAATGGTAAGATAACTGGCAGAAGGAGGCAGATCCCATAAAGTACATATATAATCTTAATCAGGGAAACAACCCAGTCGATGTAGCCTTTTTCGCGTCGATCTCATGAAACAAGTGCAGTCGCTGAGTGTGTATGTGATGCTTGAAGTGTACATATATCAAGGAAACGGAGCACGTTCGGATTAACGGTTCTTCAGGGGATCTCGAAATCGAACAGTCACGACTAGAACACTCTGGTGAAATGTAATAGACTTTTTTTCTGATTCTTTATTTTCTCAAAATTTATATAAATATTATGGTAGATCTATATTAATTTATCAATAATTTCTAAAAAAAAAGAAAACTAAAGAAAAGGATTTCCCCCTTTATTTCAGGTATTTTTTCTCTTTCCTCCCCGTTAAAAACTGATTTTTTCTGATAAAAAGTTGAGAACATACTTATATATTCAAATCGTGTTAGACATTGCGATTAAATATTAAAGATGCATGATTCAATTATATTTTCGGAAATTTGTGATCGATGTGTGAAAATTAAACACCTTTGACTCTCATATTATTTTTAAAGACATGATATACAAAATCAATCTTTGGTTAATTAATAATTATATTTAAATTCTTCAAATAGTAAATAAAAAATGTGTAATTATTAAATTTAATATTAAATATTTTATTTGTATTCCTTCAGCCAGCCACACTTCAGATGGGATAACATAAAACCCGGAAGCCTAACTATTGGTTAACATAATATACCAGCTAAATGTAACCGAACTATTTATTTATAAATGTAAAATTGCAATAAATTTAGTTTTTATTATAGTATACAAAATATGTTTTTATTTCAATAATCATCTATATTTATATTTATGTATACCTGTATAAACTAATAAAAATCGGGAATTAGATTGTTTTATCAAGTGAATATAAGAATATTTTATGCTTGTAGAATTTATTCGTATGACAGTGTTGAAAAGAACTTGGATTTAACAGACGGGATTGTGTTTATTTATGGTGATTTTGAAGACATACTCTAGAAAATTTGGATTTGAAATAATAAATGTACATTTATTGCCATTACACAATACTATATATCGATTTCCGCGAATAGACCAAATCAGGGCTGCAATAATATCGATAATACGATGATATACCGAAATAACTAAAAAAAAAAAAAAAAAACACCGAAAACATCGCCGCTTCGGCATCAAAATATCGATATCATTGATACCAAGACCTGTCCTGTAGATTTCTAAACTGTATCAACATATAAATGGTAAATATTAAATGTAGAATTACATTTTGTTCAAACAAAACTCTAAGTCGTTTATGCAAACTAAAAAGTAATTATAAACGCACTGAAATTGCAAAAATCGATCTAGTTTTGCATTCGGCGACGTAAAAAGGGAAGCACGCGAAAGCAGCCGTCTGCTACTGGCGTATCAGCTGCTTCAGTATATGGTTAAGATGGGGAATCAACCACGATTCCGATACCAGCTCCATACCAAGTTCTTGTCCAATATGCTGCCGGTGTTTTCAATATGAGCATTATATACTGAAAATTCGTAATTACAAGAAATTTGCAGTGAAAAATACACAAACCAGCATAAACATTAAATGTGATTGTATTGAAGCATAAAAGCAATTGCACATTTACAGCTACTTCCTTTCATATATATGTAATCTATATATATGTTTATATTACATGTAATATATATATATATATATATATATATATATATATATATATATATATATATATATATATATATATATATATATATATATATATATATATATATATATATATATATATATATATATATAGTCCTGTGCGTCCAGTGGAAATTGATCAAAACCTCTAATACCCGGCAAAAAAAATTTCGCCTATAACTGAGTTCCACTGGACGCACAGGACTATATATATATATATATATATATATAGTCCTGTGCGTCCAGTGGAACTCAGTTATAGGCGACATTTTTTTTGCCGGGTATTAGAGGTTTTGATCAATTTTATTTATCCAGGACACACCTTTATTGCTGACTGACTAACTGACAGGCATTAAAGTGAGTTAGTTGATCAAATAGTTGACTCTGTAAAATTAAACCTACGAAATTTTTAAAATAAATAAATTCGTTGTTTCATAACTTTAATTTTTGTATTGTAGCTACCTACATATGTATGTATGTCAATGTTGCTGTAATATAATGTTTCAATAACTGCCTTGCGCTGAAACAGTGGTAAGTACACATTCAGATGCATTAAACAATTGCGGTTTATTAACCTATTATAATTATCTGTGACCCACTGCAGCGAATTCGTGTAACAAATATATATATAAGCCGAATTTTGCCATTTTCACTTTGGTAAAGCAGGTACTCTTTCTGTAATCTGATCACACAAGTCATGCCACGGGGTAAACGTAGAGCTCCAGAAATCGGTGACAATATGGATGGCCAATCAAAAAGAGCACGCACCAGCTACACAACTATTGCGACACAACAAAGCAGCAGGTGAGCACCATAATAATTTAGTATTTACGAAAATGCCTTAAAAATATAACCAGAAAGGCTTATTAATTAACTGATTAAATGGGTGGACTGTTAAAAATTAAGATATTAGTAGATGTTTTTATTATAGTAGTTTGGCCATTGATTTTCTCAGGGTTTTAGTCAACTATTCCAGGTGTATTTTAAAATAAAAAGATTTGTGATTAATTCGATCATATCCAAATTGTGATCGGAAAATGCAATTCTTAAAGTGTTTATGCTTTTTGCTGCACTAGTAATATCGTATCTGAATATCACTTTTAGAATTGCAATGAAAATAGAAGTTTTTTTTTTCAATTTCATAGTTTTTATATAACTGAAGTAAATGACTAAAGCAAAGAAAAAAAGTCTGTCTAAAGTATAAATATATTTAATTAGTTAATCTCGGATCTAATTGTATTTCAACTGAGCTGGCAAATGCTTAGAAAAATTATTAGATATACAAAAATTTCCCCAATGGTATACACTATATGCAAGTAGACTTTTTGACTTGGCTTTTGTAACAGTCGTTAGAAACTAATTTCCATGTTAAAAAAGAATAAAATCATTGCCTGTTGGTTCAATATTTATTTAATATATTTTTTTTAATGCTCAGGGGAAATAGAAAAAAAAAAAATGTAGAGCAACTACTGGGAAAAAATCTTTTGTACTCATTTTTATTATGGATGTAATTATATCTTTTAACATCACTACATTAAATAATAAAAAAAAATTCCCAATTGCGCAATATAATATATAATATAATATAACCACGCCATGTAAGATTCAAGCTAAACGTGTTATAAGCCATCCAGACTAGGAGTTACTTTGCTCTTACTGCATCCTTAAATACACACTGGGTGATAAAGACCATCCATTCAAGGGAATAATCCGTAGTTTTTCTTTTATTTAATTTAATAAATTCCCGTTATCCGATTTCAAGAGCCAATGGCACATTTTCCATATTATCAATTATAACTGTATGTGTATATTTGTTTATTAGGTTAATTTATTATTTTTTGAAACGTTTCTTTGGTCACAAGTTAAGCGGGGTGCACATAAGTTAAAATAAGCCAATATATATATATATATATATATATATATATATATATATATATATATATATATATATATATATATATATATATATATATATATATATATGCATAATTATTATAGGCAGAGTTTTTAACACAAAATTAAATATTTATCTGAAGTTCGTGCGTCTTTTTTTTATAGGTGCAATATTTGTATTCATTATAATATACAGACGATAAAATAATTAGTTATAGATTTTTCTCAGTGTCCGTCTATCGGTCGCTATGTTTTTTGGGCAAGTTTTTCTTCCTAAACTGATTAATTTTGTTCTGTTTTTAGATTGGCACATATTTGTATGTTAGGATTATTAAAACCCCTATATAGGATTTTCATCAGTTTCTGTAGCGTACTGTATTATTATTATATGACCTGAATACATAATTGGAATGAATTTAGATAATTAAATGCGGAAACTATTACTAATCTTCGAGTGTGCTAAATTTAGTTACGGTTAGTTACCTTTTATAATTAAATCTCGTGTGTGTAATAAACAGAATTGAATGTTATATATTTGAGAAATTATTAGTATAGAGAATATTTTTTGAATAGCTTTGATACTTAATATATATTCGCATATATTTAAAAATGCACATTAATGTAATTTAGTATATGTATAATAATTAACATTTCACATAATATTAACTATATGGAAGACATTTGCATTTACTTATATAAAAATTATATTATATATATATATATATATATATATATATATATATATATATATATATATATATATAGATATATTAATTTTGTAACAGTTGTTTGCGGTTACGATTAACCACAATTTCGATTAGGTTTAAGTACTTGATAATATATAGTTGGATACTTCTATACTGATATGCAACAAATAACTTTATAAAGATAAGACTCGAAAGACTCAACAAATAACTGTAGGACATTGACGCTATGTTTATTCCATCGAACCGTACTGAACCTTCTTGACTTTGAAATACCTGTAATAAGTAGAATGAGATATGTTATATATATATATATTTTAATTGAAGAGCAGCAGTACATGTGGTATTGAATCTATAAATTTGAATTTGATAATTTATGTTTATCGATAGCTGCATTACTTACCGCCAACCACCGTAGCCCGAAATAGTCAATAGAACCGCAATGGCCAGCGCTGTGCCGACAGCTAAGGGTGCCGTCTCGTCGCGATAGGACCCAGTGGCACTACAGTGGAAGGATGGTCCCCACTTTCCGCTCTCCTTGAACATAAAGCTTTGCATATGCATGTCCCGCAAGTAAAGTCGCGCAATATGACCAGACTGGTCGCCAGAATCGTGGGGGGCATACAAAATCACAGTTTGTTCCTTGTCACACAGGTACGACTTGCCCACAGGGGTTGGGAAATACATAGGCGTTTGCGCTGGAGAGGTCAGCTTCACATTTAAATTGGGACGGTCGGGATGTTCGAATAGTGAATTCGATGACGAATATGTCAGCTCAAAAAGGTTAATGTACCAGCCTTCGCCACCCGACGACTGGGTATATGTGGGTATTAAGAATTTACTTTAGTTAGCCTTAAAAGAGCGTCCAGCCCCCTTACCTTTTTGAAAGTCATGGACAGCGAAAATCCCTTGAAGTCCATGTTCAATATTTCCAAATTCGTATTGTCGCACTCACCGGTCAAGAGTGGATTGTCCGGCATATACAGATCGGCCTCAACATCCTCGTTCAATTTGTTTCGATAACGGATACTTATTAAACCATCTACTTGCATCAGGATGCAGGTGATGCCATTAGTGGCATTAAAGCGATAAGTCGAAGTAGTCGCATCATGATTCATCGAAGATGCCTGCAACAGTATTTGACACAACGTAAAAACAATTTAAAATGGATGAGTGAGGATGACTTACCGATGGCGATTTCGTGGTATATTTAGAAACTCTCGGCGTTTTTGTTGTGAACGCATTCAACTGAAGGCCTTGAACACTGTTTGCTACGAAAAAGTATGAATTAAAATCTAATTTTCTACTTTTTCCTCTAAGTCATTGTGTCAGCACCGTGATGTGTCCTCCGTGCTATTGATTTTTTCCCACCCCAACGCCATCCCTTTGGCAAGGGGGTGTTTTAACTACTTACCAAGTAACACGAATAGCATGCAATACTTAATGTTGTTGAATACATTGCCGTACTTCAAAACACGGTTATTTTCACGAAAGTTAAGCATTTTCTCCTATTTATTAAGTAATACCTTCGTTTAAGAAGTATTTTCACGTTCGAGTTCTTGATTCGATAGCTACGACGTCTGTCTCGTTTGAAGTCGCGCTCACAACTGCGCCCCAAATTCGTATGCAATCACATTCGGCTCGGCTCTTATTTCACGACTCTTCAACTGCCATATTTTGACACGCATTTCATTCAACTCTCGTTTTCATTTTACTTCCAACGCGCAGCCGCCTGAACTCTGCTATTTAAAAAAAACCAACGCAGTCATAGACATATTATTCCTTTTCTTGAAAGAACAAAAAATTATAGATACAAATTATTTTAATTTGGATTTTGATTCATTCTAGACGATTTTAAGATTAAGATATTTAAAATTTTTCAGTAGTGAATAATCAGATTATAAATATTTTAAATTTTGGATGCTTTAACAATTTAATCGAAAATAAAGTATTTCAAATACGAGAGATCTGGTATTCAGCAAGTAACAATATTTTCCATATGAAGCTGGGCTGCGGTCTGCGCTTATTTGCTGAATATCTTCCTTTACTGCGTATGCTATAAATATATATATATTTAAAAGTTGCTTTTGTGATTTATGATTTATTCCCTCTGCCTGTTACATACATTTTCACAAAACGAACACAATATCTTAAAATCCCATTTTCAATGGATTCAGGGTAGAAGAAGTAGGAACGTATCAGCATATTGGGAAATGTTGACACTTTATCAGATGAGGATATACACGAGTATATATTCAAAATATCGAGTCTCAAAAACGGCGAAATGGCTTGGAATATATTTCTAAATTGACAACTGAAAGTAAAAAATATATTGCGCATATAACCTCGCTTATGGCATATCACAAATACCTGGTAATTTTCATATTTTTCAAGTTCAAGTCTACTGGCGTTGATAACACGAGATCAGGATATGACGGATATATTTACTTTGGCTGGGGCATAGAAAATCGGTAAAAACTTAGCTCAGAAGTGGATATTCGAATAAGTAGTCACTATATCCACTTATATAAAAGGCAGTTTTTCCGGACACTCACACCCAAATGGATCGACAGTTGAGCTTGTCAAAAATTGTATTATATGTACCAATATGAATATCGTGGCGTGAATAAGTGTGCTGCAGTCGGTAGCACCCGATTGCAACGTTCTTACGTTTAATGATGTACCAGTAAGACATTAATTTTCTTTATACGGTAATATTGTGTCGCCTGTGAATAGAAGGCAGAATAAATCCAAATTACAAAACCTACAGGAAAATGGAAAATTGTATATGTGCATGTGGCCGTCATTTTATACATCTAAAAAAATGGTCACTTTGAATTGTTTCGTGCTCTTTTGGCTAGCATTGGCATCCTCATTAAGTTTACTATTGCTATTTTTAGTTGACAATACTAAGAAAATAAAAACATTCGATAATACGTCAACAGCAGGGAGAACGCTCATGCACAAAAATTAATTAGTGGTTTAATGAAATAAGAAAAATATATGTGCTTCAATGTTTTATGGCTAAGTGCGACTTAAAAAAAAAAAAAAAAATTAATAGTACAAGTTTATAATACAATAAATTAAATCTTTAAAACAATTTTTCCCAGACGCCATATTAGAGCAGAAGATGGCTTTAGCCAGAAACGCTGCCTCGCCTGGTTCCACGAATATACCACCCCCGATGAACCAGATACACTGGGTGAGTAAAAACGAATACGAATTCTCTAGTCGAGACTGATCAACTAGTATATACCCTGAACCTTACGAAGGGACGATACTCCGAAAATTATATGCTTATTTTACTTATGTACCTATATATTGCAAGCAACAGATGCACATACATAAGCATGCGCTCTGCTGCGCAGCTTACGCAACAAGTGCGTTTGGGCTGCAATACGCCTATATTATTGGCAATCAAATGTTTAATTTGTTATACCCTGAGCCCATTTGTGTTATGTGTGTAACATGCAAAAAGAGGCGTGGCAGACCCTATAAAGTATATATTCCTGGTCAGGGAGACGAGCTGAGTTGATTTAGCTCTGTCCGTCCTTCCGTATGTTTTGAACGCGTCCATCTCAGAACCTGTAAGAGCTAGAGAAAACTGTATTTACTAAAATTTTCTAGTATTTAAAAAACGTATTGTGCAAATTGCGGTCGAAAAGGGCTTGGCATCCAAAATTTAGAAAAATCTGCGAACTCTAACTATAAAGTTGTACTAGATATAGTTTTATATAGGAATATATATACTTTATGAGCATATCTGCCACGCCTTCTACCTGTTATATACATTTTAACCAAACCATTCAAAATGGGAAATCATGGTAAACAAAAATGTGAACTCCCAAAAAGTAAACAATATTAATGTAAAACACTTCTATATGCAGGGCCAGACGGCATGGAGAAGTTCTGTGAAGACATTGGCGTTGAACCCGAGAATATTGTGATGCTTGTGCTCGCCTACAAAATGGGTGCCACACAGATGGGGTTCTTCAGTCAGCAGGAGTGGTTAAAGGGTCTCACTGATCTCGAATGCGATTCGACAGCAAAAATGGTTGTGAAATTGGACTATCTGCGCAGCATACTCAACGATCCCAACTCCTTCAAGAGTATATATCGATATGCGTATGACTTTGCCAAGGTAAATTCTGTGCATATTGATAATCGTGCAAGATCACAAAAATTCAGATCACAAAAATTCATTCATTTTTACAGGATTCAGATCAGCGTAGCATGGATATTCTGACGGCTAAGGCGATGCTGCAATTACTTCTAGGCAAACACTGGACACTGTATCCACAATTTGCACAATTCCTAGAACAGTCCAAGTACAAGGTTATTAATAAGGATCAGTGGTGTAACATACTCGAGTTTTCGCGCACAATCTGTATTGATTTGTCAAACTATGATATTGATGGAGCATGTATGTACCAGTTAATTTCGTGTGATAAATATAAATATGTTATTTTAACCATTTAATCATTTTTAGGGCCTGTAATGCTGGATGAGTTTGTGGAATGGCTGCGTTTGCAACGAGAGTTAGTGATTGGCAATTCGGGATCCAGCTGAGAGTGCCTGGGTCGTATAATTCTAGTTAAACTTTAAAAATTCTGTAATGCCCCTCATGATTGGCGATCCACAAACTAATAATGCGAAAACGCGAAGTTCTCTTCATTACACCACTAGCTAACTCTGACACACAAACATACCTACACAAAGAGACACAATTCACTTGAGACTGCGTAAAACTGGCAAAAAAAAAAACTATTAAACAAAACTATTGATATATATATATATATATATATATATATATATATATATATATATATATATATATATATATATAATATTAAATAATTTAACTGTAAACAACACTTAAAAACAATATACATAAAGTGTTACTTTTAAGGCATCACTAAAACTACAAATGGAAAACAGTTTTAAAGCAAGTAAACCTTGAAACCATTGAAACAGCATAGCAATACCAGAACTCTGAACGAAAATCAAGATACAAGCAACTAAAATTATATTATACGATTCGAGTACATTTATAAATGTCATAGTCAAGCAAACACACGTAGTTAAGAAAAAACTAAACGTATCGCTTACTGGAAATGGATAAGCAGGCGTGGGCTAATTTTATTGGATATCATAAAATCCAATAAACATATAAACTAAGATGCAGTTTGTTTTATATGTGAATTAATTATAAATATATTAGGCTAGGTACTATTTATTCAATTCTCTAGCTAGAAGGGTTGTTTGGTACACTATGAGATATGTATATATGTGCGTACATATACATGTACATATGTCTGAATATGCTCAATTCGGTAACATATAGTTGTAGCAGTAGTGATTAGGGCTCAGATATTGTTATTCAAATACATTAAAATCCAGACCAGAACCAGATCAGCTAAAAAAAAAAACAGGTGGACAATGCAAAAAAAAAAAGTATTTGCTCTTTTGATGGAAAAGTTGTTTAATACAGTAAAACTGGTTGCAATTTTGATTACAACTTCTCAGATGGTGTGACCAGATCTATTAAAGTATTGTATAGAGTGAGACCAGATATTCCAATCCATAGTATTTTTTTCGCCAAATGTCAATGAATAAATAATTCAAAACTAACACGTTTGAATTAATTATAATTAATAATTAATTAATGGTTAATATAATTTTTTCATTCTAATAAAAAAAATATTTAAATTTCAACTTTAACATGTGCGCGTTGTAACCATTTTTCAACACTGTTTATGCAGCGCCGCTCAAAACGTGTTATCGTTTGGGATGTAGTGACGCTGACGAACTACTCAAACTGGCATTCAAATAAAATAAACTGTTTCGGCGCGTTCTCCGCTTTATGCCTCTAATTCGTGTTGGCCTGAGTACTTTGCGTTTAGATCATTGTTAATGTAAATTTGTTATAATATTTTTAAAATATACTTTGGGGAAGATATTGCGTGCCGTGCACAACAATAATTAGCGTAAAAAAAAAGAGAAAAGGCGAGCCATCATACGAAATAAAACTAATTAAACGAAAGCTCAAGAAAGACAAAACAGAAAAATGGCCGCAAAGCCCGAGGACAAGAGCACGGATATACCCGATCGTCTGTTTGACTCTAATCATCGTAAGACCTATAAGCGTTTGCGTTTTTTCGGTAAGGTAAGTGCTAATTGTGTGCCGCATTTTGTATAACTTTTGTATAGAGATTTAGAGAAGACATGCGTTGCCGGCTCACTGAATCAGACAGCTAGCTGCATTGTATTCCCTGGACATATTCCTGTGTTTTTGCGGTATGCAGTTATGTATGCACTGATGTGTGAGTGCAGGTCTGTATAGTCATGTATGTGTGTATAAACGAGCGGACAAGCTAACAGTGTTGTCTAACATGTAAAACAACCAGTTGGCCGAATTGGCGCGAACTACAGAATGCATTATGAAAGTATGTACAAATGTACATATGTTCATATATCAATGTAAACAAATTTATGAATTTAAAAATGTATGGCAAATATTTTTAGGGCGGCTTTGCAAAATGTTACGAAATAATCGATGTAGAGTCAGATGATGTCTTCGCTGGCAAGATTGTGTCCAAGAAGCTTATGATTAAGCACAACCAAAAGGAAAAGACGGCTCAGGAAATAACTATTCACCGAAGTCTAAACCATCCGAATATTGTAAAATTTCACAGCTATTTTGAAGATGTTCAGAACATCTACATTGTGCTGGAGCTGTGCAAAAAACGCGTAAGCATTTAGATTAATTAACCTTATAACTTTTTAAACTTATTTTATATTCCTTCAATCACTTTATTGCTGTGTAGTCAATGATGGAGTTGCACAAGCGCCGCAAAAGTATTACAGAGTTTGAAACCCGCTATTATATATACCAGATAATACAGGGCGTCAAGTATCTGCACGACAACCGTATTATACATCGTGATCTAAAGTTGGGCAATCTATTTCTAAACGACATGTTGCATGTGAAGATTGGAGATTTTGGATTAGCAACCCGTATTGAATACGAGGGGGAACGCAAGAAGACCCTTTGTGGCACTCCTAATTATATTGCCCCTGAGATTTTGACCAAGAAGGGTCACTCGTTTGAAGTGGACATCTGGTCAATTGGATGCGTTATGTACACGTTGTTGGTAGGCCAGCCGCCTTTTGAAACAAAAACATTGAAAGATACTTACTCAAAAATAAAAAAATGCGAGTACCGTGTGCCGAGCTACTTGAGAAAGCCAGCTGCCGACATGGTCATTGCTATGCTGCAACCTAATCCGGAAAGTCGTCCTACAATTGGACAGCTCTTGAATTTTGAATTTCTTAAGGCTTCACAAGTGCCAATATTTTTACCCAGCTCTTGTCTAACAATGGCGCCACGTATCGGTATCAACGATACTATAGAGGATCCTACTCAGCGGAAGCCATTGGCTGAATACAATGGCCTGCGAGACGATACTCGTTTAGAGTCGACATTCTTGAAGAATAATTTACATGACGCTATTACAGCGTCGGCTCAGGTGTGTCGTCATAACGAGGACTATCGTAGCGATATCGAGAGTTTGCATCAGCAGTTGACAAAGCTTATTAATGATAAGGTATTTATTATGAGCTTAAATATTAATGACACAAATTTAAAATTTGCTTCCTCCTCGTTTTTAAAGCCACGTTTGTTGCAAGGCAATCTTGGCGATGAAAATACCGATCCCGCTGCCCAACCATTATTTTGGATATCAAAATGGGTCGACTATAGCGATAAATACGGGTTTGGCTATCAGCTGTGTGATGAGGGCATCGGAGTTATGTTCAATGACACCACAAAGCTCATTTTGTTGCCTAATCAACTAAACGTGCATTTTATTGATAAGGAAGGCAAAGAATCCTACATGACTACGACAGACTACTGCAAGTCTCTGGATAAAAAGATGAAACTGCTTTCGTACTTTAAACGCTATATGACTGAGCATCTGGTAAAGGCAGGGGCCAACAATGTTCCTGATGAAAATGATCAAATTTCACGAATGCCCCATCTCCATTCCTGGTTTCGGACGACTTGTGCGGTGGTTATGCATCTAACTAATGGATCTGTACAGGTACTATCAAGAATCTTCAAAGTTGTGTTAAACCCAACCTAAAATGTATTATTTTTGTTGCTTGTCTAGCTTAACTTTTCAGATCACATGAAAATAATCTTATGCCCCCGCATGAGTGCCATCACCTACATGGACCATGAGAAAAACTTTCGCACATATCGATTTTCAACTATTGCACAAAGTGGAGTTTCCAAGGATCTATATCAAAAGATACGGTATGCTCATGAGAAGCTTAGAAAAATGCTTGAAAAAATGTTTGTTTGAGCAGAAAATGAAATTACCGCAACTCGCTGACATCAGTCGTTCATTATCGTTACTTTTATGTTTAGCTAAACAGAGTACATTAATTTTTCATACAGCGCGAAAGGTAAAAAGATTTTTTTTCCGATGTTCGATACCTCCCCAATTCCCGTTCCTGTTCAAAATTACCTGCTTGTTTATTTATAAAGTTATAAATTCCGTTTTTTTCTGCTAAGATTTTAGCTTTTGTAACATGTCAATCGAAAAAAACGCTTATATATAAATATGTTTAAAAAAAATACAAATATACCAACTAATAAAGATTTAATACGATCAAAATCAGTAATTTAATTAATCTTTTTGTTTCGACTTCATGAATCGACTGTTATCGGTATTAGATTAATATCGCAATGTTGTCTTATACTGATGTTTATCGAAATGCCTCTGTAGTCAGCTGATAATAATACTCAGTGGTGAGTGCAAATACTCGGAGAATATTCAATTTTAAAATATAATTGCTCCCAAGTTTTATAATTTACCTCCCTTGCATGCCATGTCATTCAACTAGGAACTGTATTTTTTTTAGTATATTAAAATATGGAAAAATGTGATTGGAGCTTTGGTCACACTGTTCTGCATTTTCGTATTGATTTTATTTTCAGCAAAGTCCAAGACGAATTAGTGGAGAATAATTTAAAGCAACGAATTGTTATCTAAATGCTATTTAGTGACCAAAAAAGCCTGAATTACAATTATGGGAGACAATGAGCAGAAGGCGCTTCAGCTTATGGCTGAGGCAGAAAAGAAACTGACACAACAAAAAGGTTTTCTGGGTTCACTTTTTGGGTGAGTAATGTGGACTACAATATACTTTACAAATTATTATTATTATTATTTTATACGCACGAATATATTTTATTTGATCCCTTAAAAAATATACAATATACATGCATATTTATGTATGTAGATAAATATCTGTCCACACATATACATATAAAGATTGACATTGTCCAAAGGGAAACTGTAATTACTTTTCAAAATACATGTATTAATTATTCATTAGTTATACATGTGTAAATAAGATTGTTAAATCCATGTGTATGAATGGATTATGACTTGTAATATTGGGTAATTGGGTAATAAATACATCCGTGCGTAGAAAATATTTACTTAGTTTGAATTCTGAGTTCTTATTATTAGAACAAAAATCATTGCAGTGGCTCAAATAAGATTGAAGATGCCATCGAGTGCTATCAGCGGGCTGGCAATATGTTCAAAATGTCAAAGAACTGGAGTAAGGCCGGCGAATGCTTCTGTGAGGCAGCTACTCTCCATGGACGAGCTGGCAGCCGTCACGATGCAGGCACTTGTTACGTCGACGCATCGAACTGCTACAAGAAGGTGGATGTGGAGAGCGCCGTCAACTGTTTAATGAAATCGATCGACATTTACACCGATATGGGACGCTTTACAATGGCAGCCAAGCATCATCAGAGCATTGCAGAAATGTATGAAAGTGATCCGACTACTTTGGTATGAAACTTATAAATGTGCATTTAGAATACAGACAAGACAGTAACATTTAACATTTGTAATTTATCTGGCGCCGTGAAGGCCAAGGCTATTCAACACTATGAGCAGGCGGCTGATTATTTTAAGGGCGAAGAGTCGGTTAGCTCGGCTAACAAGTGTATGCTTAAAGTTGCCCAATACGCAGCCCAGTTGGAAGATTATGAAAAAGCAATAATGATATATGAGCAGGTGGCTGCCTCATCACTCGAGAGCTCGTTGCTGAAATATAGCGCCAAGGAGTATTTCTTTCGCGCCGCTCTTTGTCACCTGAGCGTTGATTTGCTGAATGCGCAACACGCAATCGAAAAGTATGCGCAACAATATCCGGCATTCCAAGATTCACGAGAGTTTAAACTTATTAAGGTAATTAAGACTCTTAAATTGCATTTTCATTGATTAAAATACTTTGCTTTTATGTAGGTCCTATGCGAGCACCTTGAGGAGCAGAATATCGAGGGTTTTACAGAAGCAGTAAAGGACTACGATAGCATCTCACGCTTGGATCAATGGTATACAACAATATTACTACGAATTAAAAAGGCCGCAGACGAGGATCCCGACTTGCGATAAGAATGCCAATTTATTAGCGCATATGAATACAAATATATAAACGCATATACCTTCTTCAATGCTTTTTCAGTTAAAAAAAAAAAACTTTATATATCTACGTATATACATAATGAAATTCACAAGAGAAAAATGAAATCAACTAAATCAATTCTATTGCTAAACATTTTTTAATATGCAGTGTTTTAAAGACTAAAATTAAATGTTTTTATGATATTTTTCAGAGAACTTTATAAATTTAAAATTATATCTTGAAGAATTTGGATCTTTTTTTTTTGTTGTGTTACATATTGTAAATTATTATTCAAAGTAATATTAAAATTGTTGAATTTATTTGTTTGATCAATCGATTTTCATTAGGGATTTGATTTTATGCACTTACTGATTAATTAAGCATATTTTCAATGGACAGCGAGTAGAGATCTTTGGCACACACGACTTGAAATTTAAAACGTCACATATAAGTGAAATCAACTTGTTTCTAAATAAATAAATTAAAGGAAGCTATGATTAATAAACAACAGATAACAAATATCAAATATTCAAATCGTTAGTAGTTTTTCAATTAAACTTGCAGTCCCAGATTCATTCCTCATAAAAATATAAATGCATTAGAAAAACGAAATATGAGTATAAATAAGCAAAACTAATTGATTCACTAGAATATTTTGTGGGTCGCAGTTAAATTCCATCTCAGACAAAACAAAAATATTTGGTGAATCCGAAATGTATGAAAATAATAAATAAATAAAAAATGAAGGAAATAAAAACGTATGCAATTCAAATGTGTAGTCGTTGGTTAAATAGAATAATACAAATTAGCTGATTTAAATGCTTTAACTTCAGATATATAAAAAAAATATTTCACAATTAAGAAATTTATAGCAAATACAATATGTGCTGCCCATATACGATATCTATTATTATTACAATTACACACTTATGTAAAGAGAAAATATTAAATATTGAACATGGTTGGAAAGTAAACTGCTTCAAAACAAACAACATTTATTTTCATTGTCTCTCTGGATTAAGGCACTCCAAGATTCGCAAATATAAATAACTAATATAATATAACAACAAATATATATAAAAAAGCTATCCGTGAACTGAAAAATCAAGTAAGAAATTATTATTATAAAACGAATTCCAATAGATTGGTTCTATTAATAAGAACGAAAACATTTTCAAAGGGCTCAATCTAATGAGATTTTATAATCAATAAAATCCAAACAGATAGGAATGAAGAATGATGGATTCGATATGTATCTTTGATTTGTTCAGTAGATCTTTTGGTATTATATATCAAAAGAAGATCGATCAAAAAAGCGATTAGCCGTAAAGAACGGTCACACATCTAGTAAAACCTATAAGGCTCAAACTAGCTATCTAGCTTTATCAGAGATTATTGTAATTATTATATATTGAATTCAACATATTCAGATATATCAGCTATGGGAGGCTTCCTATTTATCCTCACCAGTACATTTGAAACTGTGGTGAATATCCTTGCATGCATTCAGAGTAGAGTAAGAGTACAACTGGTAAATATCCTAGCCAGAACTGTAAGTATAACAATTAAATTTTGATATACAACCGGTCGGCCCACAGCCCATCAAATAACTGACAAGTGGTCGGTCGGGCCATAGCTTATCAAATAACTCACTTTTATTCTCAGTATAACAGCTGAAATGTATTGTGTATATTATCAAAGGTACACGTTGTGTAACATAGCTTTTCAGCATCTTTCTACGCGAATAGCAAATAAATGTAAAGACCCAGTAAAAACAGTGCCTAATTTCAGTCACTCATAAACATATTTTTGTTTAACTCGGGACCCTACATAACAAATTTTTTATGAAGGTCCCTGTTTAGTGCAGGTCAAGTTTGTTTTAAAATTTCGATAACTCATCCCATTTTAATGTTATATAGTAAAAACGAAATCGAACCTTAAGTAACCTACTAGAATTTTCCCTAATTATTGAAGATTTTTAATAAAATGCAACTGATGTTATATATGCTGACTTCAGTAAAGCATTTCACTCTGTTCAGCATTATATTTTACTTCAAAAGCTTAACCAATTGCGATTTTCGCCTAAACTTCTGTCTTGGATTGCGTCCTATTTAAAGGGTAGAACCCAAAGAGTTCTGTTGAGAACAGCTATTTTGAAGGTTATATTTGGCTAGTCGGGTGTGCCTCAGGGTAGTCATTTGGGCACTCTACTATTCTCCCTTTTTATAAATGACCTTCCCAATTGTAGTTCTCATACAATACTTCACTAGATCATATATGGCTATAATATGATCTTAATTCCTTTCAATGTAGGTGTAAGGCTAATCAGTTGCATTTGAATTGCGCTAAATGTATGACAATGACCTTCAGTCGCATTTGTCCATATACTGCTCATTATACAATCAATAATGAGTCCTTGCAACGTATTTCCACAGTCAAAGATCTTGCGGTGCTCTTTGACTCTAAACTTAGTTACAATGCCCATATCTCAACCATCATTAATAAAGCCGGGGATTGTAACCTTCGGTTACCTTCTTATCATAGAAGGATTGTTCTTATAGATCTTCCGTCACTAACGAACCGTAGAAAAGTCTTGGGTATTGCTTTTCTACATAATTTGATTAGTGGTAATATTGATTCGCCTGCTCTTTTAATGCAAATTAATTTTGTAGTTTCTTTTTGTATTTCCTGCTACTTTCGTACTCCATATTTACCTATATGCACATCTCATTAATCCTTGCACAGTACGTTTTATATTTTCTGTGCTGCTTATAATAAATATTTTTATGTATTTCCTGCAGAACTATCTCTTCTAATTTTAATAAAATATTTGCTTTCAGTTTACCTCAGAGAAATTTTTTATTTATATATATAAACTAATTTGTAAGCTTAATATTTCTAATTTCTTCACTCCCTGTTTTAGAGTCAGCTATATCATATATATAATATAATATATATATATATATATATATATATATATATATATATATATAAAATTCCATCTAATTCATCTTTTTAAATTTTGTTTTTAGTTTTATGTGTGTTTAATACAATTTCGATTTTATTTTACATTTTGGATACCACGCCCCCTTCACCAAAAATTAGCAAAACACGTATTTCAAATACTAGAGACTTGTGCTTCGGCACATACACACATATGAATAACAATATAAATAACATAATAATTCCCTGAAAGATTGAAGTTAAAAAGTCCTTCCAGAAAAAAAGTTATTAAACATACATATAAAAGAATACATATACCCTGGGTTCAGGGTATCCCCTAGTCGGGAGCCACCGACTAGAGTTTTCTTCTTGTTATACCCTGAGCCTATTGAAAATGGGAAATCAGGGTATAATGTGTTTGTGAAAATATATGTAACAGGCAGAAGGACACGTCGCAGACCCCACAAAGAACATATATTCTTGATCAGCTCGATGAGCTGAGTCCTGTACGTCTGTCCGTCCGTCCGTATGTGTGAACGCAGCGAATCTCGTAAACCACAGAAGCTAGAAAGCTGAAATTTGACATGTAGACTCGTGAATACCATACGCTATACGAGTTCTTTTCAAAAATTCGATAACTCTTCCCGTTCTTTTTTATCGATAAATTTCGATATATATTTTTCTCGTTTGCGTACCGTAAGAGCTAGAGATATGAAATTCACTGTGTAGATACCTGTTATGAATACAAATATTTTGTAATTTTTGGATTTTTGATGCCACGCCCCCTTCGCCCTAAATTTGCAAAAAGCGCATTTCAAATACTAGAGACTTGTGCTTCGGCGCATACACACATATGAATAACATAATCATGCCCTGAAAGTTTGAAAAAAAAGGCCTTCTAGAGAAAAAGTTATTAAACATTTAGTTTTCCACAACATAAGCGTCTTGCGGCCCAAGCGCAGTCGCTACGTCAACTGCGCAGTTGGCAGAGCGAGCGGTAGAGCGTGCGTCTGTGTGAGTGTGTTGCTTGTAATATATGTATATGTAAACTAAGCATAGAATATTTGAAGTATCGGCACTTCGCATCTCGTATCTCCTAGTCGAGCCGTTTCAACTAGAGCATTCTTACTTGTTTAATTTATTTATTTGTAAAAATATTTTTTTGTGCTGAAGCCAATAAATTTTTTGCAAGGTCAGATTCTGGGTAGAAAAAGAAAAGCTAACAAGTTGCTAAACTTGTACCTTTAATATTATACACAATATACAGAATACACTTCAGCTGTCATACTGAGAATAACTGTCAGATATTTTATGGTCTGTGGGCACTTGTACACCAAGCCGATATTCATTATTAGTTGTTATACTTACAGTTCGGGATAGGATATTCACCAATTCTACAATTACCATTCTCTGAATACTTGCAGGGATATTCACCACACATTCAGATTTACTGGTGAGGATACATAATACCCAATACGCTTCAGCTGCTATATTGAGAATATGTGTCAGTTTGGCTGTTGGCTGTTGGTTGACCACTTGTATACCAAGCCGCTATTCACCAAAATATTATTGTTACAGTTCTGTTGCATCTAGCATGTTCTAAGAATGTCAAGTTTTAGGCTAGATTACTAGATGGTGCTATGAATTGTGAGGTATCAGCTGGTCTGTCGAATCAAAACCTAGATGGTGCTATTCGTTAAAAATTAAATTTAATTGTTTATGCCGGATGCAAGCTTTAAAGTATTTTAACACAAGTAAGAACGTTGAAATAGTTTTTCACGTCCCAACACCCAGTTCCAATGTATTCTAAGATATGAATTGGGAAAATTTGTCACGCTACTAATTGTCTTCAAATTTTGTATTTAATTTCTATTGTATTTTTTTGCAATTTTGGTTTTTGTAATATACCAACGTGTTCAAATTGAAGATACATTCAAAATGTAAGCAATATGCTGAAATCCATTATGTTTCACAGAGGTTAGTAAGCAAAACGTTTTCCATTTGTCAATTGGATGTGGCAGTATTTCAAATTCTAAGAAATCAGAAATACACTAGAATTCTGCTTGAATGACTAGCCGTTAATTAATTTTGGTCAGTTTCGATCAGTCAGCTTTTTATTTGTTTATTTAATTTGTTTAATTAACTGCCAGCACTGAAAATTGCACTGCAAAGAATGTGCACTTCATGGCAAATATGATGTGGCAACGCCGTAGTGATGAGTGAAGTTATGTAGTTGAAGTTATGAAGTTATGTATTATGTATTTCAAAATTGGGTGCCACGCCCCCTTCCGCCAAAATTTGTAAAACAGGTATATCGAATACATGTGCTTTTGAAAATACATACATACATGTGGATTACACTCCCTGAAAGTTGAATTAAAAAAGTCTCTCCAGAAAAAAAGTGATTAAACATTTAATTTAGCAGCCCAAGCGCAGTCTCTACGTGAACTGCGTAGTTGTTAGAGCATGTGATTGTGCGTGCGTCTGTGTGTGTGTATGTGTTGCTTGTGTTATAGATATAGATATAGATATAGATAGTCTAGCTGCCGTTTTATTTCTATGCAATTTTTGTTAAATTTCAGATACTGGCTCCGAATTTCTGTTTAGAATCTAGTCGAACACTCCCGACATGAAGCTACTGCTACTACACTGTACTGCGGATTTACTTACAGACTTGTAATATATAGTTATAATAAATGTATTATGAGGGAATATGAATACAATTGATTCAAAGCTAAGCTCGTAACAATAAATGAGTCTCGCTGCTGTCGAAACTTGCCATTGGCTATACGGCGTAGAGACAATTATACGCTTTCTTTATAATTTCATCTAAATTCCAAATGCAAAGTAAACCATAATTAAAACATTGTCGAATGTGAGCGTGGGTAACCAGAGCAAATTGTGAATTACACGCTCGCTTAACCACTGGCTAGCCACCCCAGCTCAGAATTGGGCAAGATGTAGGCCGAGTGCTAAGTGCCAACTGCCAACTGCCGAGTGGTTGCAACATCAAATTGTAATTACAATTTTCCGGCGGCCTAGCAACTGCAGTGTTGCCCGCTTCTGCCTCCACGTCCATCTCCATCTACACCTCCGCCATCGCTCTTGCGTTCGCGTTCGCCTTCGCCTTCGCATTTGTTAACATGCGCGTGTTAAAAAACGCTCTCGACGGTGTTGCCTATCAGTGTCACTAAGTGAGGGCTACGTGACAATTTGTTGTTCCGCGAATCTCCCCATGGTTTTTTTAGCACCCCCCGCACAGTGTAAAAAGTGAATCGCCCTTCGTGGTCGCCTTGCTTCAAACCGAAAATTGCACTAGCATGTGGTAACCCATAATTTACGCTAAGGGAGTTATCAATGTATTTACCACTAGGGCCTCCTTCGGATATGATTTTACTTCAATAACAAGGCATAACTTATGAATATATGTGCCAGGGAGCGCAGAATACATATAAATAAATATATTGGATTCAGAGTAGAGTTAATAAGCTTCATTATTAACTTTCAAATATTAAAATAGGATAGTAGCTTAGTTGATCAACAAAACTTTCTGTTTGGTCAACTATTCAATTTATAGTTGCTCATGTCTTTTTTGATGTTCGAGAGATTAATGGCACAATTTAATAGAATACATCGTTGCTCAATGGTTAAGCGTACATATCTGAGTATTATCAATTCAATAGCTGAGCATTACGAACTGTTTATGAAAAATTAACCGTATAAGTGAGCACTAAAGAAGCGTTGTAATAAAAACTTATCAATGATCAGTCCAAATTATAATATCGAGGATGATGCTCTTCATATATATTATATAATAATGGGAAGCATCCAAAATACATTTATTTAGAAAATGTATTCATTATGTATTGAACGGGTATATTCAAAGATAACCCGATAGGCGATAGTGCAATTTATTTCAGTTATTTTGAATATTATCACCTTCAGATGCTCTCTTAAAAGTTATTAATATTCGAATGCCCACACTCCATACAAATCGTAATCTGAATCGTTTTACTGTTTATTTTAAAATCTTCCAGATCAATGAAAAATATTGTGACATAGAGTGAGACATGAACATTAACAGGGGTAAGGCTTTCAAATTTGTAATCCCAATCCCTTAAATTGCCATTGCCATCTACTGTTTCGTTTTATTACAAATGAAAATTGGCTATTTGTCAAATAAGGCGTAGTAAAGGACAACAAAACACTTTTAAATTGTCAGATCAAAAAACAAAAATTGAAAATTACCATCTGTCAAAATTCACGTCATTCCACGCAATCTGCTGGCGCACTGAAGTAACCTCTTTACCCCACAGGCTAATCCTTTGAGCAACAATGTGGCACTTTCGAGGTGGATGGAGATAATTGTGTACACACATATAGTACTTATGACTATGTGTGTACGTTATTTTCCTGGTGCAATTGTCAAGTGTTGGCATACCGACTCGACCAAAACCCTCATTAAAAAATACCCTCCGATTAGTAGATGCAACCACGAAAAGAGGGTGGTATATCTAAGTAATTGTAAATGCTAATGTGTTACCTTTCGCCATCAAAAGAACACTCGTGAAGGGTGGCACTGGCGTTTGAAACGTTTATATCCCCAATTAGCTCAGATGGAGAAATTACATACAGAAGAAGCATTGGCCACCCCAGTTGGCAACCCAAGAAATTCCTTCAGTTCTATTTCGTATTCAATCAATTCCTTCGTGCTTCAAATACATTTACAATTCAATTGAATTTTTATTGAAATTTATGCGAAAATCTATACCACGAATCTTTGCTACATAAACAGTGCTAGGATATTTTTCTTAAAAAAATATTTTCTTAGCGCACATTGCATATGAAAGCTGTTTTCACCAATTTGGGAATTTTTTTGGGAATCTGTTTTACCAAATATAAATCTTATTCTGTATCTCCATGAATTAATTAAAAGATCACTAAAAAATAAAGTATTCGTAATTTTTTAAAAGTATAAAGTATTCGTAATTATATAGTATATACAATATAATATATAATATATTTATGTTGTCCGTTTAAATGCCATACGAATGAATAATACATTCAGAAATATAAATCAATAAGTATATATATATATATATATATATATATATATATATATATATATATCAGGCGATAAAACTCGATGAAATTTGATAATCTACAACCTTAAAATATTATTTTTCCCTAGTGATTTCCCCTCTCTGTAACGTTTTATATACATTTTATTTAATTAATCTGTTAGCCTGTAATTCTAATGAATCGCTATCGAAAGAAATATCTAGTCTAGTGTTCCTTATTTCATTGTATTTGTATATAAGATTAGCATAAGTTTGAATAAAGTATTTAGGTGTACATAGAGGAATTGTGCGTCTCTAGATGTTAGCGAACATCCACTTGCCACGTAATTTTGTTCTAGGATTAGCCGACTAATATTGAACCGCACAGCTCGAGCATTTATTTGCCGGGTATTGGCTTTCCCATGAAATAGCAATATTTACTCATGTGCGTAATCCTCCTCTGTTGCTCAGTTCCCAATCGCCGATTGCCAATCGCCAATTGTCAGGCTGTAATTGTATGGACACTAAAAGAGCAATAGTTGCTGAGCATGAAATTCAAATACAAACAACTCAAACAATGTCCATTCATGAACCTGTCAGTCCTCAATTGAATTGTGATTGTGTGCATATATAACTGAAATGTTCGGGTATTCATACTCGTGTTTATTTAACCGCTTAGTACGGTGCAGCGAATTGGCGCCATCTGTTCACTTGACATGCTCACAGCACATCTGTATACATACTTACACGTATGTATTTGTTGGTACTCGCGGGTACATACATAAATTAATCAAGTTCGCGTAGTGCATGTGACTGCAATGCCTCGTATATCCATTCACCTGTCAACTTGCAAAGATTTGCGTCTTGCTCTAATGAATTCTAATTAATAAATAATGTATATTCTATGTTTCATAGGTAAAGAACGCAGACCATTTCGCCACTAGTTAGGCAAGAGACTAGAAATTATGAATACATACCTGTGGGTACCCTTGTTTGTAACAGTTAAGATTTTGCCGATTCGCCCGCTAGGGAAATCCCGAAAATTTAACAATTTTATTACTCTAGACTCCTTTTAAAGATCGCCAAAAAATGATATGTCCAGGGGCCCAGAATTATATACTTATGTATGCCTTAATTTGGGGCGTGACATAAATAACTATAGATTCCATTGTTTAGGAGCTGTCAGCGTTTTGACCGTGACTGAGTAAACTGCAAACTGTTGCTCCTGATCTTACTTGTTTAGCATTGCAAAATCACGATACCCCAATTCTTTCTTCAGTCAGGTAGGAGTCTGAAGAACTGCCCGTTTTTGGAGTTATATATAGTTATAAAACTTTGGATATACTTTTGACGATTTTCCACACTCTAAAGAGGCATGTATATTGATTAAAACCACGTGACATGAGAGCAGTCATTTAAAATAGATTTATTAAAAAAGCGTAAGAGTGCTCCAGTCGAGACTGATTGACTAGGAGATACACTTAACCTCACCAACATTTCAGGGCGTGTAATTTAAATTGCCGAAGCAAATGTCTCCCAGTACACTGCGTTTCTTTTTTTTAAATTTAGGGCGAAGGGCATTATCCATTTTTTTCAAGTCTCTCGCTTTAGTGGTTTACGGATGGACGAACAGACAGACGGACAGCACGTCGAGCTAATAAAGACTCTATATACTGTGTGCCACGCCACCTTCTGCCAGTTAAATACATTTTAAAATACCACTTATACACTGATTTCTTGCGGTCACTCGATGAACAGAATATAAGAAGCTCTCAAAACCCCTCACGACAGTCGGACTCTGGGTAATCTCAAAGCTTTCGAGATCAGAGGGAAAGACGTCAACGACTATAGTTCACAAGCAACTTTTAGCTCACAGTTATAGATTGGCCTTTAGATACGATCCACAAGTTGATCATTGTGAAAGTATTATCGTTCAAAGCGGTGATACGAATAAGTTAAGAGCACGTTTGGAAAAGTTAGTAGTAAGTTAGCTAGAGACTTGAAATTTTGACGTTGCACATCACATTTGCCCTGCTTGGAACACCTTTGCAGTGCAATTTTCGGTTCTAGTAATTAATTTACACAAATCAATAAACAAATAATCTATAATAATCTACCAACATTGCCACTTCACATCGAAGCTGGCCAGAAAATTAATTAACTTCTAGTCATAATGGGTTTTAATGAAATTTTCATCATATTGATTACATCTTTAATTGATCCATTACAAAAATTGGTATATTACAATATCCGACTTGCATAAAATACACATGAAATTAAATACAAAACTTGAGGACAGTTCGGGGCGTGGCAAATACTACAATTTATATCTTAGCACGCTTCGAAAATGAGTGATTTGACGTGAATAAGTATTTTGCAGTCGGCAGAGGCCGACTGTAGCGTTCTTACTTATTTAAAATTTGCTTTCTTTTTTAAGTAGTTCATCTATTAGGTATTATTAAGTTATGAAACATATAATTTAAAATAATATAGGCATTTTGGAGCCCAGCGAAATTCAATAATATCTGTGTTGTCATTAAGCGAAATGATTTACACAATCTGTAGGTCAACATATATTTACTATATATTGCAAATGTACTTAGGTTGTTTTCACGAATATATATAAATTTAAAAATCTTTAGCAGCATTAGAAAATGAAGATAATTGATTGAAATCGTAAGAAATACAATTAGTTCTAAGCGTAGGGGATATATCTAAAAAATTGAGGAAATTCAGTTTCCGATATATGGCGTATATGTGAACGCTGGTAAATATTGTGGAATACATAATCTTTATATTGATATAGAGAATAAAATCATTATTATCAACACGTGTGCCCAGCAGATACTTCATACTTTAAATGGCGATGAAGAATGCTATAGTGCCTTTAGAATCACCTTAACTGCTAGTAATCATAGCATAATCTTCAAAATTTGCATGCCCTTTATTTGAGAGAGGGCACTTGAGATCCTTATCACGCAAATTATTCTCGTCACGTCTAACGCTTATAAAGCATCCTTCAAAGTGCCCGCCAATTTGACTGCTCGCCAGTGTGCCCTATCTTGTCCAGCAGGCTGAAGTATGCCCTGCCCGGGATACGTGGTATGTAGATATATATGTACATTAGACTGAGCTGAATGACCTGCACCAAATTGCTTTGGGCATTCGGAGAACGGAGACGTCGCGACGCGAGGATTGTTGTGGGTGTTTTGGCAGACAGATTACGCTTTGCAGTAATTAGAGGGAGTATAAACTTTGATATCTCGAAGTAGAAACTACGCAGCCTGGCCATTATTCTTTTCTACGTCAACCTCCTCATCCTCCTCCCGCTGGCAGAAACCCATTTGCAAACGGCTGCACACTCTTTTGCGATCAAACTGATCGGCCTGCGGCATCGCGCATTAAATGAGAATGCGAAGGTATGAGCATCGGTTTGGCACGGGCTTATGCGCATATTTTTCAATACACGAATGCAGGAACTGGAGCGGGAGCCGAAAGAGAAACGAGAGTGGGATGCGGAACGGCAGCGGGAGAAATTGGTGATAGGATTTGAAGCTAAAAACCAGACGGGAATTCCCTTAGATTACGAACATAAGTAAACAAGAGCACAAATTAATACTTACTCATCAAGTGGAATAACACGTATCACCGTGGCACCGATGGGAAGATATTGCACATAGACTGGTCGTCAACGGGGCCTTTGTATACAAATAATCAAATTTTCATTTTTATTATGCGGTCAAGCGCTGTATCGGTTGCCGATTGATTGCCAACCAGCAGCCTACTTCATCTCCATAGCCTATGTCGAGTCACAGGCACCGCCTGCTTCTGCGTGAAGCCTTAGGAAGGTGGCTTTGTTGCTTATTGCCTGTTGTCCGTTGCCTTTTGCCTTTTGCCTGCTGCCCGTGTGTTACAGTGGTTGCAGATTCGAGTGCGATGACAACACAGCGAATGCAAAGAGGATAAAAAGGAAGGCAAGGCGAAAAGCAACACAACCAAAACAAGTTCCAAACGAACAGTGAAGGCCTTTAATATTTTTTATTGACGATACATGTTTACTCTACATTTACGCGACGTGTTTTTTTAATTTTATGACTGTATAGCTTAAATTTTATGTTCTTGTGGAAATAGTTCACCTTCTATGTTTGAGGTCGTCAATTGATTCGATCAAATTAAATATATTTGTATAGCATTCAACAGGCTATTGCTGGGAATAAAGAGCAGGACAGTGTCCAAATACCCGAATTAGTGTAGGTGTAGGACATAAGAATATAAAGCAAATGTTATGCGAGCAAAATGCAAAGTCAAACGAACAAAATCCTATAATTAAACAATTATTGCAACTCCCACTTTTTGCTGGAGGCCACTAGCCGGACTCTGGACCCTTGCGCTTGTGCACTACTCCACCTTTTTGAGATCACGACGATCACCGCTCACTACAGTCCGCTTGTGGAGTAGTGAAGAGGAGTAAAATTGAAGAAGCTACCCTGAGTACTTCTCGCTGTTCAGCGTTTTGTAGATGTGGCACATATTTCTGGTAGGAACTCGTGCTGGTCCTCTGACTTGAATACCAGCCACTAAGCGGGCTCTCCTTTGATTTTGCCCTATACATTGACATTTATGTTCAAAAATGGGCGAATGAGATGCGCTTTGCTTTATAATTTTCAAAATTCAAAATGCTTTGCAAATATTCCTGTTTAGATCAAATGCATATTACATTAAGAATGCAGTTTTAAGCTATATCCAGCACAGTAGACGTTTCAAACCACCAAAGTTTTGTAAATCATAAAGTTTCTATCCAAGACCCTAAAATAAATCTACGCGTCTACTATGAGCATGGCAAATCAGAAGAATCTAATAATAATAAAAATAATAATAATAATAATAAGCTGGCAGCGTTTTGACCGTGGATTAGTATTCTACAGTAGTTGGTAGCGCCCGACTGCAATGTTCTTCCTTGTTTTTACTCTACATTGTATAATACAATGGACAACAATGAGTATATGTTGCGCGTTATGTTGACAGAAGGACTTGAACGAGTATTAAGACCATATTATCTGTACTCTTTATATTATATTATATATTTGTGTAGTTCACTTCTACTACTTATTTAAGCGAACCAAGAAGTCGTGAAAAAAACCAAAAACTTGAAAAATATAATAAATTGTTTTTAAAAAAACACCGATCTTACCCCCAAATCTATACCACGGCGAGCACATTATAAAGCAACCTGCTCCTGTTAAATGCGGGGTCCAGCTCGTTTATCTCTCTGCGACTGACCGCCAGCTTGTCTCTCCACAAAGAGCGTACGATAATTAACACACAAGAGCGGGGGGCGTGATGAGAAGCGGTCTGCAGAGCTAAACAAATTATTAAAAATGAATTAGTAGAAATATAAATATGTATATGTATTTTAAAATTTCATACAGTCTTACCATACCATTCCACACCAGGCCATAGCAGAACATGCCATAGTCTAAATGCCTCTTCGGTTCTTCGGCTTCGACTATGCTGTAGCCGTAGCCGTAGCAGAAACGCACGTGCGCCCAACAGATTGCCTCCATCCAAACCTGACGCATTTTTAGGCACTGATGAGGCCCCTGGCTTTGCCCGTGAGGCTGCTGCAATTGAATATGAACGAATCGTTAGGTTTGATTTTGTAGAAATATAAGAACTCATTAAATACTAATCTATTCTCAATTTCCTTCTCAGTTGTTTGGGTGAGCATACCCTTAATGACGTTGATTGCCGTTGTCGTTTCGGCGCTCTTGTCTGACGCAAATGCATGCCCCACTTTAAATCAGGTTATGTCTTATGATAAATAGTTGCTTTGCCTTAATAAATCTTTTTGTGCGTCCATACACGATCGTAAATGTAGTAAACTGCTACACTCAATCTGCATGGAAAACCTCACAGCGCTGACTTTGTTTAAGAGCTTGGTCTATAATTGAAGGCTAGCGCTTTTTCCGCCTTGCTCCTTATTTTGTACAGTATTGAAATTGTTCTTATTAATGACTTATTACAACACTTGAGTTTGGGGTTTTCCAACTTCATTAGTTTCAAAAAAATTGCAGAAGAAAAATCAAGCACATTGAAATCAAACCATTCTCGCAAAAAAAGAGAAAATAATTTGAGTAAGAGAGAGCTAAGAGAGCACAGCTGATTGGTTGCAGAAAGGGTGGGAAATCATACATACTATAGAGCGTGCAAGGTATATAACGCTGTTTGCATCCCCAACAGCAATATGTATTCCGGCAAAACATAGGCGGCGGCGAATTTTGGCATTGGGGCTTTCGTTGCTGCTACACGGGATATGGTTTAACGTACGCCGGACTTGATTTACCTTACTTATATTTCAGTCTTTATTTCTATACAACATTTTTTTTTGCATCTTCTATACATACGCTCATCTAATGAAAATATTTTAATGAATCGTTTTATTAATTTTAATTTAATTTTTCATATCCAGTATACATATATATATATATATGTATATATATATATATATATATATATATATATATATATATATATATATATATATATATATATATATATATATATATATATATATATATATACATTAAGTACGTACATACGTAGTTGCATATAGGTAAGTATATGTATATACTCCTTCATTACGTGCATATTCATGGATACAGATTGTCCAGGAGCATCTATAAGGGCTGGCCAAAGTTATGCTTTATTTCCTCGGGTGATGCTGGCATGCAGAAGATTGAATCCACCACTCTCAAAACCGAATTTTATACATACAGATATACCTATATATAGCCAGAAATCTCTCTGTATGAGTGAATGAGCGATGGGTCATATATGTACATATATGTACATGCTCATATATATACATATACATGTAGAGCTCACCCACACACCTACAGTTGGATACACTTACCCAAACACACATAGCAAGCATATGTACCGGAGAGGCATGTTTGAAGAGCCGCGTTATCTTGGGCGAAATGGAAACGGACCAACAGAAGCTGCATGCAGCACACCTCCGGGTAGTACATAGCCAAAGGCTGACTCCTGGTAGCAGTCGTATAGCGAAAAGCATCAAGTACGTAAGCTGGCCAAATCTTTTGGTCGAAAACCACAAAAGAGATACGGAAGTTGAAGTTGATTCAGTTCAGCAAACACGTAGTTGGTGCCGTCGCTACACTTCCACATCCAGAAATTCAGTGATGGCTCAGTAGTGTATTAAAGTCATTACACAGAAGTGTTGGGATTCGAAACGGAAATTGAAAACCCCGAAGCCAAGTACTATAACTTCCTAGTTGAGCTCAGTTCAGTTCGGTGCTGAAAAACAATACGGTGCAATTTATTAAGTTGTCTAAAACAGTGTTTTAAAAATCTCCGACGGTGACGGTAACGGTGGAGGAAAAGGCAACGTGATTCGTGAATTGTTATTCGCTGACATTTACATAATTCCCTATTTGCTGGTCACAGACTCACAGAGGCTTTCATTCTGGATTTCACAAGCAATTTTCGACGGAAGGTGACACGTCCTGCAGACCGTTGGCCAATTGGGAAATTATATTAGCAACTTTTCTTTAATTTCCATAGGAGTTGGACATGTCATTTCTGGCTACTTTAGATGCCAATGCCTGGCAGGTAAATGTATTAGCATACTAATCTGAGTTTAAAATAATTTGTTTTGTTATATTCAACAGAATATAACAATATACATTGTTTTAAATTTATATTTTATATTATAAATATTTTCGGCTGCAAATAATATACATATATGAAATTTTTGCCATAATTATTTATGTACACAGAGAGAAACGTTAAATGAAAATGTATGCAACTTAACCAGATGAAAACTTATGTATAACTTATATGTTAAAAAAAAAAACAAGTAAGAACGGTGCAGTCGGGCTCCACCGACCGCCATACTTATTCACGTTTCAGCACCTACATCAATGTATTTAATTTCATGTGTATATTATACAATTTTTATTTTTGTATTATACCAACGTTATTAAATTGAATATATATATATATATATATATATATATATATATATATATATATATATATATATATATATATATATATATATATATATATATATATATATATATATATATATATATATATATATATATATAAAACTCTAAACTCGAACTCTAAAATTTTAATACTCACACGATATATACTTCCCGAAAGAGGCGTATAAATAATTTTTATTGGTAAATCGATAGTGCAGGTCAGCAGTAAATTAATTTTTAAGCTTCTAGCCTTAAAATTTTATGAGACATAAGCCTATATAAATTTCCACGCCCCCAATGGGGCCTATTTGATCTTGGGATATCAACGCTAGTATACATTCGAAATCTCTGCTATCTAGCACTTCTACAAGATGAGTTTCGGAGACACAGGATAATGCATTATCCTATTTGTCACGCCCCTAGTGTGCGTATGTTGAAAATCTTGACTTTATCTGACGAGGGTATACATGAGTATATATTCAAATATTGCAATTCTCAAGCTTCATTGCACAAAAGGAATATCCTCTTCTCACTTCGTGAATAAGTAAAAGAAATCGCCAAGCCGAGACTCATCTTAATTCTAAATACTTAAAATTTTGGTTGTTGAATCAAACGTTAAAATATTTATTTTCTTAAAATATACTGTATCAGTTATAAAAACCCATTGGTTTTCATTCACAAATAATAATTCAGATAGAAAAAGACATAATTGATCCACTTGAGCTATGTAAAGTAATTTCACTTGTAATGTCATCTTTTATATTAGCTACACGAAATTTTAAAAATTAATGACTGAATATTGCATCATACTTTCGATATTTTTTCCTTTCTATCTGGAGGTGTGCCAATTGAACCGCCTGCAGAATACTCCTCCCCAGGCTACCAATTGTATAATTTTGTGGCAGATAACTTATTCGATAAACTTGAGTTTCTAAAGGACACAGTTTCCGTTATAATAATATAGCGAAATTTACAGGTAGTTTTTTGGTATGCTACGCTCCTAAAAATTTGAAAAAATTATTAACAGACGGAGAGCAAAACGGACAGTACATAAAATCATTGTACTCATTTCAATTTCATGAAATAACCTTTAATTTTCTCATTTTTTGAGTGTAATCATTAAAATTTACAGTTAATATAACCTTAGACCTCCCTACGGAATGGCCGAAAATTATGTCTCTATGTGCTAGAGCCGTGGAATATCGGGGAAAACTAAATATTCTACAGTTTTGCATCTATTAACTCGCAATTTGTTAACTATGTTATGAATGAGTATTCTGCAGTAGGTTCCTACCGATGTTCCTACTTGTTAACAATCACATTTTGCAAATCCACATTTTTTCCTAAGATGTTTTTGCCTTGCACAAAATTAATTATAAGCTTAAATGCTTTTTTAATGCATTCCAGGTTCAATTAACCATTAACAAATCAATTGTCTGTCGTCTCTCGTTTAAAGTTCCATGTAACATTGTTATTTCGGTTTAGTGGTTAAGTAAATTGAGAAAATCATCCCCCATAATGTAGGTTGTGTAAAAACGATTGTTAATGGAAAAACTGCATGAAATGTGGCGAAGTGGATAAAATCATACCCGAAAATTTCGTTATTTAAAATGACTTTCCTTTTTTTGATAACCAAAATCAAGTTCCATGTGTAATATATTGTTGTTTTTTCTGCCGTGAACTCATTGAAAAGGAGAAGCTTTTGTGAAAATGTATTTAAAGTATACATATTATTTAGCAGAAAGGCTAGTAGAATCGAGTTAGCTAAGTCATTTACACTTTATCATAGCGTCTGTATGCCCATTAACCCATAAAAGATACAGAAAATATATACTCGTGTTAAGAAGCCGAGACAAAAGTATATAGTAGATATATCTACTCCTATTGAAGGCACGTCAGACCGGCTTTAACTGTATGTGTGTCACGTATTGTATTTACGGTTTTCAACAGCTAAACATCTAAGCGTAGAGCTATTAATTTGAATACATTTCATTGTTATATTTGGAAATATATATTAATTATTCTTGATCAACTCGACGAACTAAGTCGATTTAGCCCTATCCGATTACCTATTACTTGCGTTTGCGCTATTTGGGTTTCACGTCCACTTCGCTATAAATAAAAAAAAATTTGTATTAAATTATACCCTGAACTAAAAATGGAGTTGGGAAATCGGAGTCAGATTTTCAACTTTAACGGTACGCAAAAACGATTTTGATTTATCGGAATGTATCGATAATGAGAGAAACGGAGTTATCGAAATTCTAAAACAAAACATACTGCGTATGGTAAACATGAGTATACATTTAAAATTTCAGCTGTCTTCATTTTGTGGTTTGTGAGATCAGCGCGTTCATACGGATGGACAGACAGACGGACGCACGGACGCACGGACGGACGGGCAGGCAGACAGACGGACAGGGTTGAATCAACTTAGCTCGGCTCCCTGATTAAGAATATATATACTTTATGGGGTCTGCCACGCCTCCTTCTGTTCTGTTAACAAAACCAGTATACCTTAAAAAAAATGTAACGGGGGTTTGACTGACAAAATATTTTGTTTTGCATTGCGAATATTAATAGGTTTCTAAATAATATTTAAATTTATAAAACGTATGATTGATAAAATATATTACAAATTAACAACCTGATAAAAATGAATTTTTTCAAGTATACAAATTATCTGGACTGGACGTATATATTCTATAATAAAGAAATTAATTCTTCAGAAAAGTATTAATGTTCGGCAAAACGACAAATGCTGGTCTGCGTTATTTAATATGTTGATTATTAGACTTTGATGCTAGTACTGTCACCAGCAGTCACTCCATTGTCACATGCTCTCGCAGTGGTTAGTGGTTCATGGTTGGTTTTATTTGCGCAGACCTGTCGACCAAATGAAGCGCATAATACATCAAACACGCTGTAATGGGGGTGACAAATCCGCAGCGGTTGACTGATTACTCTTTAAGTAACACAAATCAACTCAAACTTAGACTCACATGCAAAGACTCATCAACGCTGTACACGACCCAACATCTTAATCATTTTTTCGGAAGCATTCAAGGCTTTTGCACCGGGTAATTCAAGTCTATATATGCCTGATATTTTTTTCCAAGGGAATAATAAGTGTTTTCTTAATACTGTTTTCCTTTTTAACACCTTTATCGTTCTTTAAATAATATTACGAGCTTAAATTGGGTATAAAAATAAATACGAAGTATCTTTTTATTCTCGCAAAAGCATGAAATAAGTATATTGGTATAGTGTAATGTCCGTCATTCTGTCAGTCCGTCTGTCCTTATTAAGGCAACCATTTCAGCGCTATTATAGCTAGATGCTTCAAATTTGGAATGTATACTTGTGTGAACCCTCCTCAGACAAAGATTTTCCCTATACGCACACTAGGGGTGTGACAAATAATACCTCAGAAACAGTAGTTGTAGAAGTGGTATAAAGCTGAGACTTGGAATGTATACTCGACTTGACACCCAAAGGTATATCGACGGCTATTCGGGGCGTGGAGTACTCTAGTCGAGACTGCTCGGCTAACAGATACCCTGTGCCCTTCGAAGTGCCGATACTTTAAATATTCAATGCTTAGTTTACATATACATATATTGCAAGCAATACATACACACTCACACAGACGCTCGCACGCACAAGCACACGCTCTGCGTAGTTGGCGCAGCGACAGCTCTTGGGGTGCAAGACGGCTATGTTATGGGAAATTAAATGTCTAATAATTTTATTCTGGGTTGATTTTCCTAATCGAACTTTCGGGGCGTGATTATGTTAATCATATGTGGGTAGTTGCCAAAGCAGAAATCTCTAGTTACGCTACGATCTCGTAGCGCTCAGACGGACGGACGGCCGGATATGGTTATATCAACTCAAGTCATCGGTCATGATCAAGAATATATATACTTCTACGTATTACATTCCTTTTAACAAAACCATTAAACCCTGAATTCGCGTTTTCAATGGATTCAGGGTATAGAAATCCAGATGGCTAGAAGGACTGAGTTTGACGTTTTCACACAGCCATTTTACTCAGTACTCCCGTTTTTCATATGTTTAGGGAATAATTCTGCCGTCTATAAATTTACTAACCATTTAGTGAATGTTATTATGGCTTAATTATCAATTTCGAGAAAAATAAGTGATATTTGATAATCTGATAATTAATCAGTTATATAATTCAGAGGTCAGACCGCGTATATATCTTTTACGATTCACACATAGCGTCAACACATACCTGCTGCTCAAATGCCCCCTTTCGAATAATTCGTACTGAAACGTGACATACAAGTAAAAGTATCCCGTGGTCGGACGTGAGACAAGAGCTCAAAGGCACGTGATATACAACTTGACGCTTTTATTCAAATGAAAAAATATTTTCAATCGTAATATATTTAAGTCCTTTTAAAAAATACCTCTTATCAGCCCTCCCTTCATATTTCAGTTTGTGTTTTCGGTTGCCAAGACTAAAACTGTTAATCTTAATCTACGGGTTTCCCTAGGTTAAAGAATACGGGTTTGTTGGCTTGAGCAAAAAACCGCTGAGATCTCTGAGCCTAATAAAATTGCATAAAGCAATTATCATTTAGGGCAAAAAAACATTAAATACTAGTAAAAGCGCTGCAGTCAGGGCTATCGACTTTTTAAACAAAACGTTTAGCCGAACGACAAAAGTACGTAGCAGCAGCAAATATAAGCACTTTTCAACTTTCAATGTAAATGCTTTTTTACAGCCTTTTTTACTGAACTGAAAATTAGAAATCCAGGTATAATGGTTATGTTAAAATATATGTAACAGGCAGAACAGAAGATCTGAGCGACATGCCGAGTTGGTATAGCCATGTAAGTCTATCCGTCCGTTCGTCCGACAGTTAGTCGACACGTTAGTCCGCCCGTTCGTCCGTCTGTTTGTCAGTCTGAACATAGCGATTTTATACGCCACAATAGCAACTGCCTAATTATTAAAAACCAATTTTAAAACCAATGACAACTCATGAATTTAATTTAATATTAGATGTACACATCTTTTTCTATAGAACGAGCAGATCAAGCTTTCTTTATTAACATAAATAACCGACTAAGTTAATATGCAGTGTGCGTAATGTATATAAGATTATATAAGCTTGCACTTGAATAGGTAAATCTTTGGTTTTTGGCAAATTTATAAAAAACAAATTCATAAAATTGGAGCACTAGATCGCCGATACTAACATAAATGCTGACCCCGATTACAAAACTCATTTGATTGCTTTAAGTAGATATATGAAAGGAATCCAAAATCTAAATAGGCAACCTAACTAACGATTGTTTTAATCTTGTAAAAAATTACATTAATTACATTACTTGCGTAATCCTTTTAGTCTGTAAGTACTTAGTATATCAGCATTAAAAAATAAACGAACGACTTTTAGAAAATGTAGAATAGAAATGATTATGGCATTTATACTTGATTGTATTATCCACGGACTGTCTAATATAAAATCCTGTAAAAGGAACTGATAAAATTACCATAGTGATATAAATATTGTATTCAAATAACATTTACACACATAAAGACGTTTAAGAGATAATTATGAAATATCATACGTCATGCTTGTATTTTAATGCTCTGCGTTTATAATCCTTATCCGCATTATCCTATTTTCCGGGCGGGCTAATAATTCGATATGTTAATATTGAGCATTGGAGTGGCCAAAAGGGAATGCAGATCATGTGGCACTTTGTCAGTAGAGTGCCGTGGGTATTGGATAACAAAAATCAAGCTTGCTGAAAAAAAGAAGAAAAACGACGCCCTTGCCGTTGGTATTAACGTGCGACACGTGACCTTATTTTTGCGCTTGAAGACATGCTGAAACACTCTGCGGCCACTACGAAGCACAACACGCCTTTGAACAACGCAACACAACAATGTATGTTTTGTTTAGTTTATCCAATGTTTCATCCCCGTAGTGAGCAAGTATGAGGCATCCTATGATTTGTCCTGCTGCCAGCATTTTGCATGGGTCCAGCGATAAGTGAGCGGGCTGGAATTTTGGGTGAAGTGATTAGTGGGCACTTCATGCTAAAAAGTGAAAAGCCAAGTAGTGCGAGTGGCAGCGAGCGTCGTTTAGGCGGCACGCATATGTTTTTTCTTCTTTGTTGCTTTACGGCTTGAGGTCGGTGCGCACACACCTGAGTGGGCGAAACGGGAAATCAACAGCAACAGCACAAGCACGAACAACATCAACAGAAACCATTATTAAGGGTCCATGATTTGCCCACGGCTTGTGCTGCCAAATTCTATACGAATATAACGGATACATTACGAAGATGGGTCACGTGACCTGAAAGCAGTCATTTTAATTAAATTTATAAAAAAACAGCTCTGCGAAGTGGATAAACAGATGCGAGTGTCTTTTGTCAGCAAATAAAATATGATATCTTCTAAAGGATCCTCAAAGTAACATTGGTAGAAGCATATCATAGTAGCTGTATATACTTACATGTATGTAACAGGCAGAAGAAGGCGTCGCAGTCCCCACAAAGTATATACATATATTCTTGATTAGCTCAACGAGCTGAGTAGATATAACCATGTCCGTCTGTCCTAGCTAGACAGCTGAAATTTGACATGTATACTCGTGTATACCATACGCTATACGAGTTTTTTTTTCAAAAATTCGATAGCTCTTGCCGTTCTCTTTGTATCGATAAATTTCGATAACTTTTCTTCTCTTTGGCGACCGTAAGAGCTAGAGTCATGTAATTTACTGTGTAGATGCCTATTATGAATACAAACATTTTGTAATTTTTTGGATTTTGGATGCCACGCCACCTTCGCCCTAAATTTGCATTTCAAATACTTGAGACTTATGCTTCGGCACATACACACATATGAATAACATAATCATGCCGTGAAAGTTTTAATAAGAAAGTTCTTCTAGAAAAAAAGTTACTAAACATTTAATTTTTCACAAAATAAGCGTCTTGCAGCCCAAGCGCAGTCGCTACGACAACTGCGCAGTTGGCAGAGCTTGTGCTTGAGCGTGCGTCTGTGTGTGTGTGTATGTGTTGCTTGCAATATACATATGTATATGAAAAGTAAGCATAGAATATTTGAAGTATCGGCACTTCGCAGGTCTCAGGGTATCTCCTAGTCGAGCCGTCTCTACTAGAGCACTCTTACTGGTTTTAGTTTATTTTCTAGTATGTTGAATGTACCCGCAATTTAAATTCGAATTCACATTTTACGCAATAAATCAGAGATCTGCTTAATTACTCAAACACACGAATCCATTTCAAGGGAAGATGAGAAGAACCTTATCGAAATTCTTAATTTATGTTTTTAAACATTCTGCAGTGCTTAAGTTGAATTCGAAAAAGTTATGACATAAGGCTTACTCAACCCTAAGTATATCCAAAAAGGTATTCTTTCGCATTGTTTCACCCAGAGATATTGAAAATGGGAAATCAGGGTATAATGTTTTTCTGAAAATGTATGTAACGGGCAGAAGGAGGCGTGGCAGACACCATGATGTATATATATTCTTGATCAGCTCTATGAGCTGAGTTGATATAGACATGCTCGCCTGTGCGTCCGTCCGTTCCTATGAACACGCTGATCTCATTAACCACAAAAGGCTGAGCTAAGCATTATCACATTTTTCTCAAAATTGAATCAATAAATCAATATCGATAAATAATAGAGACTTTTGCATTTGCAAATACACATATATGACATAATCACGCTGTGAAAATTTGATTAAAAATGTTCATCCACATACAAATTTATTAAACATTTAATTTCCAATAATTCGGGTATTGGCCCGAGCGCAGACTAGTGTGTGTGTGTGTGTGTGTGTGTGTGTGTGTGTGCGTGTGCATGTGTTTTTTTTTAAATATATAAGTAAAATAAGCATAAAATGTTTTGAGTATCGGCACGTCGCTGCGTTCAGGGTATCTCCTAGTCGAGCAGTCTCGACTAGAGCACTCTTACTTGTTTTATGAATGTACATATGTATATCTGTATTTTTTGACACCGATTTACTCCGAAATGCACTGCTCAACAGCGCACCAGCGGCTTCGCGACTTAAACTTATTAAATGATTTATATTAATGGCGGCATATCATGTTTCACGCGTACTCAGAGTCTGAGTTATTCTGCCAAGCAGTGGGGGTCGGCACGCGCTCAACTCAAACTCGAACTCCAACTGACAGTGCAGTTCTTGGTGCTCGAGTGGCAATTTAAGTTGCAATGAAGTTATCAGCAACGACGGTCAACTCAGTTTAAGTTCTGAACTTGAGTTCAATTTGTCTTTTTATTATTTATCTTTTTTGCAAAAAAACATATTTAAAATACTAGAGACTTGTGCTTTAACAAATACACACTTATGAATGACATTATTATTCTAGTTTTTATAAATTCTGAGATCGACACTTTCAAAGCCTAATGTAACATTCGAATGTGCTTTAATTTAATTTCGAAATTATGGCTGGCTACGCACTTTAATTTATGTGCAAGGCGGTCTCTTTCAGTCGTCGTATCTGGTCTAAAGTTGCTGGAAGCACGACTGCAGGCAACTAAATGCAGCACCGGCATTTCAAATTTTAGTTTGGTGAAACTGGTCTATTGTATGAAATTATTTTACAACGTTCGCGGACAAGTAAAAAAATGTAAGACTGTTGCAGCCGGGCGCGAACGACTGCATAATACTAATTTGAGGATTTTCTGATTTGACTGCGGAAAAGTATATAAATAGTTTTTGGGATTTGTCAAGCCCTCTCCGGTAGTAGATAATTATACTTTAATTCTTGAGCATCGACATATACTTTTTCACCTTTATATATCTAAAATATATATTAGGTCTTGCGTTTCTCCACAGTGTAGTGGGCGTATTCAAAAGTCGTAACTCTTTACAAGGGTTAACGGCGAATAGCGGCGAAATAGTTTTCGTTCATACGAGTGATCAACAAAAAAGATTTTCGCAAAAATAATATACTTTTTTTACTTCGTGAACGGGTATAAAAAGCACCTAAAACTAAAAAATGCACTACGCAACTGTTAAGCATCTGTTACGGGTTCGTTGAATTTCAGTTTTTACGCACTTCCCCAACAATCTTGATGTAGAAACGCATCCTCAGGCGTTGCGTACTAATGCTCTCTGATAAAAGTGTAAGTGAGTATATTGGTTTCGTAAATTGTGGTATACAAATATTTAAAAGTGTATCGCTAAAATTAAAAAATCTGTATCTTTTAAGTTCAGATACCGTGACCTCCTTTTTCAAGCATCTATTAAAAAAAAAATTCGAATATTTAACAAAAAAATATAAAAGTTTCATTATAAAAACACGAAAGCTCTAGTCGACACTGATCGATTACGAGATACTCTGCACACTGAGAAGAACTGCTATTCCACAAATTCAACGTTTTTTTTATATACATACATATATGCACATTACAAGGAACACATAAACATTTATACACACAAACGCACGCACAAGCAGATGTTCTGCCCACTGCGCAGTTTACGTAGAGACTACTTGGGCTGCAATAAGCCTATGTTGTGGGAAATTAAATTATTAATAAGATGGGTAATCACATAGCCTATATATTTTTGATCATTTCGACGACTGAGTCGATATAGTCATATCCGTCTGTCCGTTTCAGATCTCTAGCTTTGTGTGGTTAACGAGATCAGTGCGTTCATACGGACGAACAGTCGAACATGGCTATATCAAGTCCAGGCCAAGAATAATATACTTTATGGGGTCTGCCACTCCTCCTTCTGCCTGTTATCTACATTTGTTCAAAAACATTATATGCCTATTTCCCATTTTTACTTCAACATTTCATCTGGCGATGACAAAAGCAAAACTAAAGCTTACACTAACACAGTAACAACTTAACACGAACACAAGTAAAGGAGCTCTAGTCGTGTTCGATTAGGATTAGGAGATATCCTGAAAATTGAATAGAATTTACATTAAATTAAAACAGCGGACTATGCTATATAGGCTCAGTTCCGCGCCACAATCAAGAATATATATATTTTGTGGGGTCTAACTTGCCTTGTTAAGCCTGTTACATATATATGTACATTTTCCTCATTTTCAATGGCTTCAGCGGTAATTCAAACGTATGGTGAAACGTATATTACTGGTATTTTGAACACTCTTAATTGATTATGAATGTCCTGAATTTTGTATAAGGTTATTCAGTTTTTTTTTATATAATTGTTCAAACAAGTGTTATAAAATATGGACATAGCATATTTAAAATTTTATAAATTCCAGCTTGCTTATCCGCAACCTGGTCAAGTGAATGCATTGCAAAATATTCAACATGCACAGTAACCTGTTATTTTTCTGTAAAACAAAACCATAAATTTCTAATTATGATATTGATCCATACATAAATCATTTTAATCTCTGCGGAGTACATATTAAATGAAATTAAAATGATCGACGTGTATGAAAGGTCCCAGTTGGATTTATATGCCTGTTTCATATTCTATGTAGGTAGTTTATGATTTATTAGGATTGCAGATACTCATTATACTCATTCTCGAAAGTAAAATGAGTATATTGGTTTTGTAATAAGGTGGGAAAACTGTATCTTTTACCGTTTCAGTGAGAATATCAATATTTAATAACCATTTTACTGTTGACACCAGGGATTTGGAGTTTGTTTTAAAATGTCAATAACTCATCCCGTTCTCTTATTGTCGATTAAAATCGATAAGTTATTAAATGCTTAATTTCTTGTTGCTTTTAACATACACTTACATATATTAAAGAAACGTTGAGTATGTATAAATAGATGATATGCTAATAGAGGTTAGAGATTAAATTGAAATCCATATTATTTATATATAGATAGGTCATGTTAGTGCATAGAGTGTGAAGACTATGTTAAAATTAAGGTAAAAAATCTTTTTCGTCATAAAAGTTTCTGTCATAAAAGTTTCGACAATAAAATGCGATCATCATTTAAAACACGCTAAGAATTAGTTATCCTTTTAATGATTTCATTGTCCAATTTATATTTCTTAACGACCGCTCAGGCATGTTTGTGTTTTGTGATTTGAACGTATAGCTTTTAATTTTCGGGATCATCAACTGCCAATTTAAAGCTCTGTCGTCTCATTCGCCGACGCACTCTCAGAGCCAGAGCCCGTCACGTCGCTACTCCTGACTGTCTACTGCTGACTGCTGCAGTTACGATGCAGCTTGTTTTAATAATGGTAATTTGATTGGACTCCAACTCCGACGCATTGATAATTTACTCACATAGAAATCATTTCTTTTATCAACTAAGAGAGGCGCCGCACGCAATTCTGCATTCAAGTTTTACAGCTCGATCAGGGCTGCTGTCGGAACGACTGCAAAAGTAAAAACACTTGGATAGACAAACACCTCTCTTAGCGCTATTAAGTGTTAAAAAGAGTTGTACCTTGAATTGTAGATAAACTGCCCGTTATTTACGTAAACTCAATAGCAGTGTTCATTTGCGGCAACTTTGATCGGACAGTTGCTCTAGCCCATCACATACACTATTATTTATTATACATCATATTTATAAGTTAGCCAATGGCGTTGTCCAGGAACACCTTGCGGAAAAAAAGTGTACTTGCGTTCGTCACAAAAAGAGCTATTAGGACAACCGCATATATTCATATATATGTATGGAATCAGACACGTTGACTGTTCTAGCGAAAAGTTTTCAAATGTATTTAGGTGTAGGTCAACGATGTTCTTCTTGGTGCCATGACAGTACTCATATGTATGGCGCTTAGTACCAAATAATTAGTTGCATTTGTCATTGACATTTTTTGTGTCATGATAATAATTAAATGGATTAGCAAGTGTCACATTTACTGTTTTGTGGGCAGTTTTACAATTTCAGAGCATATTCAAAGTTGTATTCCGATAATATAAATATTTTTTAGTTCATACAATAATTATATTTTAATTACATTTATTTTCGTTTCGTCCCTTTTCTTATTATCGATATTTACTGTGTAGATCCGTGAAATAAAATACAAAGATTTTTAAACTTTTCGATTTTGGATAGCACACCCCCTTTACCCAAAATTAAATAAAAACGTTTTTCACATATCAGAGAAATACACATATAATCACGTCCACAAAAAAAGTTATGAAATATTTAATTTCCCATAGCATAGGCATGTTGCAGCCCAATTAATTTATTTTAATTTATTTATTTAGTTTAATAGAAATATGTAGTATATAATCATGTTTATTTTAGTTTTATGTAAGCGGTAAGATTAGCTGATATATAGATATATATATTTTTTTTATCTTTCGTAGTTGGTACTGGCTACTTAAATATGTACCAACAGTTATCTATTGCGAACAAACACAGCTGTAGATTGTTTATATCTCTCTGCTCATATTTAAATGGATCGGTGCAAGCCTGCTGGCTCTTCTCTTTCGAGTTGTTGTTGGGTTGCAAAAAAAAAAGCAAAAAAAAAAAATAAAGAGCGGATTAAAGGTGCACACGAGCACAGCCGTAGGAAATATGCTGTAAACATCCGCCTGCTGCAACTGCAACTGAAAACACATACTTATATACCTCGAAAACAGCAATGGCTAGCGTAAGGGGCTACATCTCTACAACGCAGGCTCTGGCTATAGCTACAACGAGCGCGCACATTCCCCCTGCGGCAATTGGACGTCGTGCAACATTGCAGCAGCCTTTTTGCAGCTTTTCTTGGCTCATGGTCATGATTAGTGGTCCGTTGTTGCAGACGTTGGTACTGCTGCTGCTGCCGCTACCATCGCCATCGCCATTGCCGTTGCCGTTGCCGTTGCCGTTGCCGTCGTTTAAGGGACTTCTGCTATTACCAAGAAGCGACGGACGCATCTACCAAAAATTTGAATCTGTCTGCAACTTAAGACTTAACGAAAATGGACTAAGTGGCCCGGGGCTTTTCAAAAATATTACTACACTATGTAGCGTATGGAGTATATTCACATTGTCAAGGGAATGTACAAAAATGTATGCCGATGTTTTTACATATCCAAATAGTCCATCACAAGAATATTATTTCAAAACATTATTCTCTTCTTTATATTGTGTTGTAATTAAGGACAGTGTGGACCGTGTGGTGTCATTTTATCTAATTAAGCAAATAATTATTGTAATTAAAGCAATATATATTATAATAAATAAGATTATCTGTTGTATTTGCTTTATTTTATTCGAATGAAGATACTCTACCTACAGCTATGTGTTGCATAAAACTAGTCTGTCTAAAATACACTTATTATTTCTATACTAGTTATCTCTTGTGATATATTCAAGCATTTTACTGCATTCATAAAACAGTTCCCTTATTTAACAAATGAATGTTGAATATGAGTGAAAGGTCCAAAATCATATGCATTTATTAAAAATCACAGCTATTCGAATTTTGTTATTTATAGATTGAAATGTGGAAGATATTAGCATATTGACTGTGAAAGATATTGATTTTCGCAATTTACTTTTGCTTCGATAGCACCTAAAAAGATAGCTTTTATGTTTTTAAGTTAAGTTCAATTGAAATCTCTTTTTTGACAGAAACCCAGACAAAATGAATCAAATTTTACACGCAATGGGACCAAATTTAGCATCATCGCTGTTATTTAAGAGGGCCTACCTCTTAATTATAATATAGGCATATATTATATATTAATATCAGACACATCAATTAAAAGCTTAGTAGTATATTTAAAGGAGTAAGAGTGCTCTAGTCGAGACGGATCAACTAGGAGATACCCTGTGCCCCGCTAAGTGCCGACACCTCAAATATTCTTTGCTTAGTTTACACATACATATATTTCAAGCAACACATACACACACAGACGCACGCTCAAGCACACGCTCTGCCAACTGCGCAGTTGACGTAGCAAGACGCCTATGTTGCGGAAAATTAAATGTTTAATAACTTTTTTTCTGAAAGGACTTCTTAGTAAAACTTTCTGAGAATGATTATGTTATTATTATGTTATATATGTGTCTTTGTGCAGAAGCGCTCTCTAGTATTTGAAATTCGTTTTTTGCAAATGTAGGGCGAAGGGGCCGTGGGATCTAAATCCATCAAAAGCGAGGAATATTATTCACGAATATATATGTCACATTTCAGTTCTCTAGCTTTTGTGGTTTACGAGATCGCTACTTTCTCACAGACGGACGGACGGACGGATAGACGGACAGGGTTATATCAACTCAGCTCATTGAGCTGATCAAGAATTATGTACTTTGTGGGGTCTGCGACGTCTCCTTCAGCCTGTTACATCATTTTCACAAAACCAATATACCCTGATTTCCCATTTTCAATGGGGTCAAGGTATAAAAACATAGATATTCTATGTTTCAGGGCATCTTCTTACTATGTGTGTTTTCTGAAATAAATATTGTTCTGTAAAGAAATAATAATAAATGTTTTTGTTCTACTTACACATGGCCGTCAAGGACGTGATTCAGATCTAAATTTCCAGAATGAAAATAAATAAATTTTGCATTGGCGTTCGGTCAATATATCTTCTCCGTACCCGTACACAGCACATGATTTTTACTTCAACTGCATATTTACCCTTTCGATAGTAAAACAGTAAAATGTGCCGAAAATGGTGGGTTCGATCTTGCAATAGGGCATTACAAACAAGCCTTACTAAATCAAGTGTTCAAATATAAAACGGTAAACCGGTTAAGTACAAAGCTAGCTGTGAAAGAACTCAATAATATCAGATGGCATATCTTAGTGAACGAAATGATATAAGATCCAGAGATATTAGTAAATTTTGAAATTTTCTTTATATATTACAAATTTGTATACTCGTTTAGAAAATTGAGTAAATTTGAGCATGTCGGTTTTACTGTCTGACTGTTGGTATGAACTTTATATTGTATTGTATATATTATTTATATTATTGTATATATTATTTATGATTGTAAATTAAATATATAATATTTGTAAAGTATACACACAATGTTTGGAAGATCCGATGATCTTCGTCGATTTCAGGCGATGTCCTACTCAGACTGCTCGACTTAGACTTACTTTTACTTTACTTGAAATAATTTAAAAAAGTGATCAACTATTTATATTCGGTAGTATTAGATCATACTACAAGTCTCTATATTTTTCGGCTTAATAATAATAGAAGTTATTACATTGCTTTCTTTAATGTAATAATTTAGAATACAATGTGAGCATGGACTATTAACCTATAATCAATAAATTAATTAATCTAATAATCAATAGCAGCCTGTTAATAATAGTCAATTATGAAATACTTTTTTATTGATTTGTTAAAAACTTCGTTTTTAATTTTGCTATTTTCGTTTAATATTTCCGTAATACCATTTACGTTAGAGTTTTGAGTATTTGCAAAATAAATTCAAGATAATGCAGTGGGCTTGCTTTTAGCGATAGTTGGTAGAAGTGGCTATTGCAGGTTACCTCATTTGCATGAAAATAAGTTTGGTATGCCCAAAAGTTAATAAAGGTATAGCAAGCGGCAATTGTAAAAGTCGTGAGCGGCAACACGCTAGCTTATTCTCGCTTCTCTCTGCACCTACGGACAATTATATTGAGGTATTATATTATTTATTATGGTATTGTAGTGTTCACATATGCACATGCAGTTACATGTTACATGCATATGGAAACAAGCACTTGTATGCCTTACGTGTCCCTGCGTCGCGGCTCTGCTACCAGAGAGCGGCAGTAATTGAGGAGGTTCGAAACGGGTGCTCAGGTGCATTATCCAATTGCAGCGCTGCTGCCGCCGTGCTCGACACTCCTCCACTTAGGCGGCTTCATTGCAACGGCACGATTTATGACTGCGGCTGCTCATTTGTGGCCTCAGCGCAAGCGAACAATCGATGATCGAGACGCCATTTTTTGTTACGATTTCGGATTCGCGATACCAGATCCCTGCTCGAAAAGCGAAACAATATTGATTTTCAGACTTTGCTGCCGTCCCCCATAACTCGCGATGCACCGTACACTGGTCCACAGTCGGCAAATGCTTATTCGCTCTACATACCCACAATAGGGTCTCTCATTTCCACACACGCTGTATAGACATATGTATGTAAATTTATTATATGACAAATATTTCCTCATTGGCCAGACCTGAAAAGGAGACATTACTAGCTAATCAAATTGTGGGCGAGTTAGCTGAACCACAATGTTCAAAAGTCGTAAGTAATAGTATAGTGTATATATTCTATGTCTGCAGCTGTTAACGAACCCCCGCCAGAAAAAGACAGAAAGCGAAAGAATTAAATTGATATTTAAACCACTGTGCGAGTAGTCTGCTCCATCTAGCAAGCCTGAGCATCCAATTTGGGATGAGGCTAAAATGAAAGCGCCTCGGGTTCAACTCGTGAATGCCGCAGGATGTTCATGACTGCCGTTGTGGCTGCTGTCGCTCATGCTAGTGATTACAAATGATTCTTTATCTGGTTGCAGTACGGCGATTTGGCAAATTCGACCAACTGCAGATGCTTACATAAAGCCACACATAAACATGGACATGCATTTGCAGACGCACGCAAACTTATCTCTCATCTCTTATCTTAAATAAAAGTAACAAAGTAACATACGTTTATGAAGCAATATTTCCAAATGCAATGAATAATTTGCAAGAGTCTTAGGTATTCGTTAGACATCACTACCTGGTCTTTTTTTTGAAAGTGTCTACTTGAACTGAATATTACATAATATCGAATAATATAGAATCGAATATCGAATCCCCCAAAATATTTGTTGCGCCTCTTTGGAGGACTGCCACATTTTGGAGCTCAAAAATTGTACACTTACGTTAATCAAGACTCCACAATTGATTTGCCAAGAATATTAGCTATATTCAAAAACTATATGTATATACCAAAATGTAAGTCCGTTACTAGAAGGATTCAAATGTTTTTGAATCATAAATGAGTATTCGATAGCGTTCCACTGCAACACAGACTTCAGATTTACTGTGTAAGTCCCTGTAATAAATTCCTAAATTTATAATTCAGATTTTCGATACCACCTCCAAATACGCCTGAAATACTTGACATTTGAACTTTAGCAAAAACAGTTTTATTGCTTATCCAGATTATTAAAAATCTTATGTTTTTACTCATTTATAGTTAGGCAACGTGTATTAAATTTAAAACGGAAACTAATGGAAAAATAAAATATATCTTTCACTAAGTTTATATGAAAGTGTTCTTGGCAATACATATACATATGTATATAAATCAGATTGAATCTGTGTATGAAAATGTTATTGTCCCTGAATACAATTTTAAAAGTACTTTAAGGCTTATAATATTCCAACTAAAACAGGAAATATTTTTGTAGCGATAACAAATCCTATAGAGCTTCAGCTAATATATTTCTTATTATTAGATCAATAAAATAGTGGTATTATTTACTGTGTCTAACAACCATGCACACATACATATACATATATACATATATGCTTGTACTTAAATATATACTCAGTTATTATACGTAAATATATGTAAATACATATACATACATACATATATATGTATACATACATATATACAAATATATCTATGTATACATGTATTTCCTCAGTCGCATAAGTTTTGATATAATCACGCTGTGATGCTGTGTAAAGCCCTCGGCTAGATTGCTAGGGCACTAACCACTGGCGAAACGCATAGCCAAGCGTCCAATGCCGAGTTTTTCCCAGTAGCATAAGTTACACCCCTAAGGCAAGCGTGTGCTAGAAACCCCAGCTTTCCACAGCTATATTGTATATAATATATATATGTATATATATATACAATATATATATATATATATATATGTATATGTGTATGTGTGCATTTTGCAACCACTGTGCTTATGTACTCAAGTACGTGTACAATACACAAAACTCACACACACAGTATTAGTATAAGCCGTATGCATTTATACATATACATACACATAGCTATTCAATGGAAATGTGTGCGTAGATATACAAATCTCTGTACGTGTGTATGCATGTTTGTATATATGCGTATACATATGTATCTATATACATGAATGTGTGTGTAACGTGTGTGTGTGCACATGTGCAGAGGCTGCGCTGCCGACACAACGGCAATGCCGCTGACGCAGCCTCTGGGTTCAGCCCATTGTCTAGTAGTCAGCTTGAGGGGCGTGGTTTCCGAAAATATAAATGGCTGTGGTTGTAGTGGATGCTGTTTTACTTGAACACGAATGCCAGCAAACGGTCGCGCATACACACTCATTCATACATACATACATATTGAAAGTGGTATTGGTGGCGACTGAAAAGATTTTTACAGTCTGTGCTCTCTTATAAAATTTTACTCTTCGCTGCATCACAATATGCTGAGAATTCTCTTTCAAGCGGACACATTGTAAGAGCACCAACAATATACGAATTTGTACGCGAGTCGAGTTTTAAGCTAAATTCAAGATACAAAATTATACATACATATGTATGTATTTTGATTTAATTTTGATTGTTGTATAATTAGAACTCGGAGATACAACATAAAATTTATCAAGATGTTGAATAATTTAATCAATAAATAATATTTGATTTTCACATTTAAATAATATAATATTTTTACATTTATTAGACTATCTCATGGATAATATCATTTAATTTCATCTGATTGTGCACTAACTTACACTGGAAGGCAAATCAGCTTTAAGGGATTTGATTCTCAGCAAGTTTGCAGCATGCACATCTCTCTTTGATTTCTGTCTCTTGCTTTATCTCTTAGCTAAGAGTGTGGAAACCTGCTCCGGGGAGGGTCAGTGCCTGAGTGTAGTGTGTTACCAGTGTGTGTGGTATGGTGTGTCTGTGTGAGATTTTAAAAGTGTGTGCGGTACACAGAGCGGCTCACAGTCTTGGGACTTAATAGGTTTTTACGTACATATACATTTACATGTTATGTGTATGCGTGTGAATGCTGTATGCCTGATTGTTCGCGCCGTTGTGTGTGTTTGTGTGTAAGTGTATTGTGTATGTGCATGTGCAAGAGTGTGCGTGTGTGTATTTGGGAACATGTCTGTATTCATGCGGCAGCATCGTCAGCATCGTAATACATCCCCTGAAGGTTTTTACGTCCAAACAGAAAATTTAGTTCAGTCGAGAACTACCATCAGTGGCTGCGCAAAGGCAAAAGTTTATTTGCGGGTTTTACGAAAAAACCAACTGGATAAAATACTATTATGCTGTGTGTTCTACGTATCTTACGATTGCAAACAATTCAAATAATAATTACGTTTGTCGATCTCGAGCATCCACCCACGTTTACTACTAAGTGTACCACTAATTGCCAACACTTTCACTTCGGATAAGCTACGCATATTTATTTATATATTTACATATGGTGTATACGTAAACAAATTTTTAGATACGTACACATATACTCAAATCAGTGTTATTGCATCATATACATATGTACTTCCTAATAGTAAACGTGTACTCAACTGAGTTATAGTTGCCTTATTCAGTGCCAAATTTATCTATCTACTGAGAATTGTACCTGCATTGTATTCTAAACGTCTAAAAGTGAAAAATTCTGAAAAGTGATCCAGTTCAAATCTCAAACTACTGGATATTTGCTTTCCGACGCATATACGATATATACTCTATGTAAATACTAGGAATAAGAAAAGAAAAAACTTACAACTACAATGCATATCTTACACCGGACCAATGACCATCAATTTGAGGATCAAAAATTTATGATGGTAAGATTAAATACTATCTGCCCTTCGCATACAAATATATCTGTACACATATATAAAAGAATAAGTTTATTTGGTCAATTCTACTATAAGCTGCGAGGAAAAGGTAGAAACGGACTCACTGACCAATTACGTGTCAGCTAGAATCAGTATCACTCAAATCTCATATTGAATTCCGAAGCCAAATGGGGGCTGTGTGATCTCTGATTGACATTTAAAATTTCATGCACGCAAGCACTTAGGGCAATTACCATACAACTCCGACTCGCAGTAAACTCCATGTTTGCGATTTTTGCAGATTGATTACCATAGCCAAAGCCTTTTTATAACAATAATGGGCGCACTTAAGTGAAGGCTCAGATTTCGCATCCTCCAGACCTCAATTAAAATTAAATTCCTCACATCGGCTCACATCTACATATGTACAAGTTTCTAAAATTCAATTTCAAGATCAAATTATGTCTACATTAAATTAACGTGTATAAAAATATTCATCAAATATTATTCATTCGAATGGCCCCTTGACCATTTATATGTCATATATTTATAAAAATTACGTTAAATACGTAAAATACGTTGCCAATCACCTCAAAGCTAATAATCGGATTTAAAGCACTATATTTTCAATAAATCAGTATAAATCGTCTTTCCTTATTTAAAACTGTGTAAGCTCAACTTTCATGCTGATGAAGTGAAAATCCAATTGTATTAAACTTTAGAGTACTTTGATATTTCAATATTTATGAGCTGCGTATTCGCTAATTGATAATTGTTTATTTATTTATGCTGAGGTCCCTCCACAAACTAAATTGTTGAATAGTAGCTTTCTCTTTGTAAATGTTTTTTATCGAGGCTCTTCATATTGACATATGATCACATATATTTTTAGTTGAATTGTATGTTTTCTAAGATAATAATAATAATAATAAAAAAAAAATAAAAAAGAGATCAACATATCACATTGATGCTATAATATACTCAAAGACTTTAACTTATCCTTAATATGGTGCTTAAACTTTAGGTAATATAGAAAAATATACTTAACAGAGATCAGCCCAAATTAGGGAACATCAACCAATAGTAACATCCCGATAGTAAAATATTGTTTTTGAGCACTGAGCTTGATATGCCCGGGTCAACACGAACTATTTCGGCGCTATTGAAGCAAAGGCTTAATATTTGGAATATATTCTCATGTATCATATATTCTCATGTATCAGGTAAGGGGCGAACAAGTAAGAGTGCTCTAGTCGAGAGTGTCTTAAAATGAATTAGATATAATTTTATAACTACATTTCGAGTTTTAATCGACAATATCATTAAAACGGAAATAGTTATCGATCTGCGCGTGCTATACACGAACCTCCAAGTATCAGGCTCTTGTAGATTCTGAAATCGACACGGCTCAGTTCAGGATTCGTCCCTGCTCAAGAATATATGTATATATACTTTACGGGGTCTGCCGCTTTTCCTTTTGCCTTTACATACTCTTTACATACATAGTTGATTTCCGTTTTTCGATGGGTTCATAATGGGTATACAAATTTTTGTTCCCGGTATTTTTAATATATTCTCCCGTTGCCAACCCAATTAAAGAGATATGACGGATATGTCTACAACAATAGGATGCGTAATATTTCGCAAATGCATATCAAAATATTCCCTGTAATTTCTATCATTCTTAATGGATCCATATCTGCAAATTTTTCGAAACTGGAAGCTGAGACATGAATGAGTATTCTGAAATCGTTAAATCCCAACTTCAAGTTAAACATTATTATAAGCTATCACACTATTCTGCTTTAATAAACTGATAGCTACGTATATTTAACACATCCATTTTAATCGGAACTGCTCGGCTACAAAATATCCTGGACCTTGCGGATAGGCAGACAGACGGATATATCACATATAATATATTTATCCCACGCTACGACGGAAAGGACCCACTGTGCGTGGCCTGTTACGTACATTTTCAGAAAAGCATTATACCCTAATTAAAACGCAAATCATTCAGGGTATATCCTATTTTCGTACTGGTAAAGTTCACAAGAAATATCCAGTTAACAAACAGCTGCTGACTAAGCTCGTTTAGTACTAGAAACAGAGTATCTCCGAGCTTCCAGCTGGACTGGAGGTGAGAGTATGATGTGTAGCGATGTTATTCTTGCGTCTATAGTTTGCATTTGCTACGTTTATACACCCCCATTCAATTAGTTAAATTATATGGTTTATCGGCATTCCAGGAACTTTTTGATTCCAGTTCAAAAACATAGGATAAAATGACGGGGTGAGGGCCAAAGATCAAAACAAAAACACAACAAAGAGGCTGCGCAAAGGTAATCGCCCACAAAAACTGAATTCGCATAGCCGTTGAAATGGGTATGCCGAATGTGTTAGCGTTATCTGTTTCCCAGTTAGTCTTTGTAAAGACTGAAGAGTGAAGACTGGAGACTGCCCTTAAACCAGGTATACCATAAGTATCTCGCGTGATGCGTTGCCAAAATAATTTATAACATTGAAGCACAGCAGAAATAAACGTAGCGCCCAATTTGCGTGCGATTTTGATATCTGCAAAGTACTAATACTGATACCAATACAAAAATCTCCTCGGTTGGTTTCTATAACAGTTTGCTCTGATAGCCAATTGCTTGGATATCCACATTTAAAGTTTTTCAGTTTAGATTTTTTCAATTACCACCAAACTTGTTTTTTTTTATGTTGAAATAACTATTTCAAATTATAGATTTTATTTCTTGTTAAATAAACGCTAGATATAATTGCAAATTAATGATAGATAATATGTGATAACTAAAAACTTTATTCCGAATAAGATACTCTTAACTATATTTCAGACATATCAAAAACATCAATCATATAGAGAATTAATGTAAAAGAATATTAGGAACATGAATCAGATAAACTGTATGTGCCGCTAAATTGAGTTTTGGAGAGAGCAATACCGGGAGGTTTACGAATTCGAAAATTGATTAAGTATGAGTATATTTCGAAAGTCTTTTGTGAGTATGGTCAATATTAATAAAAAATGTAATGATAAACAGTTTCTCTTTTACCAATGGATTCCAATTCTTTTGGGTTTCTTTTAAAATATACATACATTGGTCTGTTTAGTACACACTTTAACTTACCTAAGAAAGAGAAGAGAAACATGAAATGTTTATGTAGATTATATTTAATCATACGTGGTACGCAAAGACGAGTAGATATTATTATGAATATGTAAGTGCTCCGTTTTAACATAGCATCAAAATTGATTTCATTTGCAAAAAGGAAATTAAAACGTCCACTCAGTTTGAAATTGAAACGCAAGATAAATGTAAATTTGTGCAACGTGGATGCGAACTGAGAACCATAGCAAGTGTCGAAGCTGCGGCGTGTGTTAGGCTCGTGGCAAAGCGGAGATCGGCTCGTTTGCGGCCACCAGTCCTGTGCGGCAGCAGGAGGAGGATCAGGAGGCGCAGAATGGGAGGAGAAGCGCTTGCATCTTTGCACTGGCGCGATTGAACTGCAGATCGCAGTTCTTTTATTTTGTTTTCTGCCAGCTGGGTTGGTATTTCAGCCGGTCTGCCGTCTGGTAGGGCTTACCTTTACCTGTATGAGTGACTTGCTGGTTGGAATGGAAAATAAATTGTTATTCTGCTATTCGTCATAAACCTGCTAGAACTCCAGCCACTAGCCACAACACAGAGTTCACATGTCCGTGCACTGCATCCCTCCATTTTCACTTGATCCAAAGCTGTGCATATATGTATGCTGCTTGAATACGTTTATGAATGAGTTTTACTACTTCATTAAAAGCCAGATGTCGGTCTCGTCATGGCAGTGGGAGTGAAAAACGGCGAAGGGACGGTGCGACCACGATGGCCAGTGGTAGAATGATGTGACTACATTCGTAGCCAGGGCAACAGGGAACCAGAGCAGAAACGCGAGCGCAATAAACAAAAATCGATTATCGTTCTCCACGTATATTCATTGTTGTTACGAATATAATATTTAGACTTTGAACGGTTGCTCTTGAATTCATTTAATTTATAGCCGAAATCTGTTTTGGCCCATCCGGCAAATCCAGCTCCAAAGCCTTAGCGTCGACTGGACGTCCGGTAAAACACTATGGACACAGATGCTAAGGCTCTGCAATTCAAAGTCGGATATAATTTGAATATGAAAAAAATATATTGGCTTTATTTTCTTTTTATACGTTTTATATGTTATGTTACTTTATATAGTTAAAACTTAACTATGAAAATATAATCGTCAAACATAGGCTATCATCAATTCACTGTCAATGATGATCACTGTTCATTGGTAAATAATAAATGTTGGCCCAAAGTTAATATTTCAGAATATTGTAGAATGCCCTTGTATAGGTGCCCGAGACTAATTGGCAGTTTGGAAATATAGGCTTAACCAGCAACAGTCAAAAATTGGTCAAGACGCATCCGCGAACCAGCGAGTCAGTTGCGACTTGCAAACATTTTCAGTTAAGTGGAACGATTTGATGCAGTAATTTTGGTAATAACGGCAACAGATGAATGCCAATTTAGGGGGCTCAGCTACTGTTTAACTACTCCAAATTGTTTCGTCATTGTCGAGGAATGCGTGCATAAACCATAATTAGTGCTCCTCCCGCACTTACACTATTGCAAAATATACTTGCAGGGCGCTAATTTCATTTACGTTTATAGAGTGAAGTTCGTTAAGTTTTCTTATGTTTATCTTAAAAGTATATCACGTGTATGCTTATTGACCAAAGAACTTTTTATGGATTGTGGAGGCGGCTGAATCATAGGGAGACTGACTTTTCCAGCACACTAGCACCATAGCACGTATCATTTGCCATTTTTTTTTTTTTGTCAAAATACTTGTCGCTGATCTTGTTTAGAGCTCCTGTTCGACAGTTAAAGGATCGTATCTAAAAGGCAGTGAGGTAAAGTCTGATTATAGAAGGCGTCTGGGACAAGCTTTTAAATTTCTAAAATTTAATATAAACGGATAGAAAATTTCATTGTTAATTTAAGAAAAGTTTACTTACTTTACTGTACTTCCTCTGTATATCCTCCTTCTTTGTTATCCCATTGAAAATGGGATATGTTTTTGTGAAAACTTATGTAAGGCAGAAGGTGACAGACCACATAAAGTAAATATATACTTGAAGTATGAATACAAAGAGTTCAATTTTACATTTTAGATACCGACACTCCATCTTTATCTAATAGCCTCGACTCGAGCACTGTTAGTTGTTTCATTTATTTATTTGTTAATATACTGAAGCATTGGTGTTTGGTATGATATTTTTTACCGAAATATCGCAATTATACTTAATTATAATGAATTCACAGATCAATGCAAGCTAATTAAATGTGATGTCAAAATATTCATTCTACTTCAAGATCTTTGTCTGCCTAACATTCTTGTCAGCAAAGAGAGGAGTGAAAGACAAAATATATGTCTCAGGTCTAACTATAAAATCTTTTTATTTTTGGGCGCCAAAAGTTTAGCGTTCATTTGACTATTCCAGGAAATGAATTGTCTGAATCTTGCCAACTGGTGATGTCAAAGTATTTTGTGTCCATGTCTATGTCCAGTGTCTATTAAAGTCGAATTATTGTCCAACTTACAACTTCTTAGTTAACTGCTTTACTTGCACTGCTTGAATACAGTTATATATGAATCAGTAATGTACGGGTTTTAATCTGTTATTCAATATAATATACACAGTTCCACTTACAAAATTATTTGTAATAATTTAATTGTAGCTGAACTTAAAGTTTAAAACTAATTAATAAAGTATAACTGTTACAATGCCAGCATAATTTAAGGAGAAAGTTAGCGCCATCTATTGTTTATGAGGATTCGATTTAGAGTCGGCGTTTTCATATTTTGTTGGAAAATATTACGCCATCTATTGTTTATGAGTATTAGATTCAAGGGCCAGGGTTTTTACATCAAAGTTAGAGGGAGCTACATGACACATATTTTTACAAAAGAGGGCGCTATAAAAACATGTAATATATGGAATATATATGTATTTATTCATCAACTAAAAAAGAATAGATTAACAACACTTTGGGGAATTTTAAATATTTTTTTCCTATAGAATGCATGGCTTCTCAAGCACTAAAATAATATATTAGGCGTCCATGCCTAATGCAGTTGGTTTCAACAATTATTATGAAACTAAGCCAGTGGCCAGCATCCACACGATTGACAGTATAAAAGTATAAAATTATATTTCTTTCATGAATTCGTCTTACTGTGATATTAATATCAAATGTTACTGTGATTGTGTATTTACTAATTTTACTAATTACTAATTTCACTTTAATTTTCAGTTTTCAGTTACCTCTCATTTTCATTTTCACTCTAATATTCAACCCATTGCGTAAATGAAGTAGTTTCATTACGAAAAGTATTACGAAAAGGAACTAGAGCTGCTGAATAACTAACGTAACATAGAAAAGACATGTTAATTAAATTTTGGGATTATTGGGATGCTGAATGATACTAATGGTACTTTTTGCATTGGGAAATATCGTTGCAAGTATCTGCGAATAGCCTAAAGATAGATTACATTTTATTATTTTTACTGGTACTTGCTTTAACAGCTCCGAATTAATTTTGTTTTGCGCCTATCCCTAAAGAAACCTTTTCTATTATATTTCCAGTTCCAGTTGCACCATTTCGTTACACTATTCTAATATTTAAGTTCAATTTTTCAGTTTGGCAGCGGGCGAGAATCATATCGAGCTCGCATTGATTAAAATATGCAAACTGATTGCAATTTAGGATTCTTGCTTAAGGTATACGTATGCTGAAGCGAGGCAAGCATTTTTGACGGCTTACCTGAGGAATAGAAAAATCACTGAATTTGGAGTCAAAGCTCTTTTAATGACAATTGATCATTGGCGAGTGGATAGCATTTCATTAGAATAGAATGTGTAGTGCGCATTTCTGTGAGTCTGCAAATCTGTGTGTGAGTTCTGGTGTGTGAGTATTTATGTTTCGTTCTGCACACACACTTGAGGTGGAGGTGAAACTATTTCGACCTGTTCAACAGCTTCCAACTGTCTTGTCTACCTGTGCCCTCACGCAAACCAGCCAGTCAGTCAGCCATTCCTACCTTTATAATTTATTTATTTATATCTTGAATTACGGTATGGGAGTATTGACCACCAGTGAAAATTCAATTCAATTTCAGCATATTCACGACAGGCAATAGCGCGCAATTCAAAAACGCATGGGATTGTAGAAATAATGATCCAAGTCCAATGAACGAAAAAAAACATTTTACCCGACTCACCGAGCCTTTTTTATTAATATCAATGGACAAATAATCTCAGTCAAAATTGACCAATAATTTTGGAGACATAAACTAATTCAATAATAAATAAAAACACATTGATTTTTAATTGTTAAGTTTATAAATAAGTGTCTTAGTCATTCCTATAATTAAGTGTTAGCCATTACTAAATGCAAACATCTTGGTCAACTCAGTAAGCTTCCCATACCTTCAATACGTGTTAGGCAACATCTATCTACACACATAAATGACAACAGCTTCCGAAAACAATCTGCTAATCAGATAGAGGAATTTACGCATACTGCAGCATAACTTTCTATTACTTATACGCTGCAATTGTGGCTATACTCGCCCCATATTTTCTGACTACTATATATATATATATATAGTATACTATATAAACATTTTTAAATCATAATTAGGATGAGCTCTAAAATTCGTGTGGTGCTCTTTTTCTTGGCTTCTTGTCTGACGTAGCAACAAAATCAGTTTCCCTTGGTAGCAAATATTTGACTCTATATCGAAGTCTGTCTTTGGCTCTTGATCAAAGTCTTACGCACATTTTTCAGTGAGTCTGCATGAAGTGTGTTAAGTCAAAAACCTAAAAGCCGAAATTCATACAAAACAAACCCAAACCGGTTTACCTGTATCGTTAAATATTCTATTTGATGCTGGCAAATGACAAGATAATCCAAAGTAATCAATCAAAATTATTTTAATTTATAAAGCCGCAATAAACTCGTGTCTAGATCGCAATTGCCACGTTCGCACTAGCCGTCTACGTTAAAACGCTACGATGAACATATATACATAAATTCAAACGTATATAGCATGTAAATATTCCTTATGTGCATAGGAATCGGATCTAGAATCTGAATTCATAGCAACATATTTTGCGAATGAAACTTACAACAACGAAAACCAATGAATCTTCAAACAGTTAACTATTCGCTTTGTCTTAATTATATTATATACGGTTATATTCAAAATCATATTAATTCATAATGTGATGCATGTTCGGTTAATCTGGTTTCTGAGCATTGCCTAATAAAAGCCTGTGTTATTAATAATATATAATAGGTGATACAGAACTCTAATATTAAATAAATTTAAATAAAGTAATGCAATGGTCGGTTTCGAATTAGAATTATTAGACCAACTGTGCCACCATCTTCCATCGATATAGAATATTTGAACACAAAGAAAATATTACAAACACTGCTATGAGTCAAATATTTAAATCGTATTCCTGACTGATATATCGTACACTGAGTGTGGCGATAGCTTCTTAACAGCAAATATATATAAATAACATAATAATAACAAATAGAATGTGATATAATCGAACTGAAACGAAATTTATTGGAAGGCTATATTCACGCCACATTGCCCTATGTGTGGTGATTGACCTGTTCTAAAACTAAAGAAGATACTCCAGTGTGTGTGGGTATACAGCAACTAAGCTGTAAGGTCTAGCTTTATATTTATTTATTTATATATATTTTGTTCTGATTTGATAAGTCAATTAAACATTTTTAGTTTACAATTATAAAGCTATAGATAATACAGCTACAACTATAAACACAATATACATATATTGTCAGAAATTTCTATCTTCTATATTGCCTTAAACAGTAGGGTTTATATTTAGTACAGATTTAATGCCAACTTAATCTTAAAACACACTACGAATTTAGGGTATAATCCTGCCTCAAGTGACGAATTTTTTCGATATTGAGAGGGACATATAGAAATTTGTATATTGTAAAAATATACAAAATATTATTTTCTTACGGCCAAACTGAAGCCATTGAATTTTATAAATTTGAGAAGGCTAACAATAGCAGTTATGAATAACCAGACATTAGCTGCTTTCATTGTAGTTGATGTGCGCTGTTGCCTACAAACACACACAAAGAGACACACACACACTATCATTAACATCTCTTAACATCCTTCGTTTTCAAAGGATTTGGCATACAGGATGTTACGATGGCTTACCATATCAGAACCCATTCACGGCTGCTGCAACACACAAAAGTCAATATTCTGTATGCATATGTGTGTATATATTATATATGTGTTTATATATATATATATATATAGTATATAATACATATATATACTCAGGGTATATATATATATATATATTATTGAATTTGAATATATATATATATATTTTGTTACTACTACTACTTCAGTAAGAACGAAACTATAAGGGTTATAAATTTAGCGATCAATACTTTGACGAAATTAGTTTTATTATACCCTGAGCCCACTGAAAATGGGAATACATAATTACTTATTTATTTCTCGACTAGGAGATACCCGGAACCCTGCTCTGGCAGTCCAATATTCTCATTTTATCTTATATACATCTGCATATATGCATACACATACGCACACTAAAACACACACTCTACTTGCGCTGTGCTGTACTTTACATGATTTAGATTAAAGTTTTGTGACAGACGGACAAACGGATATGGCCAAATGGTCGTCCTGAGCAATATTATTCATTATGGGGTCTGCTTATTACAATGGGTTGAAGGTATAAAAACCATATAAGGACACGCTCAATCTGAGTTTTTAACATAAATTGCAAAAGATTGCTAAATTGTGCTTATCTATATAAATACAACTATAAATAAATCAGCTTTATTGAATTTGAATATCGTGAGATTCACTGTGAAACTATTGATTATTAATGACATTTTATTTATATTAACTGAATTTTGCAACAAGTTTGAATTTCATTCAGAAACCGTAAAATATATGCTTTCCAATTTCATTTCTAACACATTGTTCATGATATATGCATATGCAGATGATTTAGAAATATGAGTGTAAAACGATGATATTCTTGCTAATACATCACCTAATTAATAACTATCCCTAAAAATTTTTTTTACAATTAACTTATATTCACTCATTTCCATGGAAGATAATTTTGGATGAACCAAAAATCATCTTCCACAGTTTTTGACTGTGCACTCCTCATATGCGAACATATATTCTTCTATTTATTTTCTTATACTTGTCCCGGTTGGCGAATGCAAAAAACTTCCGAGGCGTATGACGGGCATTACGACGCGATTCGGTGCTGCCATCGCACGCTACGATGTTCTGGTTGATGTTGGTGTTGTTCTGGCTTCTCTGCTGTTGCTGCTGCTGCTGCCCTTTCGGCACACAGGCGCGACCAGTTTTCATTTCGCTTTTGGCATTCACGGACTGCTGTCGCTGCTGCTGTCGTCATTGTGTTGCCGTCGTTGTTTTCGTCGTTGCCGTCGGGTCGAATTTATTTTCTATACTGTTACTCTCCGTTGGTGACCGAAATTTCGAAATTTACAAAACTCTAAAACAAAGTGTATCATATGATATCATAGTATAAAAGATTGATATTGATTTCTGAACAAAGACGCTGTTAGGATATAATAATGTGTTTACCTGCTCATTGGGTGATCCAATCGGAATAACTTTGCTCACCGGATCTCTTTCCCTATAGATTCAAGTTGCAATATGATAACATGACTCTATCGTATGTGGATATGCCTGCTGTAATTGAAATTCAGGTTAGTAACGTACGTGAGCTTTAAACACCTAAGCTCCCCTCGAATTTCACGGAACTTTATATTTGCGGAAAGACCGACGGCAATATACTTACATATGTATGTACATGTACGCTAAATTCTTTATGAGTTTTTAGTTAATCTTGGTCAATATGTATCAATATAAGTACAATATTAGCGTCTAGCATCTGCCATGCTATGCAATCTGCAATTAACAATAAATAATCAAAGATGTCGGTTAATTTTGGAATATATTTCGAAAGTGCAAAATATAAAATTGATTTTACTATTTATCTTGTCAAATGAAAATATCAAAAACATTTTTTTTTCTTTTATTATAGCTTTAATTAATATAGGTCTGAGATAAAGAAAATGTTAGTCTCCATTTGTTACGTACTATCTATCGGCAACAGTTGACGAAGGTATTATTTGAATAGTTGAAGTAACTTATTTCGCAAGCGAAAGCATTCTATCTATAAAATTGGAAAAGTCAAACCCCTTTAGTGAGAGCGATAACAACCTGTATTCAAATATTTGTCTTCAGAGTTTGCCATTTCAAACGTTTAGGGGTATAATTAGTATAACTCAGCAAGGAATTCGAATTGTTATTTGAATATTACAGTGTCCTATCTAAGGAATTCATACATTGAAATGATAGGTATTACGGTAAATCTAACTTACATCATATGAAAGATTGTACATTAAAATTTGTTGATAATTTCTTTTGACAGGGAAATATAGCATATGTGATTTATTGTTGACTTTGAGCAATTCTTTACATCTAGATATAGTTATAGTAAATAGTAAATATAGTTATATCTATATGCCAACCTTTGTAATACTTAAAATAGTTGCGGGTGTGTCACATATATATAATTTGAGTAGTTTGTGTATTAAATATAAGTTATGTATAGTCTGAAAGTTTTTAAGCTAAACCTCTAACCGTATAACAAACAACCACATGGTTAGTGGCTTAAGGGATAAATATGTATGTCATTGTATCTCACACTTTCACATAATATAAGAAACACTAAGTCAAGTTGTTTCTGAACCACACTAAACATTATGATATTACAATTTATTCTTTGAAAATAGGAACGCCTTAGTGGCCATGGTAGCTTGGGCCTTTCTAGCAGCAGCCCGGCATATACAACCCATTCAGGTGGGCACGCAGGTCGAGGAGGTCCCACGTCCGGACACAGTGGACATAGTGGTACCCATGGCTCGGCAGCTACCATGCATCACCAATCACTGCAGTCTGATTTTCAGCCCCCATATTTTCCACCGCCGTTTCATCACTCTGCTCAGAGCCCTCCCCAGCAACAGGTAAGTGTGCCAAATTGGGCGGCGTACCAGTTGGACGTATCGTTGCCAAAATAGTTTAGATATCTGGCTATTTGCAGAATCACGGACCACTGGAGTACTTAGGCACGGATCCCTACGGACAGCCCCTATCCTCATTGCACCACGCCCCACTTCATCATTACAACCAGTTAGCTGGCCTTAGATCGACACAAGATCAACTGGGTATTCATAGAACTCATAGGGACGACTTGCAAGGACATGTTGTAAGTATTAAGAGTAACAAAAAGCTATTAGTTTAGGTAGTATACACTAATCAAGAAGTCCGAAAATGTTGCTAATATTACAAAAATTTGATTCGCATGTGCTAAGTCAAGATGTACCCTGCCGGCTCTATTTGACGAAATACAGAGATACGCATCACATTATAATATAAAACATTCTTTTAATTGATTTTTTATTTATTAGAGCCATGAGGTCCTTATATTTTTGGGAAGAATTTTTATTATAGCTTGATAAATACTTCAGTTTCTTACTTTTAAATGTACTGCAAGATAAGCAGCTAAAATCTCCTCACCCTGCATAAATTGCCAGAGTTATGGCATTTTGAATTCCATTTAAGTGTATTATGAAATACAAAAGAAAAAATGCTATGAAGTATTTAAAAAATTTTCTTGGGATTTCACTCAAACATCTTGAAAATAACAACAAACATTCCTGGCCCAAAAGCAAAAGGGTTTACATAAATACACATACTCATACCCACGTATTTATGTATGTATGGGTAAGTATGTATGTGTGTGTGTGTACGATGCACAGTTCATGAACGAACTCGGCTTTTGCAACCACGGCCGGGGCATTTGCAATGTTGATGTTGGCGTTGACGCTGTAACTAAAAGGCGTTTCCCCCGTAGAGCTTGTGCGCATACACGCATAAAAAGCAAGAATAAGTATATGACTGCCAAACATTCGGATTGGCGCAGAATTGAACTGTTTCAACCCTAGGTACGATAAGGGGAACGGTCTGTTCAAAATTTTGATCAACAATTTTAATTGTTTTATTTTCCTATTCAAAGTGCCGCTATATTTTAAGACTCGTCAATTGAAAACTTATGAATTTATTTAGTGTTATAAATTTCTTAGTAAATTAAAAATATTAGAATAAATATATATTTATATAGTAAACATCGAATTCAAGTTAGATAGATATACAGTCGAATATTATATATCCTAAAATATATCTCAGTAGTTCAAGTAATAAATGCTATATAGTTTATTTGTGATCTTATGGTCATCATCCTTAAAAAGATATGTGTAATATGGCAATATTCTCTTCTAATTAATATATTATAGACTCAGTTATCTCACGGCTTTCCGTACACGGAACGAAGAAGCGATTACGGCAGTGCAATATCAGCCGGAGCAGCACATGGGACCAGACTTGGACATGAGCATGAATCTTTGGCCTTACATCAAGCGTTGCAAAATGCCGTTGATGATGTCCAAGCCCCTGCCCTGGATGAAAATGTTGCTTTCATGTCAGACTTACCTCTAATAAAAAGTAAGTTACATAAAGAAATACTCACGGTTATTTATTAAATTTTCAAGAGAGAGATCAACTAAAAGAGATTAGAATGGAAGACTACTTAATGTTCAAGGAGAATTTTTAACTTGAAGAAAAATATAATCTGCAGAATGCCTCATTGGGCATCTGCTCTGTTGCACTAAAAAATATTAGATTCCCGACCGGTTTTTAGAAGCCGTCTACTCAGTTTAGATTTATTATAGAATTCATTTTAAAAGACTTACAGCTAAATGACTTTTCTTTTTAACACTCTCCGTTACTTACATTTAACGAATCTAGATTTCATTATTATATCAACAAAACATACATTTTACAAGAATATTACCGTATCTTATATTACGTTACATTGTCTTACATTTTAAATAATCCTCAGGAACTTGCTAAGCCTACCAAAATGTTATTTTCCTCTTTGTTGTTACTAATTATTGTTGTTTACAAAATGTAAACAACATTTGATTTGTGCAATTTGCATATTGTTTTGTTTATATGACACATTATTATTAATATTAATTATTAATATATATATATATATATATATATATACTTTAAGGGGTTTGCTGCGTTAAAATAATAATATTAATAATAATGTGTCATATAAACAAAACAATATGCAAATTGCACAAATCAAATGTTGTTTACATTTTGTACATTTTACATTTTGTACATATATATATTGTTACATATATATATATATATATATTCTTGATCAGGACAACGAGCTGAGTCGATATAACCACGTCCGTCTATTTCAGCGATCTCGTAAACCACGAAAGCTATAGATTTTAAGTCCACTCATCCATTTTTGTATACCCTGAGCCTGTTGAAAATTGGAAATCAGGGTATAATGTTTTCGTGAAAATTTATGTAACAGGCAGAAGGAGACGTCGCAGACCCCACAAAGTACATTCTTGATCAGCTCGATGAGCTGAGTTGATATAGCCCTATCCGTCTGTCCGTCCGTCCGTCCGTCCGTCCGTCCGTCCGTCCGTCCGTCCGTCCGTCCGTCCGCTTGTGTGAACTCAGCGATCTCGTAAACTACAGAAGCTAGAAAGCTAAAATTGACATGTATACTCCTGAATACCACATGCTATACGAATTTGTTTTAAAAATTCTATAACTCTTCCCGTTCCCTTTTCTTCTCTCTTGTAACAGCTAGCAACATGAAATTCACTGTGTAGATGCCTGTTATGAATACAAATAATTTATATTTTAAATTTTGGATGCCACGCCCCCTTCGCGCTAAATTTGCAAAAAACGCATTTCAACTAGACACTTGTGCTTCGGCACTTACACACATATGAATAACATAATCATGCCCTGAAAGTTTGAATAAGAAAGTCCTTTTAGAAAAAAAGGTGTTAAACATTTAATTTTCCACAACATAAGCTTCTTGCAGCCCAAGCGCAGTCGCTAAAACAACTGCGCAGTTGGCAGAGCGTGTGCTTGAGCGTGCGTCTGTGTGTGTGTGTATGTGTTGCTTGCAATATATGTATATGTAAACTAAGCATAGCTTATTTGAACTATCGGCACTTCGCAGTTTTCACTGTATTTCCTAGTCGCGCCGTCTCGACTAGAGCATTCTTACATGTTCTTATTATCGTTAAAAATTTTTAAGTTGCAAAACATTCCAAGTTATAAAAATAGATTTTGAGTTTTTCCTAAATTGACAAATATTTGAATAGAATAGAATATGTGGAATATATGTGGAATATTAAAAAAGTTACTAAAGCTTCTAATGCTAATTAAAATTTAATGAATTTTAATGAAAGTTTTAGCTTGCATTATTAGCTGCTAGTTGAGTTTCATTTTAACTTCGAATCACAGACACCCTTAGTCCGAATCCAGGCAGAGTGCATCAATGTCCGTCATGTTGTCCGTCCGTCTGTCCGTATGAACGCAACCCGTTTCTGCGCTATTGGAGCTAGAGACTTGAACTTATGAATGTGTATGCTCGTGTATGCCCTCGTCAGATAAAAGGTGAAGATTTTGCTGATAAGGCATGGCAAATAGTATCTATATGCCTGTATCCCAGAAACATTACTTGTAAAAGTACTAGAGAGTTAAGATTTTGAATGTATACTCGCGTAGACACTCCATGATGGAAAACATATGGCGGATATATCTACGCCCACTAGAGCTGGAATGCCCAAATTTAGCACTCGAGTTGCTAATACCATCGATCCTATGAACAGTTATCAAAATATTATATGTTTACGACCACTGGAGGCGTGGCAAACCGTATTTTCTACTTTAGAGATATAAACTAATAATTTAATGACTTTCTGACCTTTAATCTCCTTTATTATATTCTAAAAAAGCTGACTGCGCTGGGATTCGAACCTGGCGTGTCTATGATAGATGGGCGCCGTTTCTAACAACAGCTCCGCTGAACTTTAAAGCGAGCCAAAAACTTGATTACCACCTAGACATTCCAACAGAATACTATTGCATTTCTAAATTCTTAGAATATAAAATGCTGCCACAGCCAATTGACAAAAAACTCAAGGTTTTCTTTAATACCGTCTGTGCTGTATTAATGCAATTTTCGGCATATTGATTATATTTTCAACTGAACTTCAATTTCAAGTTTGAATTTGACCAGGAACTCAACATTCAAAGTAGAAGCTTCTACTACTAAAACTGGTGGAGGTATAAGCTTTTCGGGTTTCCAGGCCCCCTGTGGGTGCAGATATATACGCTATAAATTTTGTATCTTGGTGTATATACACTAAGAATCAAGTCGCTTGCACTATTGAATTGCTCAAAATATAACAGAATTTAATAACGAAACGTTATAAAATCCGACCTCTAGTTATCTCAACTCTCTAGCACTTTTACAACTACATTTTCTGAAATACTGGAAAATGCATTTTTTGATTTGCCACGCCACTAGTGTTCGTATTGAAACAATCTTAACACTTTATCTGACGAGGGTATATATTCCGAATTTCAAGTCCTTAGCTTCAATGGCAGTGAAATATTTTGCTTTCATACGTTCGGACAGCAAGACGGACACTTCTCAAAACCAATCTACGCATTTTACTTAGAATGAGTATATAAAAAATATTTAACATATAATTTTGCATGTTGGCATGTGATGCTTCAAATATACATACATGTGTGGATGTAAAATATTATTTTTATTATTATTTTTTAAGATTTTAATAGTATTTAATTTGACTCACCAGCTACTCATAATAAATCAATCAAATTGGCATGAAATCTGATAATTATTAATGATTGTGACTACCTACTTATACTTGTACTTAAGGTTATCCTAAGAGTCTTCAAGGACTTGTAATAAATGTCCATCTTTGATTATTATTTCTTCATTGAAACAACCTGACATTTGCTAACGAATATCTTTAAAATGTACAACCTTTTGAAAAAATCTTGAGAATCGAATGTGAAAAGAATTAGAAGAAGAAAAGAGAAGATTTGCCCATATAAGTAATGGTAATGGTAATGATATATCGTATATTTCTCTTTTCTGAGAATTTCCCGTGCATAAATAATATATTTGACTTTATTTATTTTGTTTTGCAATAAATAATTTGATAATTTGATTTGATTTTGCATTAAAAGGAATTAGCAATAACATTACAAAAACAGCATACAGTAACATAGTAACAGTAACATAACAAATAATAAATAAATTCTAAAAAAAGATTTTATACAGTTTATCGAATACAGTGTTTATATTGAGTTGTTGGCTATATGTATGTATTTCAGTAAACTTCATATAAAAGAGAGCCTTCCTGTAGATTCAAAAACAGGCGGAGTAAATGGGGCGGTACCATAAACATTCGGAAACAACCCCTAAACTGAATAAATATTATGTGTGTATATTGTGAAATTGAAGCTGGCTCCTCTAATTGGCAGGATTATTGTAAAATGATCTCTACATGCTGAGTTCACACTTCAGTTGCGACACATTTACACAATAAACTATTTTTCTTTACAATGCGTTAGGTACATTTATACAGCATTCTATTCATACTTATGTTTTTTGTATTTAAAAAATCAACGTGTTTCCCCACAGGCATGAAAAGTGGGAAGGAGGTTGGAAACCTAGGCTCCGGCTCGCCGAGTGAAGTGTTTTGTGCAGTTCCGGGTCGCCTTAGTCTTCTATCAAGTACATCAAAATATAAGGTCACAATTGCCGAAGTTCAACGCAGGTTGTCACCGCCTGAATGCTTAAACGCATCTCTACTTGGTGGTGTCTTACGAAGGTACGTTTTTCTTCATAAAATTAAAATTTAAATACTTATATTAACAAATTTATATATTTGCAATTAAGAGCAAAGAGCAAAAATGGAGGTCGACTTTTAAGAGAAAAGCTTGAAAAGATCGGTCTGAACTTACCGGCCGGACGGCGAAAAGCTGCTAACGTAACACTGCTAACATCTTTAGTCGAGGGAGAGGCAACACACTTGGCCAAAGACTTTCACTTTGTTTGCGAAACTGAGTTTCCAGCCAGACAATTGGCTGAATATATTGTGCGGCATCAAACAGAACCTCAGGATTCCTACCGGCGGAAAGAAATAATACTTCACTCACAACAAGTATGTAATTCAATAATTATCAAATCATGTCCTTTTTATAATCAGTATATAATGGCTTCGTTAAAAGGTAACAGGCAGAAGGAGACGTGGTTGATCCCATAAAGTCAATATATTTTTGAAGAGCTGAGTTGATATAGCCCTGTCCGTCCGTCTGTGTGATCTCGTAATCCACAAAAGCTCGAGGGCTGAAATTTGACATGTATGCTCGTACACATACGAATGACGAATAAGAAAGAAGCGCACTCGTTGCGTCAACTGCGCCGTTAACAGAGCTTGTGCTTATGTCTACGTCTGTGTGTGTGTGTATGTGTACATATAAAAGAAACGGATAATGTTCGGAATAGCGGTTCCTCGCCCCTGCGAGGACCCTTTTACGGGTTCTGCTGGTCGAGCAGTCTCGACTAGAGCATTCTTACTTGTGTTTTTTGTTTCTATCATTCACTACAAATTTGTTCTTAGAGTCTTTTAGCAGTGGCTAAACCCAAAAAAAAATTATGGGTGCTAGTAATCAGCATTTACGATTAAACTTTTAAATAGAAAATTAAGTTGGCTAGGTCTTTGACAAATATTGTTCCAAAAAATAATTAAATTTGAGATTTGTTTCGTAAAAACCTGTGTCACTTGTTAAACCAGGGATATAGATGTGTATGGATTAAAACAAGTAAGAACTTTGCAGTCGAGCGCTTCGGACTGCGAAATCCTTATTAACTAACCAGGATCCAGGGCGTTCAAGAACATACATCATTACCAGATTTTGCACGCCCCCAATGATATATATATATAGATATATCCGTCTTAGTTTTTATACCACGAACTCAATAATATGTATATATATATACTTGTACGATATATTCAGAAATGTTATGCTTTAGCTACCAAAGGATAAACATTTTACAAAGTACAGTTGGCTTATATAGAGTTCAGTTTATCTCCTAAAACTAAAGTCCCAACTATTTACACTAATTTTCAATTAAAATAAGTTTATCAAAAATTAAGTATATACGACAACTCAGCTGTCATCCAGGGTTCAAAATATCTCCTTGTCGGGTTACGGGTAGAGCACTTTCTCAAATCAAATCAGGGTATAATGTTTTTGTGAAAATGTATGTAACAGGCAGAAGGAGACGTCGCAGACCCCATAAAGTATATATTCTTGATCAGCTCGATGAGCTGAGTTGATATAGCCCTGATCGTTTGTCCGTCCGTCCGTCCGTCCGTCTGTGTGAACACTGCGATCTCGTAAACGATAGAAGCTAGAGAGCTGAAATTTGACATGTATATCCCTGAATACCATACGCTATACGAGTTTTTTTCAAAAATTCTATAACTCTTCCCGTTCTCTTTTTATCGGTAAATTTCGATAACTTTTTTTCTCTTTTGCGTACCGTAAGAGACATGAAATTCACTGTTATGAATACAAATATTTTGTAATTTATAAATTTTTGATGCCACGCTCCCTTCGCCCAAGATTTGCAAAAACGCATTTAAAATACTAGAGACTTGTGGTTCGAAAAATACACACATATAATCATTCACTGAAAGTTTGAATAAGAAAGTCCTTCTAGAAAAAAAGTTATTAAACATTTAATTTTCCACACCGTCTTCCGTACTTTTTATCAACATATACATAATTTAAAAATTGTAATAACTTTCTAGATTACAAAAGAATTGATGCAAATATTGAGTCAGGATCGAACTACTCATTTCGGAACAAGATCACAGCATTTGTTGGAGCCTTCAATGCAACGGCATTTAACTCACTTTTCCCTCATAACGCATGGATTCGGTTCACCTGCAATTATTGCCGTGTTACATGCATTTCAGGTATTTATTTATGGGAATTTTTTATATATAAAATAGATAATTTTAAATATGAGTTCCTCTGAAATCTATTTTCATTTAATAAAATTTTACTTTTTACTTGAATAAAAATTTTCATATCTTTTTAAATAAATAATTTCATTTTCAGACGTTTCTGAATGAATCGCTTAATTATTTGGAAAAATTATACCCTTCAAACGGAGGCGGAATGGTATCTTCATCTCTCGATAAAAGCAAACTTGACACCGATAAAAAATGATAAACTACACTGTAACAAAAAATCAACTCGTATTTACATAACAAATTTTAATAAAAAATTAGGTACAATATCTATTCCAATAAGTACTAAATTATTGTAAATGTATTTAGTTTAGTGTAAATTATTGAAAATTTATAAAACCGTAATTTTAAAGTACATATTAAATTGATATGTGTACACGTATTATGGTATTATGAATTCTTTAAAATTAGAAAAAACGAAAAGAAAAATCAACGTGTTTCCGTCAAAAGTCACTAAGGGTTTTACAACACTTTAATTATTATTCGGGTTTTACTTTTAAGTAATCAACTTTTTAAATATTTTAAAATTACACAAAAAAATAAAATATGTTTTTAAAACAGTCTATATATTTTTTTTACCAACAAAACTAATACGGATTAATCTTTACAACGTCTATTGGCATTTGACAAAAAAAAAAAGAAATCATTTAGCGTACAGAAAAACTTTTTTTAACTTTTACATACATTGGTTAATGTATTAATATTGATATTTGGAGATAGAAAACAAAGCAAGGTTAACTAAGTTTTATGGATTGGCAAAAGTTTTGGAAAATACCAACTGCTGTTGAAAATAAAAATAAATTTAAAATTATTCTTTTCTATGTAAAAAATAAAATACTGGAACCATATTTAGAATACATTTTTGTTCAATCGTACCTTAAATAGGAAATTCCGGGCAGTCTGCAGATTGACATCTTGACAACAAACATAAACAGCAAGTGATAAACCTCTAGTCGGGGTCAGTGATTATGAACCAAAGCTCGTATATGCATAGTTACAGAAAACGCATTAAGCTACGCACAAGTGACAATTGTATATTTGTAAATATGTTTGTATGCAAGTATTTATATTTTTAAATTTTGCTTAAATTTTGAGCGGGTAGTGCAAAACAAAAACAAGTAACGACGTTGCAGTCATTGAAATTGACTGAACCCAAAAATGTGGTTCTATTAAAGAGAAACTTGAAACAACATCAGTAAAGGTTAGAAAGCTCACGTCTGTAAAAAGTTAACGCTATAATCAGAGAAAATGCTTTATGCTTTCTCCAATATTCCAAAGTATATACTTTATAAGACCCATTATACCCCTAAAACTAAATAAGTTTTTTTTCGATCAATTGCCGTCATTCTTATTGTTGTTGTCGTATCCAAACTTCGAAATGTATGAGCAGCTGATCTACATAAAAAAAGTTCATTATATTTTAATTATTGCTTTCACTGTACATAGTTATTCATACTTACTGTTATTTTAGTTTTTTAAAGCTGAAACCCAGATTATAATCATTAAAATGATGTATATGAATATTTTAAGGATTTGATGCTGCCAATATAAACTGCCAAGCAAAAATATTTATTTCTTGGTGTCTCATCAAAGTGAATAGAAAACATTTTTACCGATTCCATTTAACTAATGCTTTTGGTATGGTTTCCAATGGATCTCTTAACAAATACTTGCGGATTCCACGAAAATATTGCTGAAGATAAAAATCCCAATCTAATTGGTTCATATCAAAAAAGAATTCGTCCTTATCCACATTAGACATTCGACTCCAAAGACTTTGAATATTATTGATACAGAAGTCCCAATCACGGGTAGAAAAATGTGAAATCACATTTATGAATTTATGAATCTTTTTATAGGTATTGAGTAAACTGTGTTCGGAAAAGTATAACAAATTTTGTATTTGGGAAAAACAATTAGCATTCGTGTCGATTATGAGTCTAAAATGATTTAATGCTTACATCTTGAGATGACAGAAAATAATATATATATATTATAAGACATAAGATATTTTTTCCATCACAAAGCAGAAATAAAATACGCGTATACATAAATATATATTTTGCGATATATGTATATACATATACATTTTTAATTTAACTTACCGTGGTTTCTTTCCAATGCACAAACAAATAGTGTCAATGACAAGAGCAGGCAAATAATGGAGAAAGCATATTGATAATATATGGTTGGCCTTGTTAATGGTATTCGAATAGCATAGATACCAAATCGCTGTTGATGTTGGGTACATTTTTGCATATTTTGTAGTCTTTGTTGTAAATTCTCCCCAAGTTAGCTGATTCTCGTTGGGTGTACAAAAGTTGTAGACAGGAATATCTTGCAAAGGTTTTCTAGCACTGCAACGAAAGTCGTGTATACAGAAATCAAAATAGATCATATCAGAGTCTCTACATTACTTGTGTCTTTCATATATATCCCAAGAAGCAGCTATCATACTGTTTACACATAAGTCAACTGGAACCATGTTTGCTATAGCTTTTGGATTGCAGCGTAATGTTCGTAACAACTATAAAAATATATGAAAAAGTTAATAACAAATCAATATAAAAGAAGTAATAAAGCTCTAGTCGAGACTGCTCGACTAGGAGATATCCTGAATCTATTTTAAAAGTATATTTATTATATTGCGCCCTCTATTGCGCCATAACTTTTTGATTAGGGATGTCAATCCCAGATTATATACAAAGTCTTCAGTCTCTTGCATCAATTGTGCTAAAAAAAAAAGACTATGCAGTCAGATCCGACACATCTATACCCGATGTCGACGTGAGTATGCATTCCAAACCAGAACTCTCTAGCACTTCTCCAAGTATTATTTCTAAAATACCGGAAACTGCAGTTTCGGATTTGGCACGCCGATAGTGGGCGTATCGGGAAAATCTTAATAATTTATGTGATGAGGGTGTGCACAAGTATATATTCCATTCAAGTCTCTAGCTTCAACAGTTTAAGAGACGGTCAGCATTTTAAAAAATCGATTTACTCATTTCTTTTCGTGCATGAGTATAATCATACCCCAGTGCCTGCTCCAGCTATTGCTCCAGTTGGTCCATAAAAATTATCTATCCAGCCGCTCATTGGTTCTCGATAAGTGGAGATTACTAGAAAAATATCATAAATATCAGATTATCAAGTATCAAGTAAGAATCAAGTAGGAAGCATACCAATGCCAGGACGAAATACACCAACAGCAAGTTGTTCGCTGTAAAGTCGAATAACGTCCTCAGCTACAGCTTTTGTAAAGGTGTACGTATTTGGCCATTTTCCCAGTAGACTGTAAATGTATGCAATTTTTGTATCTTTAATATAGGCAAACAATTTTCTGAAGTTTAGTAAGGTGCTCTAACCGAGACAGCTCGACTAAGAGAACCCTGAACCCTGCGAAGAGCTGATATGCTTATCTTACGTAACCAAACGATCTGATAACTGCGTAGCTTACACAGCGACTGCGTTGGGGTAAACCATGCCAATATTACTGGAAATTAAATGTTTAACTTGTTCACAACAATATTATTTCAGTCATATGCGTGAATTTTCCAAATCACACTCTCAAGTCTTTGAAATAAGATGCTTGTAAATTGAGAGCATATTGTGTATTCAAAATCCAAAAATTAACAAGTAAGAATGCTTTAGTCGAGACGGCTCGACTAGGAGATACGCTGAGCGCTGCGAAGTGCCGATACTTCAAATATTCTATGTTTAGTTTATATATACATATATTGCAAGCAACACATACACACACACAGACACACGCTCTAGCATGCGCTCTGCCAACTGCGCAGTTGACGTAGCGACTGTGCTTGAGCTGAAAGAGGCTTATGTTGTGAAAATTAAATGTTTAATAACTTTTTTTCTAGCAGGACTTTTTTTCAAACTTTCAGGACATGATTATGTTATGTGCCGAAGCACAAGTCTCTAGTATTTGAAATGCATTTTTTTTCGTTTTAGGGCGAAGGGGCGTGGCATCCAAAATCCAAAAATTACAGAATGTCTGTATTCACAACAGGAATCTACAGTGTGAATTTCATGTCTCTAGCTCTTACTGTACGTAAAAGAGACGAAAAGTTATCGAAATTTATCGATAAAAAGAGAACGGGAAGAGTTATCGAATTTTTCAAAAAAACTCGTATAGCGTACGGTATTCAGGGGTATACATGTCAAATTTCAGCTCTCTAGCTTCTGTGCTTTACGAGATCGCTGCGTTCAAACAGACGGACGGACGGGCGGACAGATGGACAGACGATCAGGGCTATATCAACTCAGCTCATCGAGCTGATAAAGAATATATATACTTTGTATGGTCTGCGACGTCTCCTTCTGTCTGTTATATACATTTTTACAAAAACATTATACCCTGATTTCCCATTTTCAATGGGCTCAGGATATAAAAAATTTGCTACAAAGATCTGCATAGTGAATTTCAAATCTCTAGCTATTACAAATACATATTACAAATACAAATACAAATAACGAAGCCAATGCATCGATTTTTATCATTAATAAGAAAACATTATGGGTTATCAATCTTAAACAATCTATGGTATACACATTTACATAAATTTCAAATTTCATATCTTTTGGTTTTTCCAGATCGCTGAGTTCATACGGACGACAATATCGACTTCGCTCGACGAGCTGATTAAATATATATATATATATATATATATATATATACATATATATATATATATATATATATATATATATATATATATATATATATATATATATATATATATATATATATATATATATATATATATATATATATATAGTTGATAAAATTTTGTTAATTTTAGGCTTTTACTTTAATTACTTATTAGTGACACGCGTTTTGTCAACTATATAATAAATAAATAAATAAATAAATAATGGGATCTGCCACACCTCCTTCTGCCTGGTACATTCATTTTCACCTTAAACATTACACTCTGAATTCCTATTTTCAGTGGGTTCACGCTATAATTTTACAAATATTTGAGGATAGAATCATTTTAGAATTTGTAATATAATTACATGGATGTCACATAGTCCAAGAGTTTCTCGGGCATATAGTCAGCCATTAGCATTAGACTTTTAGCATTATTCTGTGTCGAATATAACTTTTCTTCAATCATTTTTCGAGGACAATGTGTGTATGCCGTAGATACGTGGACAACACTTTTAAGATTTGTCATTTCCTTGCAGAGCTCCATTATATCATATGCACCTTGAACATTTATTTTTACAGCTGTCTTCAATTTCTCATCAAATCGAACAGTCGCAGCCATGTGAAACACTACGTTTACACTGTCTATTAATAACTTACGATCATTAATGTTTAATCCCAAGCCAGGTTTCAGACTGTAAATTAAATCGAAAATGCATTCAATATAATTATGATTTCTTTAATACATTTACATTTACCAATCGCCTTCAATGGCTTTTATATTATATTTTGTAGAAACTGCATTAATCATTTCAAACACCTGAAATTAATTTGATTAAGTCCGTAAAACATATATTTTGATAATAGTAAATATATTTACCGGATCTGCAAACAATTCATCCACTCGATTATCTACACTTTTGTTATTTTTACTACGCACAAGCAAAAAAATTGTATTTAAACCAGGACACGACGAAATTAACTTGTTTATTAAAACTTAAAAAAAAAACGTTAACACGTACATATTATCTAATCCACTAAATTCAAAAATCAATTTTTACTTACTCTTTCCCAAAAATCCTGTTCCGCCCGTTATTAATATGTTCGACTTATTAAAAAACTTTTGTATATTTGATTGAACTTTTTCGTTAATTAGTTTTCCTGCATTATGTTGATCCATTTTCTTTATGCAACAGGGAAAAAATATGTTTAGAAAAATTAGAATTAGTCACTCACTAAACTTGGCAGAGTTTGGCTGAAACTTCTCAAGTGTTTGTTGTTAAGATTGCTCAAATTTGAATCTTAAGGGTATTAAGACTCTATTGATATTAACATATTAACTCAATAGTTGGAATATAAAGAAAACCAACCATCTCTAAGCAAGTCTTGTAAGTCTTTTGCTGTGTTTTCAAGTTACATCAGCTTTTCATGTTTGATTCGAGTTTTCGTCACGATTTTCACAATTATTTTCCTATACTCTAAGACGCAAAATAGATAAAACATAATATTTTATATAAATTATGATATAAAATTTATTTAGCTGTCAGGCAAATTGAATTGGCACTACAAAAAAAACAAAAATAATTGATAAAATTTTTAAATTTGGAGTCCTGTTCCATAACTAAATAAGGCCCTTAAATTTAAGAAGGATTATAAATTCAAGTTTACCCTAAATATTTAGTTAATTATTACTTGCATATAAGTTAGCTGTTATAATAAAAATACAGTATTTGGAATTCGAACTGCTTAATATACAAAATATTATTCGTTCCTGTTTGCCAGAGTCAGTCAGTTTACTTAATCACTTTCACAAAATGCTGCGAAAAACCTGATATTGAACTGTAATACCAGAAACCATTGCACAGTAACTACTGTGGTCATAATATGAATGGTTTGCTTTAAAAGATGAAAACTGTGAATTGTTTAGCAAGATGTCTAATATAGAAAGAAAGAAATAATATAGATATAAATATATTTGCATCACACATTTTCAGGTAGCTAGTTAGTCCCAAACTACTGCATAATGGCGAAATTGAGACATAACCTTTTTATACCCCGATCCCATTAAAAATTAAAAATCAGTAAATATTTTCATGACCAAGACGCAGTACGAGTTTGTTTTAAAAATTCGATAACTCATTCCGTTTTCTTATTAACGGTAAAAATCGAAAAATTGACTTCAATTTTATATACCGTAAGATCTAGAGACTTCAAATTCACTGTAGATCCGTAAAATGAATGTAAAGATTTTGAATACCGTGCCCTAAATGTGCAAACAAAATGTATTTCAAATACTAGAGTTAATGCCATTAAACATTTAATTTCAAATAATATGCCATGCTGCAGTCCAAGGGCATGTGTGTGCATGTGTTGTTGCAATATATATGTTAAATAAGTATAGCAGTGTTGGAATATCGGCTCCTCGCACCGTTCAGCGGATTTCCTAGTCGAACAGTCTCGAGTAAAGCACCCTTATTGGCCTATTTTTACAAATTCTTTAATAACTTAGACCACACCTCTGTTTCCTCTCTCAATTTCACTGTCTGCAATTAAAAACAAGTAAGAATTCACTAGTCGAGACGGCTACACTAGGAGATATCCTGAGCCCTGCGAAGTGCCGATACTTCAAATATTCTATGTTTAGTTTACATATACATATATTGCAAGCAACAGATACATACACAGACGCACGCTCAAGCACACGCTCAGCCAACTGCGCAGTTGATGTAGCGACTGCGCTTAGGCTGCAAGAGGCTTATGTTGTGGAAATTAAATGTTTAATAACTTTTTTTCTAGCAGGACTTTTTTATTCAAACTTTCAGGACATGATTATGTTATGTGCCGAAGCGCAAGTCTCTAGTATTTGAAATGCGTTTTGCGTTTTAGGGCGAAGGAGGCGTGGCATCCAAAATCCAAAAATTACAAAACGTTTGTATTCATAACAGGCATCTAAATAGTGCATTTCATATCTCTAGCTCTTACGGTAAACAAACGAGAAGAAAAGTTATCGAAATTTATCGATAAAAAGAGAACGAGAAGAGTTATCGAATTTTTAAAAAAACTCGTATAGCGTATGGTATTCAGGAGTATACATGTCAAATTTCAGCTCTCTAGCTTCTGTGGCTTACGAGATCGCTGCGTTCACACAGACGGACGGACGGACGGACAGACGATCAGGGCTATATCAACTCAGCTCATCGAGCTGATCAAGAATATATATACTTTGTATGGTCTGCGACGTCTCCTTCTGCCTGTTACATACATTTTCACAAAAACATTATACCCTGATTTCCCATTTTCAATGGACTCAGGGTATAAAAAGTTAAGGTGCTTTACTATAATAAACAAATTGAAACAAATAACTTGCTTTTGCTACAAAATTGCCATAAATTTATACTGTAGAAGAGCAGGGATGACCGAATCTCCGCGATAAATCAGGTAGTCTAAAATTTCTTAGTAGAGTAGCTATTTTTACAGTTTTTTACTAGATCTGTTTTTTATACCCTGAACCCTTTGAATATGGGGAAAAAGGGTTTCATGTTTTTGTGAAAATGCATGTAAGAGGCAGACGTAGGCGTGGCAGACCCCGGAAAGTATATATATTAGTGATCATCGTCTGTCTATCCGTCCGTCAGTCTGTCCGTATATTTTTTGCAGGTTCGTGAATATCAGGATTTGATGGGGATTGTTTTATATATTCGATAACTATTTCCCTTTTAATGTTATAGATTAAACACGAAATCGATATTCAGTTATAAAACTCCATTGAATTCTACTTTATAGATAGAGTGTTAAAATTTGGTTTTTGTTTTAAGTTTCATGTATTTTTAAAACAATTTTGATTTTTGATTAATTTGGGATGCCACGACGTCTTCATCATAAATTTTAAAATAACGTATATAAAATAAAATACTAGAGAATTGTGATTTGGCAATTAAACACACATTTGAATGATCACGCTCTGTAAGTTTGATTAAGAAAGTCCATCTACATAAAAAGTTATTAAACATTTAATTTCCCATAACACTGGGGACTTTCGCCAATTGCGCAGTTAGCTAAGCGTGTGCTTGAGCACGCGTGCGTCTATATGTGTATGTGTTACTTGTGATGTACATACATATAAAAGAAACAAAATTCGTGGAATAGCGGTTATACGCTGGGTTTAGGGGATTTCCTAGTCGAGCAGTCTAGACTAGAGTTTCCTCAATTGTTTCTTTTTCGTATACTCAAAACTTAACATATTAGGGTAATGAACTTAACTAAAGACAATTTTCTATACTAATTCACGAAGTGTAATAAGTATATTGGTTTTGTGCAATGTGCATCATGCTGTCCATCCGTCCGCATTTCAACGAAATTGATGTGTATACCCTCGTCAGATAGTGTCAAGTAGGATAATGCATTATCTTGCATCTAAAAAACACAAATTGTAGAAGTACTAGAGAGTTGAGACTTGGAATGTTGACACCTCAAGATCAAATTGATATGACGGATATGTCCACGCCCATTGGAGGCATGGCTAATCGGGTAAACTGAGTAAGTATCCAAATTTTAAAATTACATCACTTCAGCCACTCTACGGACTAGCCCGGATTTACATTTATCCGCCCAGTGGACCGTTTCAAATCGCGAATAACTACATTTTTAGAGTCATAAACTCACAATGACTTTGTGAGCTTTGATCTCCTCTATTTATTTTCCAAATATTATATATAGATAAGAATATTTTATTAAAAATAATAAACAAATAAAAGCAAAACCGATATCACCTGAGCTCGCACCTACATATGTGTACTCGACAACACACATCAACGTCTACTACGCTGCCACATCATATGTATTTGTTTAAACAAATTTTTTAATCCGAGGCGCCTAGACTTGAGCCCAAGGTGTATATGATCGGTATCATCGTTACTACTGACACCACCACTTTGAAGCAAACGCGGAACTCAAATAATAGGTGAATATTCTAGCAGATTTCTTGTAAAATGTTTGCACTGCTTGGCGGAACTGCCACGTACTTTTGTCGATCGACTCGTTTTATATAATAACTGCTATGCGACCTAATGGACTAATACAATTTTCAGAATTTTCAAGTGCGGGTACGTGAATGAATAGTATGCGCACTTGGTAGCGCCCGACTGCAAAATTGTTACTTGTTGTCCTTAAATATGTTAACAAGCACTTAAAATATTTAGTCTGGACTCTTTGGGCAGTTTTCAATAAGCTAGATTTACTCATATTACAAAGATCACTCCGCATACTTGAATATACAGATACATATCACAAAGAACTTAAACAATTTGAAAGCTAGGGGCATTTGTAGGGCTACATAATTTTCGACTTTTCAAATGTTTTTCTTTGGGAATTATTTTAATATTATATAAAATAATTAATATATTGTCCACTAGTATATTTGTATTGAATTTCAATATATTTTGTCCAGTCATTCATACAAAAACGGGCGAAACGGCTCTCAAAAACTGATTGTTGAACTCTTTTTCTGAAAATCGTTCAACAGATGAGCTGAAATGTAAAATGAATTAGGATTGATTTTCATTTATACATAGAGAAGTACGAACCGTGCTGCATTTATAATTTTCCTGTTCGTTTCAACAGGATTAATTATAATATTTAATATGCTCGTTGCATATTCAACAGCATCGGTTGCCAGAAATCCATTTTGGGAACCATCAGAAGTCTCAATAATATCAAATAATGGACCACCAGACCTATGAGCAATCATTATTATACCAGCTGCCATGCATTCAACGATTCCAATTCCGAAATGCTCATTCCACATTGTGTGTATGCCAATTGTTGCTCGTTTATATATATTTAAAAGGTCTTCATATGAAACATTTACTTTAAACTCGACTGAATTCTCAAGAGATAAATGCTTTGCGAGGTCTTCCATATTACGAAGCCGTTCGTAATCTTCTTCATGTCGGCAAGATCCTACTATAACAAGTTTTATTCGATTCCAGAGTGCTTCATCTCTCACTAGCAATGTCCTTAGTTCATACAAAACTTGCAATTGTAATGGGTGATTTTTCTCAGGACGAAACTGTCCCACAGACACTATAAGGATTTCTTCGTTGTTTTCGATATGTTCCAGTTTCTTAAGATGTTCAATCTCACATGGCGGATATACTCGATGAGTTTTTAATGGAACGTTAAGCAGGTCTACAATATGGTTTTCAGTCCACGTTGAATTTACCATAATAGTTTCAGAACAGCGGCTTACCCACTTATATGTCTACAAAAAATTAAACATTTACTTATTTACTAATATTTTCCAATACCAATATTTTCTTTCAGGTGCCTTACCTTAGATAGCAAGCGATAATAGCTAAGCTTTATCCATGTAAGAAAAGGATTCCTCGCAACATACGCTTTATTGTTGAAAGACGACTGCCGATATTGTACTTTTTTTAGCATATCAGTGCTTATTAAAGGGTAGTGAACATAGCATCCTATTCTACTGCCAGCCAAGTAGCGAAAGACAGGAAACGTGTAGGCATATCCCATGGTATCAATAAAGATATCTGGTGGAAAATTGCATATAGCTTCTAAGCCTAATGCAATTGACCCTAAACTTTGTCCCAGCAAAGTAAAGTGAGGATACTTTCTCGCCTCAACCCATTGCCGTTGCTTAAGATATACAAACGTAATTTGTTCAGTTTCGAGTGCGATGTTAAATACGTTTTTTGCCTTCTCCAGAATTGAAGTGGGCGTCGAATCAATATCTCCTGTGTAAATGACTATCTTTATATTTTCATACTTGTTCTAAAGCGAAACGAAATACCATTAATATTAACAAAAAATGTGTCTATATTTATGACAGCACCTGCAACGCTCTCACAGCACACCATAAAACGCGCTCGCCGCCACCGCCAGCGTTGCAATAAGGATGAAATATGCCAACATACAGTTTATTTTTCGACTGGGAATGTAACTTTTTCTTCTTGCGTAGAATCCAATGACGTAAGCAAAACAAAAATGTGGACGTGATTCCTAGCAACAGTATAAAGCACCAAAATCTGTTACAAAAGATATTTAAATTTATAATGCATTATCTTTAAATATATATATATAATCTTACATCAAAATTATCACCATTTTTAGTTTTAATATTTATATAAATAAATTTTTTAAAGTTCTTCAAAGCAGTATTGCAAGTAAGGTGCGGCAATGAATGATGATGATTTTATAATCTAACATATATAAACAATAATTAATTGCATTTCTTATTGCATTCTTATTTGGATTGTGTTCTGTTTTGTTGCTAATGGTTATAAAAAAACATCGATTTGTCAATATAATCGTTGCTTTAGTTTTAGGTACTCGATGTTTCCCGATACTTTTCTGAATACGATACTTAATAATCGTTGCACACACATTAATACTAAGCACCTTCCCGTACAATTTTAGTTGCAGGCAGCAATTTAAAAAATATTATAATGTTACAATAGAATATACATATATATATAAATATACACGTTCTTCTGCGTTTGTTTATCATTAGAAGCGGTCATCAGTTATTGTCGATCAATTCTGATCTTCTATCTATTACTCTTTGTGAGCATTCTGAGCATTCCCCAGAAGGAGAAGGAAATGGTATATAATATTCAACCCATCCTTGTAAAGAAGTAACTCTTAATATATTTGGTTGCAGTGGAAATTACAGCTTATTTTAGATATAAAACGCACCCCATAAAGCGTAAACATAGTTTCCGTGCATTAATAGAGGAGCTTGAATCTTTTACTGGTGGATCAGTTTTTATCGGTAAAGCTAAGTATTGTGAAAATAGGAAATTACATTGGTTTTCGATTTTACATTCCTCTTGCTTATTAAAGAACACTATTCGGAATATATATGGTTTGAAACAAAAAAAAAAAAAAAAAAAACAATTTATATGAGGTAAAATATAATATTATCGTGGAAAAAATATTTTACAAATTATCTAATTGATAAAAATGTAATGAATATTCACGAAATAAGAGTATAAAACAGAATTTGTAAAATTACATTTGATCTTCCATGCCACTAATAAGCGTATTCTGGAAATCTAAACACATTAAAAGATGAGATATATGGCTGATTATTAATAAATTGCAGGTGCCTTAACAATTAAATTGAGAGCCAGCTCTATTATTATATATATTATATATATATATATATATATATATATTATATATATATATATATATATTATTATATGTATGAGATATAGCTTAAAATTGTGTGTTTTTCAACACTTGTAGTTTCTTTTTCAATTCGGGAATACCCGGATAGTTTTCCCATCACTAATTCGATACTTTTCCCACCACTACAAATATTTAACAATAACAAGATAAATATGGAATACGTTCGTTCAATTTTGGAATGCTTAGCATCTATTTGTAGTTGCTGGCATTGTACAGACGACTTAGGCAGTCAAGTAAGGTCATGCTTATGTTTATTATTATTATAATGAAGTACATTTTTAATAGGGTATTGAACCAAGCGAAAGAACGCATCTTCTAGCTGATTCTGTTAATCAAAGTCCAGCTTTACGACGAAGTAACTCAGCTGATTTAAGCAATGATTATTCACAGTCGCTTCCAAAGAAGGACGACCAAAATGCCTTATCTAGATTGGTGCAAAATACTGCAATGTACGTTTAACAAAATTATCTGAATGTCTTATTATTTATGTTTTTGTTGAAATCAATTTTAGCAACATGATCAATGTGGGAGCATTAGATTCTCACACCTTGGAACATCAAGAGTATACAGATAGAATTAAATTATACTCGCAGCGCCTTCAACAGCAATGGAACAATGTTCAACACCCGGGTATTCTGCAAAAAGGTTCGATATCGCAATATTTATAAGAAATGATATGATAGTAGAGGATGAAAGGCATTTTAAACATAAATATTTATACCCTGAGCCCAACACGTATTTCAAATACTAGAGACATGTGCTTTAGCAAATACATACATATAAATTACATAATTACGCCCCGAAAATTGAAGAAAGAATAAGTTTTTAAACATTTAATGTGCCATAACATAGGCGTCTTGCAGCCCAAGTCAGTTGGCAGAGCGTGTGCTTGTGCGTGCGTCTCTGTGTGTGTATGTGTTGCTTGTGATGTACATATATTTAAAAGAAACGGAATAGCTGAATAGCGGTTCTTCGCTGGGTTCAGGGTATAGTAATTGATATTGACAAAATAGGTCTTCTTACTAATAATACTTCTTTCGACGTAGATGTAATAAATGTATGTGAAACCAATATTTGAAAAAAAAAAAAAATTTCGTAAAAATCCATGAATTACCAGGCAAGGTTTGCAGTGCAATCCACAAAATCTAAAGACAAACCCTCTAAACGGACAATTGTTATTAATAAAAAAAATTCATTCTGACTAAGTTTGATGTAAAAGTGCGAAATTCGAAATTTTAAATTCCTCAGAGGACAAAGCGGACTTTCCAGCTTAGTGATAAATTAATAATTCAAATCTAACATTTTAATACCTTAAACCCAAGAAAAAACTAAGAAAATTGGGATAATGGTTTTCTTAAAATGTATGTATTCTTAATAAAGTCTGTATATTTTTTATCGGAGAGACAAGCCGAGTCTATTTAGCCCTATTTGAACGTATTGTCATAGTGCTAAATATGAATACCGTAAAATCTTCAAATTTTTAATTTACCGTATATTTCGGTAACATAAATATAAAGGTGTTTTAATTGTTGAACTTTGCATAATATTTGCATTTCTTACCAAAATTTTCAAAAATAAACCACTTTGTAAATTGTAGAAATATGTTCTTTCGCAAAAACACATAAATATCAATATTTTGTTCTAATTAAGAAAGGCCACCCACAAGAAAAGCTTTTAAGATGATTAGAACATTTACAAAAATCAACTACAAACTTAATATTCTAATTTAAGTTACTGGATAGGTAAAAGGTAGTTATGTATACTGCAGGGACTCCAGATGTAGCTAAATTTCCAATAAATGTACTTAATACTTAAATTAATTTACCATATTGTTCATTACCACCATTATGTAAATAATAAAATTTAATGTTCTTACCGATTTTTATTTCTTTTTAGGTCTTTTAAAAGATGTTCCCAACCATCACTCTTATTTATCAAAAGCTATTTATTCAGACGATACTGCTCAGGTTAGTAAATCATCTATTCTTACAGGTTATATAAACGCAAGTAACAAAGCTGACGTCTGGAGTGCCCGACTAGTAGAGATTCTGAACTCCACACAGAACTGATACTCTAATAATTCTACGCTTCTACATAGTGAAAAACACATACATACATATAAAAATTAACATACACGCAGACAGACACACGGACAGACGGACATGGCTATATCGACTGAGCTCGTCGAGCTGATAAAGAATATATATATATGTATATATATATATATATATATATATATATATATATATATATAGAAACGATGAACGCGTTGATCTCAGAATCTATAAGAGCTATAAACTTGAATTTTTTTTTGTTTCTGTATACCACGCGCAGATCAACTTTGTTTACAAAACTCGGTAACTCGGTAGGAATTTAGTTATTGAAATATATCTTCTTTCTTGCTTGTTATTAATCATTTTCTTTTTTACAATATTTTCAGATGCGAATATTTATACAAAAATCCCTTGCTGGTGTATTAGGTATACAAATTGATCATAGAGAAGCTGTTGTAGTACCTTTTGAAATCCCATAAAAATATATAACAAAACGTAGTGTGATGATCTATTGTTATGTTAAATATATAAATATTACTACTCCAGCTAATACGAATAATTTTTTTTAAGGAGTAAGTCTACGTGAATTAAAAAACAACGGACATATACTAGTATCTTAAAAATAATAAATAAAAGTATGCGTGATGTAAAAGTATTTCGAATCCTTGGATTTTTTCGCTAAAGAAATAAAACTCAAACGCCAACAGGTACACAGTTGTATTGACATGTTGATGATCGCGTTGACACCCACAGATCAAAAAGGTATGACGGAAATATCTTCGCCCATTGGGGTGTGGCAAATTGTGTAACTGTATCTTCTGCAGCTTTTGAGCTAGAACGCCCAAAATTTCTATTTGCAGATTGCACGATTGATACTACAGTCTTGAGACTTGGTAAATATTCTAGGGCTAACTTCCCAAGATACAAAAAATGGTGAATATATCTACCCATAGGGGGCGTGGCAGATTGTATGAGCGTATACCTCCTATAATTTTAGAGCTAGAAGCTTCAAAATTGGATGATAAGTTACTGGAATTATAGATCTACATCCGCTGGGGGCTAATCAGTTTTTCACCTATAAACTTACAAATTAATGAATTTCTGACCTTTGACCTTCTATATTGAGAAGTTAAATATTATATCTATATATATCAAAAAATATTAAAAATATTTATAAACAATAAAGTAAAATCACTACGACGTTGTCACATCAGATGTATCGGGAACTGCTGTACAGTGCAATACTCAGTGCTGCCAATTAACTAACAAGAACTTAATTGTCAATTGACAAACCGTTTTGTTTAATTACTTCTATGTTAATAACATTTTCAGCATGTTGATTTTAATTTCAACTGGTCTTCAATTTGAAGACGCTGGTATATTACAAAATTGCTTAAAACACACATTAAATAAAAGATTTGGGGACAATTACTAGCGTGGAAAATCGGAAAATTCATATCATAGAATATTTTGGAACTTTCTGCTGGGACGTGAATGAGTACTTCGCATGTGTTTAAAACAGATGAAACTAAAAACAAATTTTGAAGAAGCTATAAAGATGAATTAGATAAAATTTTATAACTGACTATCGATTTCGTTTTCAATCGAAAAAATTAAATCCGAAATAGTTATCGAATGAAAAAAAAAAACAATCTGCGCGTGCACACACGAAACAAACAAGTAGAAAATACTCTGAACCCAGCGAAGAACCGCTATTCCGAAAATTGTCTGTTATATGTTATATGTATGTACATCACGAGCAATACAACGCACGCACAAGCACACGTTCTGCCAATTGCGTTGTTAACGTAACGACTGCGGTTGGTCTGCGACACGCAGTGAATTTCAAATCTCCAGCTCTTACGGTACACAAATACGAAGAAAGTTATTGATAATAAGAGAACGGGAAGAGTTATCGAATTTAAAAAAAAAACGCGTACTGCGTATGGTATTCATGAGTATACATCCGGACGGGCAGGGCTATATCAACTCAGCTCATCGAGCTGATCAAGAATATATATACTTTATACATTATTATATTTATACAAAAACATTATACCCTGATTTCCCATTTTCAATGGGTATAAAAATGCACTTCTCTTGCTCTTATAGGTTCTGATATAGACGTGTTCACACATACGGAGAGACAGACAGACCAGCTAAGTCGACTCGGCTTTTCTCGTTGTTCCAGAATTATATATCTGCAACACCTCCTGACTGTTACATACATTTTAAACAAAACCATACCATGTTATCACATTTTCAATGGGCTCATGGTATAGCATGTTTGGAGTATACCCTAGTCGAGCATTATTTTACTTGTTCACGTTCGCCTACTTTAAATAGATTGAAAACACATTACTATTGATGTGTCAATTCAATTGCTTTCAAAAACATACATATTAGTGAAAACAACATTTACGGGAAATAAATTTTTAGTTTATAACTAATTTCTGAAAGGAACGCGTTTAAAGATGTCCTTCGCTTTGAATCATAAATACTGGATTTCTGCTTCGAAGGAAATCAGTCAATTGATCAAAAAACAAAATCGTTTAAAGATAATTGATCCACCAGAGGAGAAATCGGTGTCATTCAAAATATTCGCCGAGCTGTATATCTTATATGTTGAACTCGTCAATAAATTAACTTTTGTTTACTTTAACACATTTCAAGTGCAAAAAAGAAATGTGGTCAGAACGCTGGTTGAAAATGCCACACAGCAGCTCATGTTGCTCAAAGACGAGCTGAAAGAAATAGAATTAAGTGAATATACTTATATGGACAAAATGTTAATCGCAAGAAAATTAACTCCACTCGATTTGATGATTTGGAGATCCCCGCAATTTCTATATCGACGTCCGTTAGATATTGCTAACATTTTGACAGAAAATAAGCTCTATATGAACGAACAAGAGAAAGAGCAATCCGATGCAAAAAGCTGGACTAAAGTAAGCGATGCAGTGGCACTTATACAAGCTCATGAGCGAGCCCGAAGTTCTCGTGTTTATAAGTCGAATATCAATTATGATAAGAAGAAATTTTTAGAGGTCAAGCAGAGGAAGAAGGTCAATTATAGGTTTACCTTCAAACCTAACCAAGCTATGAGCATCCCTGTTAAAAGAACGATATTCACTGCGGATTTCATTAAGACTGATGAGTCATGTAAAGAATTACGAGATAAAATCGATAATTTAGCGGGTCATATGACGGGTAATTATCGCATGATCAATCAATAGATGCGCCCATTGAAAATGGGAAATAAGGGTATAATGATTTTGTTGAAATGTATGTAACAGGGAGAAGGAGGCGTGGCAGAGCCGATAAAGTATATATATATTCTTGATCAGCGAGTCGATTTAACCCTGTCCGTTCGTCTGTCCGTCAGTCCATTAACCGAAATTGGTTAGTAGTTTTGACTGCGATCAGCCGATCAAAGTTGTTAATTTGAACCATGGGATGGGCTGGTGGCAAAGGCCAGACCAATTGAGGTTGGCCCCCTCGTGGGAGTTTCATGGTGTTAAAACTACCATGGTTCAGAGGCCTCGCTTCTGACCAAGAGGCAACTTTATGACCGACAGCATATGTTCAAATTGGTACCGAAAGGAGTTCATTAGAGGCGTTGGTGGACGCATTGTTTTCACCCGCTGTACTATCTATCACATATGTGGCACGAGTGAGTATCGTATTTGTAAACCACCTTCCGGGGTACACGCCACGTTAAACAAATCACGCATTTCTGCCCGTCAGTCCATATGTGTGAACGCGGCGATCTCTGAACCTATAAGAGCAACAGTATAGCATGTACAGTTCAAGATTGTTTCATAAAATTGACAAGTGTTACCGTTTTATTGTTATCGATTAAAAACAATATCAAAATTAATTAAACAAGTAAGATTAAAACAATATCAAAATTATTTAACACGTAAGAAAGTTTCATTACGGCTGTTCCTTAATTGTTGTTTTAAATATATATAACATATGGCAAATCAATACATTAGTTAAAAAGTCATTCAATTGTGAGAATTTTCTTAAAAGCTGTAGTGTTTCCCGATTTGCCACGCCCCTGTGCCTGTAGACATATGATTATTGGCCATTCCGTAGAATAGGTGTACAGGAATATAACTACCGCTATATCACTCATGAAAATAATTTTTGGGGAAACGATAGACGAGGTTGACATTATCTTAACATCTAATTTTGAAGCTTTAATAAAGAGTCATTGTATATTCACTTTGTGGGGTGTGCAATGCCTCCTTCTGAATTCATTTTAACGAAACCTGATTTGCCATTTTCAATAGGTTCACGGAATGACAGAAGTTCAATAAAGCATAAATCAATGTTTTTAATTTAGTTTTGATATATACATATTAATTTGTCAAATTTTACCTAAATATTATATCTATAAAAGTTTGGAAAGGATATTTAACAGCGGTAGCGCAACCATTTTAGAATACTTATTTTTTTACGAACATAACTCCGCTAAATAACCCGACAAATTAAAATTTTAGACGATAATGTGGACGATATGAATGAAATTCGGAATCGCGCAGCTAGTTTTATTCAATCTTGGTGGAGGGCATATAAAACAAAAAAAATTTATAAAATTAAGAAACAATTCAAAAGAGAATTGTTGGGCATTCGAAAAATACGACAACTAAAACGGCCAAACCAGTTTACTAATTCAGTTCTTGAGATGTATAGAAATGAGCAGAAAAGAAGAAAGCTTGATGAAGAATTTGAAAAACTTATTATGGATGAAAGAACTCGCTTGCTTCAATTGCGAAGTCCCTGGATGATGGAAGATATTTCCGATCATATTCGCGGGTGGTTTACAGAATTGTAAGTAGTTTTTGTGTAAAATGCTAATTAAATTAATACAAATAATTTAATAGTTGAATGTAAATAAGTAATGTAATAAACTGAAACTTTCTAAAAAACTCTAATCGGAAATGCTTTTATTTATAAGTTATACAGCAACTAGGAATTTCCACCCATACCCTGATCCAGTAAAGAACGGAACTGTGCTGGTTGTTATTGACGAAACAATGAACATAGGAGAATTTCAGGAGAGTTTAACTAAGAAACCTTTAACAAACGAGGAAAAGAAAAAAATAAAGGATAAGAAAAGAGCGGAAAAAAGGAAATTGAAAGCTAAAATAAAGAATCAAAAAATGAAGGATGCTAAGAGAAGAAAGAAGTTAAAAGATGCCGGAATTATTGACGTCGCCTATGCTATATCATCAAGCAAGCCAATAGGTAAGTCAAACGAACTTAACATTGAAAACAACTATTAATTAACCAATAAACTCATTCAGAACTCATTCAGAATGGGAAATGGGATCAGATACGCTACGATATAAGTAAACGCGTCGATCTGAGAGTCATAAGAATAAGCGACTTTAAATTTTTTTTTGTCCGTTCCTCTATAATACGAGCAGATCGTGTTTTTTGTCGAAAAATTAGATCTATTTCCGATTTAATGTTATTACAAGTGAAATCGAAATCGAAATCGAAATTTAGTTACAAAATAGTAACTAGTAAAGTAAGTCTCCACATATTATTTTTCGTTTTATTATATTTATTTACGAAGTTAAATAAGTATATTTGGTTTGTACATGTCCGCCATGCTATCCGTCCGTCAGTCCCACTGTTGAAATTTAGAACATATCGTCATATGAAGTGTCAAGATTTTCCCGATACGCCCACTAGGGGCTTGGCAAATAGGCCAATGCATTATCCAGTATCTCAGTTACAGTTTCGATCCTATAAAGATTGACCAAAAAGTTAAATGTCCCCGCCTAATGGGGGCGTGACAAATCGGATCTGGATATATAGTTATTATGCAGATTCTGATATATTTTGGGCACTATTGATACAGACTTTTTTTCAGTAATAGAAGCTTCAAACTTGAATGAATTATTGCTGGTGACCTTCTCAAGCGATCCGTCAAAAATTATTTGTATACCTTCAACCCATTTTGTTGAAACGTATGTAACAGGGAGAAGCGGTCGTGGCAGACCCCATAAAGTATATATATTTGTGACCAGGGAGACAAGACGAGTCGATTTAGCAATGTCCGTCTGTCCGTCCGTCCGGATGTGTGAACGCGTCGATCTCAGAACCTATACGAGCTAGAGACTTTCAATTTTTTTGGAGATTAACGTATATCATGCGCAGATCAAGTTTGTTTCAAAAATTCAATAACTCATCCCGTCTTAATGTTATCGATTAAAAACGAAATCGGTATTCGGCTATAGAATTCTATCTTAATTGATCTATATAGCTAGAGAGTAGTTTAATGTGTGTTTAATACAATTTTGATTTTTGTTAAATTTTGGATGCCACTCCCCCTTCTACCAAAATTTGGAAAATACGTATTTCAAATAATAGAAACTTGTGCTGTGGCAAATACATACATATGTACATATAAATAACATATCACTCGCTAAAAGTTTAATTAGGAAAGTCCATCCATAAAAAAAATTATTAAACATTTAATTTCCCATAACATAGGCGTCTTGCAGCCAAAGCGCAGTCGCTACGTCAACTGCGCAGTTGTCTGAGCGTGTGCTTGTGCGTGAGTCTGTGTGTGTGTGTTTTGCTTCTGATGTACATACATATGTATAAAAAAAAAACAGAATTCGCGGAATAGCCGCTCTTCGCTGGGTTCAGGGTATCCCCTAGTCGGGAACCACCGACTAGAGTTTTCTTACTTGTAATATTTATTAAATACTTATACTTTTATTATTACTCATTGAGGCACCTATAAATTTAACATATTTTTAATTTCAATAACAGTGAACATAGAAGAGACAATTAAGCAATTTTCAATCGATTGGAGGAACGTTGATGAATATCTAAATAAGAATCACGATCCAATTAAAGAATGGGTAACTGAAAAAGAATTAGATGTAATACATCACGAATTGCGTGAATTGGTAGACGAGTATATGCGGTAAATATTTATTATTAATAATTTTATAATTTATTGCAGTCATGTTTTCCCATTTCGCTAATTTATGGAGATTAATTAATTTTTTTATAGCCTGAACCCACTGAAAATGGGAAATCACGGTATCAGGCAGAAATAGACGTGGCAGATCCCATGGTCTGAGTTAATATATCCCTGTCCGTCTGTCCGTCCGTCCGTCTGTCTAAACGCAGCGATCTCATGAACCGCAAAAGCTACAGTGCTGAAACTTGACTTTTATACTCGTGAATGCCAGCACATTATCGCGTTTTTATAATTTTCACCAATAATAAGGTTATCTTCATTTGTGGACATATGTACATGTGATCCAGTTTCTCCTTAACGTCGATCAAGTTCCATTTTGTTTAGGAAATATATAAATTTCTGATCTACATCATCGAGAGATTGGAATGATCCAATTCGATGGTATATCTGTCCTTTTATCTCGAATATCGGACTATAATCAGGGTCTTTAATAATATCTGCCCAAACTTAACGCGTTATTATTGAATTTCTATGTATCCGCTAAAGGAAAATAGTAATTCTTGTGTTTTGCCTAGAATCAGTGTTGTGGGTTAGATGGCGACCAACCCAAGCAAAATCGGAAAAACCGAAGCCAACGAGCTTTTATCAATGCTGAAATGCTGAAATCGAAACACTTCCTGATTAAGATTAATAACGTTTACAATCTCTTCTTGCACGTCGAAAAATATCTCCTTGTTGATTTCTTAGGTTATCTACATTTTTGCATTGCCAGTTATAAAAACTCTTATTAACTTGAAAAACACGACTTTATTTTATAAGATTATATTTGTGTGTACAGAGTTATCGGAAAATTTGAGAAGTTTTATTTATTGTTTCTTGACATTAAAATAAAGAAATTTATTTTGATCAGCTTTATACAGTTTTTAAGTCATAATCGAATATTATGTAGTCAATGTTCAATTATTTATTATTTCTTTTATAACTACTATAGCGTTGAATATGAATTGCTAAAAAGTGCTCAAGCAGTGGATGATGATGTACCCTATAAACCTGCAAAGGTGAAAAACAAGAAAAAAAAGAAGGAAAGAAAGAAGAAAAAAGTTGTGGATCCCACAGGAGATAGAACTCTCAGCTCTTTGTATCACGAACTTAAAGATGCATCTGTAATTGAGGAGATTTCTCATAGAGACTTCAATGAATTCATAGCCGACTTTAATTTTACTGCTGATGATACAAGAGATGAAGATAATTTGACGTAAGACATTTTCATAAATAATGTATTTTTTCATCTTGTTTTTATATGATTATTCCCTAAACCTATTGAAAATCGGGTGTAAGGGTAAAAGAGAGAAGGAGGCGTAGCAGATATATTATAGATATATTATATATTATAGCGAGCTGAGTCGACTTAAGCATGCCCGTCCGTCCGTCTGTGCTTCCGAATCAACGCAGCTGTCTCATAAGCCACGAAAACTTGAGATCTGAAATTTTAATGGTCGTGGATACCATATGCAGTACTAGTTTATTACTAAACCTGAACCCATTGACAATGGGAAGACCCCATAAAGCAAATACGTCCCTGTCCGTCTGTTCGTTCGCAATCCACAAAAGCTAGATGTGAAATTTAAAAGTACACCTGTATACCACACCGCTTAAAATAGATCAATTTACTTCGTTATTTGTAAGAGCTAGAAATTTGAAATTCACTGAGAAGATCCTCTTAATAAATACAAAGATGTACTTTTTGGATTTTGGATACGACGCCCCCATTGCCAAGCGTAATTCAAATACTAGAGACTTGCGCTTTGGCAAACACACACCACGCTGCTCACGCTGTGAAATTTTATAAAGAAAGTCCATAACTAAAAGGTTATTAAATATTTAATTTCGATATCATTTTCAATTCTAGAACTGTTGGTGCCGCAAAGGGAGACATTAAAATGGTTGTGCAGGAAAGTATGCTTGGAATGAGCGAGTTCGATATAGAAAAACCCAAATCAGTTTTACTCGTTGGACCAGTCAAAAGTGGCAAAAAATTGCTCTGCAACATAATTGCATCAGAGTTGGGTATGATCCTTTACAGCATTTAATTACATTATTTATATAACAAACATATATACATATTACTACTATAGACGCTGTCTTTATAAATCTCAGTCCAGAAAAAGTTTGCAATTACTCTCAAGACATGAACATGTTTTTACACATTGTCATGAAAGTAGCCCGGGAATTTCAACCAACAATATTATTTATTGAAGAGGCTCATCGGGTGTTTCATAAAAAAATTCCACCGGAGGAAAAAGATATATTACCAACACTACTCGCTCCGTATATCCAAAAGAAAATCTTAAAGCCAATTAGGAAGACTGATAAGATTGTACTTCTCGGTACAACAAGTTTACCTTGGCTGGCCAAGCCTCTCCTAAAGAGAAGTTTTCAAAAAATCTTACTTATTCCGAAATGCGACTATGGTACGTGCTTTTTGCTGTGGTTGGATTTAATGACCGAAAATGCGCCAGAGGCTTTAGAGAACTACGCATACTCTGCATTGGCAAAAATTATGAAGGCATATAACTCTGGCGATGTATCTGAAAGTATAGCTAATACATTGAGTGTGTCACGAAAAATGCGCCTCAAAACTGAAGCATTGAATCCAATGGAATTCTTGGAATACTTCTTGACGGAAATGAATCCTCCACTCTTCCCACTGGAGGATAAGGTATGCATAATCGACAATAATATACCAAGAACCAAAAATATTATATATATTATATATATGACTACATTAGTCACGACTACTCGACTGGAACTCTGATAGTCCTAACATTATAAGCTTATTTTACATATTTCCCATTTTCAATGGGCTCAGGGTATAAAAAATTAATTTAAGAAAAACCGACATCACCTCACTTGGATTCGAGTCTACGTTTATGTACTCACACCACTCCTAAGATGTCGCCACATCATATTTAATAAATAACAAAAAAAAAAAACAAGTAAGAATGCTCTAGTCGAGACGGCTCGACTAGGAGATACGCTGAGCCCTGCGAAGTGCCGATACTTCAAATATTCTATGCTTAGTTTACATACACATATATTGCAAGCAACACATACACACACACAGACGCACGCTCAAGCACTCGCTGTGCCAAGTGCGCAGTTGACGTAGCGACTGCGCTTGGGCTGCAAGAGGCTTATGTTGTGGAAATTAAATGTTTAATAACTTTTTTTCTAGCACGACTTTTTTATTCAAACTTTCAGGGCATGATTATGTTATTCATATGTGTGTATGTGCCGAAGCACAAGTCTCTAGTATTTGAAATGCGTTTTTCGCAAATTTAGGGCGAAGGGGGCGTCGCATCCAAAATCCAAAAATTCTCTTACGGTACGTAAAAGAGACGAAAAGTTATCGAAATTTATCGATAAAAAGAGAACGGGAAGAGTTATCGAATTTTAAAAAAAAACTCGTATAGCGTATGGTATTCATGAGTATAGATGTCAAATTTCAGCTCTCTAGCTTCTGTGGTTTACGAGATCGTTCACACAGACGGGCGGACGGACGGACGGACGGACAGACGGACAGGGCTATATCAAATCAGCTCATCGAGCTGATCAAGAATATATATACTTTGTATGGTCTGCGACGTCTCCTTCTGCCTGTTACATACATTTTCACAAAAACATTATACCCTGATTTCCCATTTTCAATGGGCTCAGGGTATAAAAAGACAACCTGGATCCAAATCCAAAAATTACATTTCTGTATTCATTACTCGGGTCTACACAGTAAACGGGAATTTCATAGATCATATTATATTATTGGAAAAATAATTATAAATTGATCCATAGTTTTAGTGGTTTATAAACCGCTGCGTTAACACGGATGGACGGACAGACATACAGATATAGCTATGTCGACTCACCTCGTCAAACTGTTTAAGAATATCTTTATTAGATTCTGACACGCCTCCTTCTGCCTGTAACCTACACATTCACAAACCATTATACCGCGCATTCTCATTTTCAAACGAAAATGGGAAATCAGGGTATAACGGTTTTGTTGAAATGTATGTAACAGGGAGAAGTAGGCGTGGCAGACCCTATAAAAATACATATGTATATATTATTGATCAGGCAGACAAGACGAGTTGAGATTTAGCCCTCTCCGTCTGTCTGTCTGTCCGATTTTAAATTATGATTTAATGTTCAACGATTTTTGTTATATTTTGGATGCCACTTCCCCTTCGCCCAAAATATTTCACGTATTTATTTGCTTTGGCAAATACATACATATAAGTTATTATTATTATTATTATTATTATTATTATTATTATTATTATTATTATTATTTTTATTATTATTATTATTATTATTATTATTATTATTATTATATTATTATTATTATTATTATATTATTATTATTATTATTATTAAACATTTAATTTTGTCAATATAGGCGTCTTGCAGCCCAAGCGCAGTCTCTACCATGACTGCGCAGTTGGCTGAGCGTATGCTTGTGCGTGTGTCTGTGTGATTGTATGTGTTGCTTCTAAAATACATAGATATAAAAGAAACAGTTCTTCGCTGGGTTCAGGGTATCCCCTAGTCGGGCGCTACCGACTAGAATTTTCTTACTTGTTTAAATTATTTACCAAAAAACATTAACTTTAAATTTACTCTGCTTTTTAGGTAATGGATAAGTTCAAAAAATGGTTTGGTGCTTCGAATAAATTTGAAAAGATGAGAAGTGCCGCAATGGCTGCAAAAATGGCAAAGCAAAAAAAGAAATAATCATAAATTAAATTAAGTCATTATTATAAAATGGTATGTGGAAAGATAATCCTTTAATAATATAGTAAAAAAAATATTTTTATATAGAACACCCACATTTTACAGATGTTACTGGGTTGCACATAGGCAGACTATAAAGGGTTGAATTGATTAATTAATTTTTGAAGTCTCTATAGAGTACATTGCAGCTAAAAATTCCTCAATCCTCTGATTTGAGAGCCTGATTATAATTATCGAAATGAAAAATTCAAATTTAATTAATATCGATTTAATCTCAATATTTCGCAGTATTTGGAATCAAAAACACAAGCATGATAGTTACTTGTTAAAATGATATGATTTTTATTTATCAAACATTTACATCGATATTATTCTAGCAGTTTTATTTAATGTGTTTTTCTTTTATTTAAAATTTTTTTTTTTTTAATAGTTATTAGCTAGTGTGAGTTTATTTTATGTGCCTTAATTATTTAATATAAATTAAAACTAAAACTTAATTATCATTATAAACTAATAAGACATTACTTAAATTATTTTTGTATGGTTACCATCGTATGCGTTATTTACTTACAGCATTAAGGGAATTCTAATCAAATTATTTGTAAGCAGACGGACCGTTATCAGCTAGCAAGGAAATCGTTCTCTTATATAATAAATTTTATTTGAATTTATATATATATTTAAGATTTTATTTACTGCATAATTTACATTCAGACTGTAGTTGAACAGAAGTTGCAATTACTTCGAAATTATGAAAATAAAATATATGTACGTTGATAAAATCTGTCTCTTTTCCCTAGACAATGAGCTATGCTTATATAGATTAAGTTTATCTACATATTCTCTTTATTTACCAACCTATTTAAGATTATTAAAGTTGTTTTTAGAACCTTCCTATAGACAGATAAGCTTAAAAGTGTTTAGCGTTCACTAAATCTTAGGTTAAAAAGTGTAATGCTCTTAAATTAGTTTGTGTTCCTTTTACTTTATTTTTCCTTTTAATTTTAATATTTCTTTTTTTTTTTATTTATTCCTTTTTTTATAGCGTATTTCAATTAAAAAATATGTAGGTTTGAGTTTTGACTTTGAGCACAAAATAATTGATAAACCGGTATTTTTTCAAATAATATTATATATAAATGATAAGGTGGCTAAAATATGTGAACAATATATACAGAAGTTAACAATATCAAACTATTTAAAATACAGTTTTTAGCAGCAATTTACATTTGATTTTATACGAGTGGAAACTAACCTTGGTTCTAGATGTGATTTATTTTACCACTTTTTAAGCCGATTTTATTATTAATAACGTGTCTCATGCCCAACTCCACTCTGATTAGAATGTTTGAATAGATTAAGTATGCATATTATATAATACACACGTTAGTAGTAGTAGTAAGAAGACATTATAACACTTAAATACATTTATATTTTAGACGTTTGATATTATTCATCTCTTCTTTACACATATATACAACATTTTTATGTATATGCACGCGTTCCTCTAACTGCGCCACTTACACAGCGTCTACACTTGGGCTACAAAATGGAGTTTACTATGAGGAAATCAAATTTTTAATAATTTTCTTGTCGGCGGATTTATTTAATCAAACTTTCAGAGCGGTGCTGGTTTTATATTACACTGTAAATTTTAAATCTCTAGGCCTTATGGTAACAAATTCATATCTAAAAACCCAAATTAAATATTCGATTTTCATCGATAGCTCGTACTACGCCACATGTTTATGATTATACCTTTAGATAGATAGATAGATAGATAGACCTTTGCAGATAGTCAGCTTTCGAGGTTAACAAGATCAATGCGATTATACAGAACTCTTCACACTTTGATTATAATATAACGTGAAGTAACCAGAGTCATATGGTATTTCGGTGAAAAATAAAAGCATTTGAAAATAAAAGTTCTAAAGATTAAGCATATGCATATAAGTAATTTCTTATATTTAAGTCTATTTGACAACAACAAAAGGAGATCAAATATACTCGAAAAATGCATTCGTTTCACTTTTATTCTATAAGATTTAGTTTCAGATTCGGATTCAATACACCAAAGATAATGAATAAAAGTCATCTAGTCTAGACCTCGAAACTAGGAACTCATCTACCCTAAACCCTATGCAGAGCAACTATTCCAATCGATGTATGCTTCTACAATAAACAATGTAAATGTAAGCACAAGCTAACACTCTGCTCAGTTTGTAGTTTAAGCCAATGTCGCGATAGGGCTGAATATAATAAATGAATTGTTTGTGGTGAAAATAATATACATCAAAAGGAAATTGGTGAAAATAATATACATCAAAAGGAAATTAATTTTGATAGTAATAATGAGAAAATAGGATCAGTAATTTGTATTAAAAATTTCAAGTCATTAGCTTCTGTGGCTTACAAGATTGCTGATTTCACACGGATGGACATACAGACGGACATTTCTCACTCGACTTAGCTGCTGTGCTGACGCCAAAACAATTTCAAATACTAATAATAATTTTATGTATTTTGCCCAGGCGTTCAAGAATTCATCTTCCCGCATTCTGCGATTTCAAAACACCAGACTTGTCGGGAAAAAAGCTAAATTGAGCAGTGTTGCCAATGTTGACGTCGTTCCATTCAATATTGTATATATGTACCCGCAACTCCTGCTAGTAACATTTTCACAAAGCCAATGTAACCAGAATTCACATTTTCAATGATTACAGTTCATGGAATACAAATTTAGCGTGATTCCTGGTTACCAGGGTTTCATCTATGTAGCTCTGTTGGCTCTGTGTTATTATAAATGCGCAGCTCAAATCACGCATTTGTTCACAAATATAAGACAGGTCTTTCTTTTAATAAGTAATATTAACTTAATTATTTGTTAGTATTGACTTAACAAAGCTATTGTTAGCTCATCTCAAGGACGATTTTTCTTTGTCTTTACACAGTAAAAACTGTGTATACTATAGTAATGCAAGATATATATATATATATATATATATATATATATATATATATATATATATATATATATATATATTAGATTATCTGTAATTCTTTATCTGTACTAATTTGATTATTCTTTCTAATATCGTATTGTGTTTTATATGACAATGATTAAAATCTTTTAATATCATATCATTAATCATATTATGTATACATATGCGTTACATGTTCCATTATAAAAGAAACAAAGTTTGGATGATCCAGATTTGTAGAACTACGATGGATTCAACATTATTAACATTAATCGCTGCCGCCAAAAATTAAACTAAATAAGTGAATAGAAAATTTTATGAACATTTGGTTGATGATGGATAGTTCAGTTATCTCCAAAATTAAATAAAATAAAATTGTAATGTGATAGATTCCTTGAATTATATATATATATCACTGGCGTTTATGTCCTATACATGTTTATGTATTTCAATTTTTAAAATCATTTGATTTGTTTCCTTTTTCATTTGAATGTATTGTGCTGTGGCAGTGCATCGGCAGAATTAATGAATTCAACGTACTGAAAATGTTAATCGATTTTTAAATTAAAACTTCTCGAATAGGGACATAATAAGTCTAAGCACGTCAACTAACTAAACTAAAGATAAGTAGTTTTATTTGTGTAACTATGAGATACATTTTGATTAGCAATGCGGTATAAAAAGAAATGTGATCAATTCTAAAATCTTACTGGCCGTCTACGTTATTTAAATCTATATGCCTATATACCAGTGGGATGAATATACTCGCTCACAAAGTGAAAAGTGTATGGCCTTTCCGATATCAGTTTGAAGGAAGGAAACATGTTTCGAATCGATTTGAAAATTGATTTTTTGATCAATTATACTACCTTTTGAACGCATATGACAAAGTCGGTAGAAACCGACTCCTACATTCGAACTTATATTTACGTATTTATTTAAAACATGTGCATTAAAGTATTACTTAAATTGCTGAATATATGTATTAATAGTAATTTTAATAACATTTAATACTTTTGATATCTTATTTGAAATATAATACATACTTATATCAACAAAAAGTGATGATTCAGTAATAACTAATATAATAAAAATTACATATATTTAAATTCCCTTATGTATTTACATCATTTATACTCTATTTTCTTTGTGATATTTTTCACTTAATATAATAAACTAAATTGGAAACATTAATACACTGACAATTTTAATGTGTTGCTGTATCCATCCATTATCAACATAATTTTTAATATCTACTAAATTTTATAAATATGTACAGATTCTAAATATATATAGTAAGGCACATTTGAACATATATTTGCAAATGAGTAAATATTTTTAAATAATAATCTTGGTAAATAAAATTAAAATAATGTAAGGTAAAATTTGTAGGTCCATGCTGATTGCCAATTGATTGCAACTTGAAATGCCCATTTTATATTCCATATCGATGTCGAGAAGAAGATCATGATTTCGTGTATAAAACTGATGAATATCGCTTATCTAAAATGTATTAATAAATATAGATAATCAACAATATTTGTAGTATTACACAAGTAAGAAAACTGTAGTCGAGACAGCTCGACTACTAGATACCCTGAAGCGCTGTTTACTTAGGGACTGCACTTGTGCTGCAATGCCTATGTTATAGGAAATTAAATGATTATAACTTTTAATAATAACTTTAATAGCTTTCTTTTTAGATGCACTTGATCAATCTTCAGTGCGGGATAATGTTTTCATATGTGTGTATTTGGCAAAACACAAGTGTCTAGTATATGAAAAACATATCCAAAATCAAAAAATTACAACAAATTCATTACACAGATCTACGTAGTGAATCGAAAATTGAAAGCCAAGTAGGATTGTATATATTTTATTTAAAATTTCAGATCTCTAGATTTTGTGGTGTCTGAGATCAGCGCTTTCAAACGGACGGAGAAACGAACAGCTGGACGGACGAACGGACATGGTTATGTCGATTCAGCGTCGAGCTGATCAAGAATATATATATACTTTATGGGGTCTACCATGCCTCCTTCAGCCTGTTATATACATTTTAACAAAACCCTGATTTCTCTTTTTCAATGGCTTTGAGGCTATACAATAGGCTGGCTATTCCTGAAAATAATTGCCCACCCATAAAATATATATTTTTATGATCACCCCGAATGTAAAGCTACAGACAGAAATGTAAAGCTTGAATATTAACCTCATTCCATCCATATTTATTCTTAGCTTGCACTATAGCCTCATAGACAGCATTATGTTCCAAGTTTCGTACAACGTATGACATTAAATAGTGTGTGCCGTCTGTCCGAATTGGAATTGGTTTTATATGGTATTCGTGCCATTTACCAGGATGCTGGTATGTTTCGTTCATCTAAAATTGGTTAAAATATTTGAATATGTTTGTCACGAAAAATTTTTGTTATTAGTAATTACCAGCAGCCTTCGATACAATAACTTAATTTCATCTAGGGGTGGTATAGACTCTATTGTCCAAGTTAAGTTATAATGATCTAGAAAGCCACTCAAGGCTGGTGAGATAAAATCAGCTGGACCCGGTCTTCCAGAAACCTCAATGTATTTCTTCGTACGTCCCAACGCATTGTCAGCAACACAGCTATAGTTCCCGAAATCAGTTTGTTGAAAATTTCGGATAATAAGACTGTATCTATCGTCATGAGGATACATCGACCGCCTATCAGTTGGATCTAATAGGAACGAGTTTTGGTACCACAGCATCTGTTAAAGTGAAAAAAAAAATTAAAATTAAATTAATATTTTCTTATTTTATTTTTTCTTAAAGCTAAGCTTACTTCGGAATTGACATCCCCATGAACTACACATATTAGTTCTATATCGTATCCTTCTGCGGCGTGAACCCATGCTTTCTCCACAGTAATTTCCGGAGGAGCTTCAATGAGAAAAGGAAATAAAATAATACAATAAGAGGTAATTATAAATGTCTTTTGCGATTTCTTGTAAGCTTAGATATACGCTCAACTAGTCGACTAACAAAAATTTTATAAATATTCACGAAGTGAAATAAGTATATTGGTTTTGTGCAATGTCCGTCTTGTTGTATGTTGTTGTATGCTTGAACGCATTGCTCTTCAAGTCTCTAGACTTGAATTTTCTTTTTGAAGCTTTCAGATCGAGTTTGTTTACAAAAATCCATTAAAAAAGAAATAGAAATTCAGTTATTAAATTATATCTAGTACATCGTTAGAGTTAAGCTCTCCAAATTTGCATAAAACTATTTCAAATACTGGAGACTTGTGCTTTGTCGAAAACGCACATATGAATTACGCTCTGAAAGTTTTATCACGAAAGTCCATCTACAAACAAAGTTATTAAACATTTAATTTCCCATAGTGCATGCATTCTATCAACTTCACAGTTTCAATTAGAAAGTTTTATTTTGTAAAAATTGACGTAGATATACTTACATAATATTGTTAGCTGGATATCCATTGATACTCGTTCTTTAACACCATTATCGGCGGAACATTGATATGTCCCTGCATGATGTCTATCGACATTTTCTAGAATCAATGTTGAACTGTCTGATAAATGGGTAGGCCCAGAGTAAACGTCTTTCTTAAACCAGAATATTGTTGGGACTGGATTGCCCGATGCCTTACACTCCAGTGTAACTGTGCTCCCCTTTCGCGCAGTTACTTGACCATTATGTGGAAGGGCCCTCAATGTTGGCGGAACTGAAATACAATTATATTAATAATTTTTAAAGAAAACTATTTTTATAAAATACCTAATATTTCAACTGTGTGGACCTGATCGCGATTCTCCTGGTCCCCGAGCTGGCATATGTAGTCGCCGGCATCTTGGGTCTTAACGCCGTTTATCTGTAGGTTGTAGTCCTCACCAATCTTAAATCTCTGATCTCTAGAAATTTTTAAATGACCAGCAGTGAGTACGGAAGACCCTTTTCTCCATAGCAATACGTATGAGCCAAGATTTTGAACTTTGCAAGGCAATTCAATTGTTTCACCAACTATTACTTTATATAGGTGGCCTCTAGACAAAAATTTTGGTGCTGTGGTAGGAGTTTCATTTTCTGATAGTATAAATGATCCCTCTGAAATGGACGCTTAAAAAAAAAATAATTTAAATAATAAAGGTTTACTTCGATTTTTTTTAAATTTTATTACATATAACTGTGTTCTTTTATTAAATTAAGATTATATAAGTAACGTCGGGCACTGCCGACAGCAAAATGATCATCCACGCCCCAGCACCTAGTTCTTAAGCATTCTATGATATAGATTTTCGGATTTGCCACACCCCTAATTGTCCCTAGTTATACACTGAACCACTAACCATACAACACATAGGCGGGACACTGAGAACACACTTTTTACCCGCAAAAGAATTTTCTATGTCAAATTGTCACTCATCATCTTGTCTCACCACAAGAACCGACGAAGCTCGGGACACTTCGTTGGGAACTTTGACTAACATTGGGTTATGCACATCGGTCTGTTCACAGTGCTTTTTTAAAAATTTTAACACTGTTATCTATCTCCGCAGTTTACGTAGCGACTGCGCTTAAGTGTTTGATAACTTCTTTTTCGGGGATGGACTTTCTTAAACAAATTTTCACAGCGGCCTATTGCAGCTCAAGCGCAGTCGCTACGTCAACTGCGCAGTTTCCATGAGTCTGTGTATATGTATGTGTGTGTATGTGTATATGTAAAAAAAAGCATAGAGAATTTCAAGTATCGGCACCTCGCAGCGCTCAGGGTATCGTCCAGTCGACCAGTCTCACCTAGAGCACTCTTACTTGTCTTATTTTAAGGAAATAAACCAGAGCTCACAAATAACTGTCGACCGTTTCTCGTTGTCTGCAAATAAGTGTCTTTTCCTAACCCTTCCCGAAAAGTCTCAGCGAGCAACCGATTTATTGAGATATATATATATGAGATGATATCGCTCGCGCTCGGAGCAGAGTCTTGGTCGTGTTCAATGAAGCAAAAAGTCTTTTGCGTATGTATTCGTATACATGCACACTGATAGGCAAGCAAATCGGTAAGCGTCAGTTTTGCAGACGAAATTTGTAGTTTTTCGGCCAATCGGTTTTTTGCTGAGTCTCATTGTGCGAGCGTTACTCGTTCTGCTCTTTACGAAATTCTCATTGAACGAGCGAAATACTAAGAGCTCAATGAAAACGGTCAACAGAAAACATAAATGAAGACAGCAAGAGTCTCTTGCTCAGAGCGAGAGCGAAAAAGAATGAACTTTTTCGGTTTTGCTCGCAACGAGAGCGAAAGAAAAAAAACGATCGACTGTTATTTGTGAGCTATAAAATAAACTGGAAGATTGACTATTCTTATAGTGCTTGTTAATGAAATTGGGTGCTAAGTGCATTAGTTTAGTTGGTTTTGAGCACTTGCTGGAAGTCAGTTTAATTGCCCGTCAACCTTTATCTGGGATAACAGAGCACTATCCGAAAATGTGATGAGCTCGTCTTTGCGTAATCTATTCAGAGTTTTAGCGCTTTACGACTATTCTCTGATCTCGTCTCTCTCATATATTTTTATTCTCCGATCTCTTCTCCCAAAAATGTATATGTATAAATACAAATAAATATATATGTAGAGCACAAAAATAAAAACACAAAAATTTGATCTCTGCTCTGATTTTCGTTGTCATGTCTTCTCTTGCGAGGTAGAGTACACCGAACTGTTGAGAGGGGTTTCATACCTCATGCAAAGCGCGGTGATGTCAGTTTGCTCTCTTACTTTACTTTTTACTAAAATATTCTTTTATATGAATATACATATATATATTGGCAACGCAATAAGAGGTCAAAGATCATTGTCATTGTCAAAATCTGACTTTATAGGCTAATTTGACACGTCCCAGTGTTCGTAGACAAATAATTTTTGGCCTACAGGTCTACTAAAATGTATCTGTAAAATTTTGATGTTTACACTCCAAAAATCACCAGTAACTCAACTACCAATTTTCAAGCTTCTAGCACTAAAATTGTAGGAAATATATATAGTTAGCCCTCTGTGGTCAACTTTTGATTTGGGATGTTAACTCGAATATATATCCAAAGTCTCATGTCTGTACTATTAATAATGTTCAAAATATTATGACATTCGCAAAATCACTATATAGTCAGATCAAATTTGCAAAGCCCTAGTAGGCGTGGACACAAAATTTTTTGGTCGATTTTTATAGCTCCGCAACAGAAAGTCATGTGCCAAATTGGGGCATTCTTCCACAAAAGCTGTAGAAGAACAGTTTCACCCGATTTGCCCCCATTGGGCGTCGCTATATCCGAGTATGTATTCCATCCATCCATCTGTCCGTTTGATCGCAAACTATTTCGTTACTATTGAAAATAAAACCTTGAAATTTTGAATATTTACTCATGTATACCGTTATCTTAACAGTTTAGACTTTCCCGTTACTCCAATGGGCGTGGCAAATATGTTTATATTTCGGAAAATCATAAATAATCTTATGGAATCTTATACATATATACATTGCAATTAATTTGTTTGTACTTACCTGTAAATGATATCGTAAAAGCCAAAATATAAATGAAGAACTGCATAGTTGCCAACTGATTACAAAGGAATATTATCTTAAAGAAAATACAAAATATGATGCATATTATTTATCGGTTTCTAACAAGTTCTGAGAAATTATTGCTCAAGAAATTATATTTTTTATATATCACAGCCACTCCTGTTCAGCTTTCTTTGAAACAAACATAAACATGCGAGTGTATTTAGAAAGAAACGAATTTTTAGTTGGACAGCAAGGCTGAAACAACTAAAATATTGCTAATAAACCAATGGATAATACAAAAAAGTAAGAAAACTCTACTCGAGACTACTCACCTACGAGATTCCCTGAACCAATTTCAAACATTTAACGTATCTTTTATATACATACATGCACAATACAAAACACATAACACACACGAACGCACAAGCACACCCACTGTCCACTACACAGTTTACGTAGATAGTGCGCTTGGGCTGCAAGGGGCCTTTATTGTAGGAAATTAAATGCTTAATAACTTTGCTGGATGGACTTTCTTAATCAAACTTTCAGTTATTCATATGTGTGTATTTGCCAAAGCACAAGTCTCCAGTATTTGTCTCTACGTAAACTAAGCAGTGGGCAGAGCGTGCGTATGTGTGTATAAATCTTTATGTGTTGCTTGTAATGTGCATATATGTATATATAAAAAACGTTGAATGTGTTTAATTGTGGTTCTTCGGAGGGTTCCAGGTATCTCATAGTCGAGCAGTCAAAAGCCAAGTCTCTAGTATTTGAGATGCGTTTTATGCAATTTTAGGGCGAAATTTTTAAATTTTAACATCCAAAATCAAAAAATTGCAATGTGTTGGCTTTACATGGATCTACACAGTGAATTTGAAGTCTCTAGCTTTAACGGTACGGAAAAACGAAGATGTTTTATCTAGGACATATCTACATCTCATTGAGCTGATCAAGAATATATATATACTTTATGGGGTCTGTCATGTCCATTTCAACAACACCATTATACCCTGATTTTCCATTTTCATATAACAAGTAAAAAAACTCTACTCGGGCACCACGACTAGGAGATTCCCTGAACCCCCTTTATTTTCGTTTTTTTTTTTTTTCATATATATAACATAAATATACAAAAATTTAAATATTAAATTTTAACCAATAGCGCTATTTATAATTCGACTTGATGGCGCAGTAAATAATTCTAGCATAGAACTTGCGGCTCTAAGAATTTGCTAGATGCTCACAATTCAATGTGTATGTGTCTGCACACATATAGGAAAACTGCCAATGATTAGCGTTATTGAACAAGTGTTTGCAGCAAATAGAAATAAAACTCACAACAAAATTTAGAGACTCTAGCTCCATGGGCTGCATGGGAGTTATAATTTTATAACTTAATATTGATTTTATTTTTAATCGATAAAACTAAAACGGGTTAATTTATCGAATTTATAAAAAAAATTGATCTGCGCGTGCAACAAAACCATTCTACTCTGATTTACCATTTTCAATGGGATCAGGGTATAAAAATGACACGGATTTGTTTGGTATGTGTGCAATATTGCGTTGTAATTTATTTTACTTGCTGTGTTTAACTTTTGTTGGCCGAAATTTACAATTTTTTTAGTAAAACTACCCGTAAAGAATTAACCCTAGAAGAATGTGGGAGAATCTCTCAGGTCCACACAACGGAGAAAAAATCATATGCAGAGATTGTCAAAATAATGTCAATAGTCAACCATCCAAACCATTTGTGGCCGTATAATATACAAAGGGCGCATGAAAAATAACACTAGATCGGGCCACCCATCTTCACTATCTCAGAAGCATATACACCCGAAAAGCGCAATAAATTCATAGAACTTTACACTTGGTTACCGCCGTGTTTTAGAATTAATAATTATTTAGTCACACTCAATGAAAAGATGGGTCAATTGGAAAGACAAAGTGTAATTCGCAAGGAATTGTTATTGTGGGTACATTATCAGCGAGTTCTTAAGTTTGGGTATTAAAAGTTGGCACACAGGCAAAGCAGTGGCAGTGATGCTAGGTCAGTTTCTCTGTCTGGAGAGGAGAGACTATTCAAAATAACTGTTCGACTGAGATAAACGTTTAAAGTTGAAATTAATAAATTTGTTACTGAAATTTGAACTTTCTAATTCTGTTACAATGGCATATAGGGTATGTTAAATTATATACATATATGTACACACACATACATACGTACATAAAGTATAAATGATATATGTATAATAACTTTAATCAATTTAAAATTGCAAATTGTAAATATGTATATACATATGTATATACATATATATTTTTTGTTAGATATACTGCAAACATCCCGAAAAAGAAATTTAACTTTAATATATGTACATATGTAGAATGGGAACATACAGAATCATTAATGTATGCATGTATATAACATACACTTACTTATATAATTGTAAGTTCCGCAAAACTGCATACTCCCTACTTTTGCATATTTTTTTTATATTCATTTACAAACACCTCCAAATATATGGGTTTGACTTGAGAAGCACATCACTAGTGTGTAAAAAACCATTGCTTGGAATTATTGAAGCTAATTATCAAATTTTTTTCTTACTACATATATAAATATGATTATGTGTAGAAAGAGCTTGTGAACTGTAATATACATAAACAGTTACATACATACATATATGTATGTACGTATGTACATTACGTACATTAGTATCTATGCAACAAAATGATATATTTATGTACATTGGCTCATATACATATTCTCAATTATATATAGGAGTCATTTACGTTTGTGAAAATACATTGATACATACATACATATGTACATAAATAATAAAAGTATATCTACACTCGCAGATTTATTCCTATGCGAAACATGTATGTACACATGTGTATTCATATGCAAACGTTCGATGTAATTTAACCATGTATGTACATACATATACATCATTTAGCCAAATATATATATATATATATATATATATATATATATATATATATATATATATATATATATATATATATATATATATATGTGTGTATATATTTATTTATTTATGGCTAATCGTAATGCAACGGTAAAATTATTATCATGAATGAATATATACATATTTATCTGAGTGTGCATAATGGCAGATATAGAGCCTTTAAAAAGTAATTTACACATATACGCATACATACATTCATACATATGTATGTACATGTAAGAACTTCCTAAATGTGTAACTGTTTATGACTTACCATTTTGCTATTTGCTATTTTTTACACAAACTGATTTTTATTCCATTCAAGAAACTTTTTCTCTTCGCTTTTGAACCAATTTTTAAAAGTTATTAATATGATGTAAACAAGAATCTTTATCGGTTACAAAATAGACCAATGTTTCTGGCTGACAAGTATAATTGTATTTATCCTTAACATTTTCAAATCGCTCTGCGCACGCCCAACTTTGAAATGCTTTTACTTCTAAAGCTCGGAGAGAACTTTTGGTGAATGACTTGTATTGTTGACTTCATGGGAGACTACGCTATGAGACTAGTCGACTATAAAATGTCCTGTGTTAATCCTTTGTATATGCATATCTAATAATAATTATAATGTTTTGTTAAGCTCAAAATTAGAATTAGAAAGATATCGGCATAGTATTCAAAAATTTATATTTATTTGATTGAGTAAGCAAAAGTGATGATTGACCATGAGCCCTATCTTTCTCATATTCCTGTTTGAAGAGCACTGTGCTTCTGTGTCATAATGCTTGCAATTTTGCTGAAAAAGCTAAAACAGTAGTACGTGGTGCTCGATTGTACATATATGTATCTAGATATAGAAGTAACCATATATAGATATAGCAGCTGACTAACTGACGTTTCTTAAAGCCCACTATCCGATATAATTAGTACACTTATTAATAAACACACTGCTATGATATTTTAGATTTGACAATACTTATAGGCCTACGTTATAAGGGTAAGTATACATTATTTATATAAAAATTTAACTATATGTATTTATATACATTTACATTATTATGTATATAGATGTACGTTATTGACAAACTGACTGATGTAGGTCATAAAGACCTGAGTCGCTCTCTAAATCACACAAAGGTTACAATCTACTGAATCTAATGAATGTTTGGAGTCATCATACGCACACATATACATATTATTCAAATGTGTGTGTGCAGCCCACAAGCCGAAAGATTTCAAACGTTGGGTTTTTTACAATTTCCACAGGCAGTTGAAGTCTCCCTCATACATGCGAGCAGCTGTAACGGTAGTACTGTAAGTGTATTCACTGCAACACATATATATTGGGCCTCAGCGAGTAAACTTCAATTTTGGTGCGATGCTGTTGATGAGCAGTATGGCCAATTTAGATCTGGCGTTTTAAAAACGCAGAAAGCGGGCATACATATGTGCGTTCTAACGGCTGAATTTGAATTCGTGAACAGCGGGGAAATAATTGTATTAATGTGTATGTGAAATTGATCTGAGTGAGATTGAGTTCATACATGTATTAATATATTTGAGAGAGAAAAGAGTGAAAAGTAAAAACATAAGAGAGAGAGAAGAGATCAAAAATAAACGTACCCGGAGAAAACGGAAAAACGACTTAGCTGAGGCGCACGGCGCAAATTTTTGGCGTGTGAAAAACTTTTTATACGCTGAACCCTTTGAAAATGGAAATCAGGATATAATGGTTTTGTTGAAATGTATGTAACAGGGAGAAGGAGGCGTGGCAGAGCCCATAAAGTATATTCTTGATCAGGGAGCTAAGACGAGTCCAGCACTTTTTTATGTAGGTCACGCGTAGGTAACGTTTGTTTTAAAAATTCATTCCGTTGTAATGTTATCGATTAAAAACGAAGTCGATATTCAACTCTAAAATTTGATCAAACTCATCGTTATAGCTAAAGTGTTCAACTTTGCTTTTTAGTTTTATGTGTGTTTGATACAATTTTGATTTATGTTAAATTTTGGATGCCACTTCCTCTTCGCCCAAAATTTGCAAAACACGTATTTCAAATACTAGAAACTTGGGCTTTCGCAAATACATACATATAAATGACATAATCACGTCCTGAAAGTTTGATTAAGAAAGTCCTTCCACAACAAAAAATTAGTAAACATTTAATTTCCCATAACATAGGAGTCTTGCAGCCCAAGTGCAGACCCTTCGTCAACTGCGCAGTTGGCGAGCGTGCGTTTGTTCGTGCTTCTGTGTGTTGCATACATACATACGTACATATAAAAGAAACAGAGAATTTGCGAAATAGCGATTCTTCGCTGAGTTCAGGGTATCCTCTAGTCGGGCACCACCGACTAGAATTTTTTACTTGTTTTTATATACATAGTGTAGGTATCGTGTCATATCGTTAAAAAATACGCAACGTCTTCTAGTAAATAATTATCAGTAGCTTTAGGAAAATTAATTTCTGATCCAGACCTGTATCGTATTGAGTTTACTTTAGAAAAACTATTTTAAAAACTTTGATTCTGATTCCTAAGCTCATTCAATTGATAAAGTTTCATATATACACTCAAATATCTTTTAAAATTAAAAATGTTTTTGAACCGTATTCCATTACAATGACCCGCAAAAAGCAATATTTATTTGAGACGCTATCTAGACGATAACGTGTGGAACGTTGGGCACAGAAATATTGTTTATTATTGTTTGTAGTATTTCTCATAAATGACTGCATTAACATATGTATTTCTTATAAATGTGGTTTTTGCCTCTTTTATAGCTGAATGCAACTTTAAAGAACAAAAATTCCCCCCATCCAAAGGAAAACAATATCTGGAAAATCACGTTCCTAACGAATTTATTGTGACCTATCATTCAAAATACTATACCAAAGTTAGGAAATCTTTTATTTTAAACAGACTTATAAAGGGGAATGTATGTATTATATCATTATATATAAAATACTTATTAAAAGCATACAAGATATATTTTTAGGTACTAAAATGGTCTATTATATCCCGTTGTAATTTAGCTAGTCGATTTCCAAGTGATTTCGACATTTTGTATATATCGGATAAAAATTACACTTTAATTGAACGAACTCTCAACTTTGTCAAGGCTCATCCTGCTGTTAAAGGAGTTTCTCGTCATCATTATGTCCAAAGATATCTGTCATCTAACAAAACAGACACCTTCACATATAAAGTGCGCAATGCACAAGGAGTTGCTCGGGATAAACAAGTGAAGTCTGGCCATTCACAGCATGTGGCGTCATCCTTATATGCAGACGTTCTTTGGAAGCTTGGGATTACTGGAAAGGGAGTCAAGGTTGCCATTTTTGACACTGGATTAACTCAAAATCATCCTCACTTTCGTAACGTCAAGGAGCGTACAAATTGGACAAATGAGAAATCTGTGGATGACGGTGTAAGTCACGGGACCTTCGTTGCAGGTGTAATAGCTTCCTCAAAGGAGTGTCTTGGATTGGCTCCAGATGCAGAGTTGCATATTTATAAAGTTTTCACAAACTCCCAGGTAAGCAAGTTGAATTGAAACAATGAAGTAATGTAAAAAATGTAAATAACCGTTCCATTGAATATAATTCAGCATGTCAAAAATGTTGAAAATATATAATCTAATTCTCAGTTATTTAATTCAGTTTCTGCCTCGCTAATAACCGAATTCTTTCAAATTAAAGGTATCCTATACTTCGTGGTTTTTAGATGCTTTCAATTATGCAATTTATAAAAAAGTACACATTATCAATTTAAGCATTGGAGGACCTGATTTTATGGATTCACCATTCGTCGATAAAGTTCTAGAGCTATCAGCAAATAATATAATAATGATATCGGCAGCCGGTAATGATGGTCCCATATACGGCACTCTAAATAATCCGGGGGATCAAAGCGATGTGATCGGCGTAGGTAGTATCAATTTTGACAATCAAATCGCCAGATTTAGTTCTAGAGGAATGACAACCTGGGAGCTTCCAATTGGTTATGGTAGAATTGGGTTAGATATTGTAACCTATGGCAGTCAAGTTGAGGGTAGTGATGTAAGCAAGGGATGCAGAAGGTTATCGGGAACTTCAGTCTCATCGCCAGTTGTTGCAGGAGTTGCAGCTTTACTCAGAAGCGGCGTTTCGCATAAAATAGATTTAGTTAATCCGTCATCCTTGAAGCAAGTTCTTGTTGAAGGGGCTGAAAGGCTGCCAAACTATAATATATTTGAGCAAGGTCAAGGAAAACTAAACTTATTGAAAAGTATGCAGTTACTACTATCCTACAAACCGAAGATTAGCCTTATTCCATCTTCGTTAGATTTTACTTCAAATTATATGTGGCCATACAGTAGTCAACCTTTGTTCTATGGAAGCACTGCTGCGATTGTAAACGTTACAATTCTTAATGGGATATCTGTAACCGGAAAAATTATAGGTCAACCGAAATGGGTTCCAGATCTTCATAATTTTGGACAATTCCTTAATGTTTCTACATCATTTTCAACTACGCTTTGGCCATGGACCGGATGGATGTCAGTGTATATTGGTAAGATAGTAACTACATAAATAACAAACCAGTTTTATATCTAATTTGAGTTGTTACGTTACGCTCATGATTTGTAAAATAAAGTTACATAATAATTATTAGTTGTGCTCGGAATGCTTTGAATTTTCTATTTAACAATTTTTATACGATCTAAGTAGCTAACCATTCAAGCTGCTTAGCCAAAATTCAAATTGTTTATTATTTAACACATATACATATGCGTTTTGACTCAAAATCTTTTTATTTAATTTTTTCTGTTAATCTATGGATGAATAAAATTATAATAATATATGCAAAGCCGAGTTAATGTTGAAATGCAGCTAAGATTTTGCTTTCTAGTTAAAAATGATCAAGTTATATTCCTGATGTCCGGATTATTATTACATTATTTATTAAATTTATTCTACGCCAAATAACTGGACATAAAATTCCATCAATTTCGAAAAAATGGCCGAGGGAAGAAGAGAGCAGAAGAAAGCTTAGCAGTCTTTTGAAAATCTAATTATTAGCTCTGCAAGGCTTAATTTGATTATTTTAAACGCGGCTCGTCGCAACTAGCAAGAAACGTGTACATCTTATTTTAATGCTACTTTTCATTTTTTAATTCTAGTTGTTAATAGTGAAGCACAGAATTATGAAGGTATATCTAAAGGACATATAATATTATTGGTAGATAGTTTCCCAATTGGCACAAATACGACTCTACGAAGTGAAGTAGAGTTACCCCTGACGATAAAAATTACACCAAAGCCGCCCAGGCACAAAAGAATACTGTGGGATCAATTTCATAGTCTAAGATATCCACCAGGCTATATACCAAGAGACAATTTAAAGATTAAATCTGATCCGCTGGATTGGAGAGCAGATCACATTCATACTAATTTCCGAGACGCTTATATTCATTTAAGAAACTCTGGTTATTACATCGACGTCTTAAGAGAACCATATACTTGCTTTAATCCACTTGAATATGGAGTATTATTGATCGTAGATCCGGAGGAAGAATTTTATGACGAAGAGATTTCGTGCCTGGAAAACTTTGTTTATGAACATGGCTTAAGTGTTATTATTTTTGCGGATTGGTATAATACCACGGTAATGAGACACATAAAATTCTTTGATGAGAATAGCAGACAATGGTGGATACCTGATACTGGTGGAGCTAATATTCCAGCTTTAAACGATCTTTTGACACCTTTTAATATATCGTTTGGAGATTTCGTTGGTGAAGGACACTTCAAAATGGGTGACCATTCAATGTATTACGCTAGTGGTACAACGCTTAGAACATTCCCAAATAATCGAGATGACGTCGTGATTGGCACTAATTTAAATGATCAAGGGGAATCGGTAATAACTGTACTATTAAAGAAACTATTCATTAACTTTAATATTTTCAAATTTATTTAAGATTATCACAAATGGAAAATCTCCTAATATAGATTCGAAACAATTTTTACCCATAATGGGATTATTTCAAACTAATTCCAAATATCGGCAATTTGATAAATCGAAGAACGCTAGGAAATCTCCAGTTGACGATAGTATGAAGTATTGGGATTCGCCGTTTGATTATGAAGCTTTAAAAAATCTAACATTATTAAATTATAAAAATGAGAGGGTCACAGAAGGTCGTATTGCTGTCTATGGCGATTCTAATTGCTTAGATTCGTCACACATGGAAAAAGCGTGCTTCTGGCTTTTAACAACCATTTTAGATTTTGCCATGAATTCCCATAAATCGATGTTATTAGAAAATTTAAATCGAATTTCCGAATTTAAGGAAATGAAGAGAACGGCTTTACCTATCAGGATGTCCAGTAGTAATTTAAATAAGTTTTCAAAGGTACACATTAAAAAGCCTATTTTGCAATGTGAGAAACTGGAATGGATAGTGGCAACGCTAGCCATTAGCAAAACTATAGAACTGACTGTCGATGAAATCGAAGGTAACAAGTAACTTTTGAATTATTCCAGTAGATTAAATAATCAATATCTCTTTTCAGGAAGTCGTAATAATAATATTATTGCTAACTTAAATACTGAGCTTGCCAAAATCAAGCTTAATGATGATAAATACTTTTCTGAGCAAATTGACCATAACATTAATATATCCGTTTTATTTATGATAACACTCAGCTTAACTGTTCTTGTTGTTTTTATATTATTTTTAAAGGGAAAAATTGGATTTAATTCTTTAAAAAAAAATTTATTTTAAAAAAATCACTTCGTGAAGAATTATGGACAACAGAAATATATACGTTTAAAATAAGCATTATATATTATGTAAAATAATACTTAAAACATGTGCGTGGAATGCCAAAATTAATAAATAATTTTCGACTGGAAATATGTACATTCAAATAAAAATGCAGTATTATTGTTGAAAATATAATTATACTTGTATAGTTTTATTTCATATAAAATCAGTAGAAAAAGAAACGGAGTCATGGCCGAAGTTAAAATCTATATTCTTATACAATTAATATGTCATTCACTACTATATTTTCCTTGCAGCGGCAGAAAGTCTTCTAGTTCAGAGTCTTCAATGTCACAAAGCCGAACCGAGATATTGCTGTCAGAACCAGATTTTCCAGCCGCATTTGGAAACAAATATATTTCTTCAGAATTACCTGCAATAAAGTTATTTATTAATAACATTTTTAGTTAAGCTGAATGTTATTTTTTTTCACTACACGAATTTTCATTTATTGATATAATTATTAATAATATAGTTCGGTTAGTATCAACACTAAGTGTAGATATCATAGATTAATGTCATAATAAATATTACCGCTAATCGCTCTGCGACTTGGTAAATCACTTTTCATCAAAGCTGTCTCATTGTTGGAGCTTTCCGCCTCTGTGTCACTTGGTGTATGTAACACCGGTAAATATGAATCAGGATGTCGTAAATATACTTTGCCTAGAATAATTAAAAAAATTGAATATTTTATTTATTTTGTTATATTATGATTGCATTTATAGCTCTTTACTCATGAGTACTAGTTACAAATTTTCCAATAGAAAGAAAAACTAGTTTTATGTTTCATAGACGGCGATATTTTGTATGCTCAGAACCCATTGAAAATCAAACGAGAAGGATGCGTGTCAGACCCCATAAAGTAAATATATTCTTGATCTAGGCGACGAAATTTTCTATTTAGTTTCAGTATACAATTATGATTTTTTTATTTACCAACTCTGAATTTTACCACTTTCTTGTCATTGAACTTAAGTTGCACATTTAGCTAATATTTCATAGTTTGCATGATTATTAAATTGAAATATGTTTAATAGAATATGTAGATTATATGTTGAACAACTTCATTAAAATCCATTAAATAACCCAATTTATTAAACAACAAATCTGGCCAATTGGCAAAAGCACGTGGAAAAAGAGTGATGTGAAAGTATTTTTCCTATATGTGCACTTATACATTCAAATGCGTATATTCTGGAATACTGAAAAAAATATCAATTGCGATTGAATTATACTCCGCTAGTTTTGTTCAGACTCTACCATTTGGTATTCGAGCAGTGAGGCAACGTTGTTGCTACAAGAGGTGCCAGGCGGTGTTCAGATTTTTTCGTTTATATAAACATACAGTGGCGGAATTTTTAAATTTAAAATGAAATTGAAATTGCGGTGTGGGAAGTTGAGATATTTGTGATTTCCAGTCAGAAGAATTTTCGCATCTCGCACTAATGATAAAAAAAAAATACTGTTCGTTAAGTAATTTCCGATTTCCTTGAGTTTTAAAGACGAATTTGATTTCTTACATATTTACTTTAAGAGAGTGTATTTTAATCCTATAAAATATTTATTAATACAGCTGTAGTACTTATAAACTTACTTCTTATCAAATAATTAAGAAAGCTCTAGTCGGCTAATGCGTAGTGTCATCTAGAAAACGTAAACTAAACCTTGAGGTGCTTAGAGTATCTTAGATCCACTCAGTTCAGTTTTGTGTGCGTGTACACGTGTAGGAAAACTCCGTACGGTTAGTGTTTTTTACCACGTGCTTTTGAAAATTAGTCAAATGTTTTCATTATAACTCCTGTTACTAAATTTTTTTTTATTATTTTTTTTAATCAAATTTTCAGGATATGATCATAATATTGAATATTTGCTATTTCATGAAAAAAAAACTAGTTCACATATTGCCTATATTTGCAACTGAGCTGCAACTTTAATTAGAAAAGTCCATCCACAAAAAAAAGTTATTAAACATTTAAATTCCCATAACATAGTCGTCTCGCAGCCAAAGCGCAGTTGCTACATACGTCATCTGCGCAGTTCGCAGAGCGTGTGCTTGTATGTGCGTCTGTGTGTGTATTTGTGTATGTCTTGCTTGTGATGTACATACATATACAAAAAACAGAATTTGCGGAATAACGGCTCTTCACTGGGTTCAGGGATTCCCTTAGTCGGGCACCACCGATTAGAGTTTTCTTACTTGTTTCTTATCAAGTTTTTACTGAAGTAATAAACAATGTAAGGTTCGTGTAACTAATAAAATTGGACACTTGTACGAAGTAGAACTTACGCAAATGATTTGATTTAGATTGGAAAGGCACTGATTGCATGGAAATAAGATTGTCCCGAAATTATTATAATTCGATTTAAATTGACTAAAATCAATCATACCTGTATTTAGTTTGTAGTCTTCATTCTCGCTTTTATTAAATGAACTTAGCCTTGAACGGGATTCATTGCTTAAATTCGGCAACATAAATGGATGAACACAGCTTTCTATCTCTGAATCCACATATTCGAATACCATATCTTCATTTAGAGCATCTATATCTCTGGTTGGATCGATACCTTCTACTGTAAAAGACACATAATGTTGTCATATTTAATTTTAATTCATTTTGTTGTCAGTTAATTATATATATATATTTAACTCACCATGAACTAAATATTTGCGTTTTGATTTAGACTCGTTACTGTCATTGCTATGGAAGCTTGAGGAGTCCGCGACTTCTGCACCAGGAACTTCAGTTATGTCCGGTAAAGGATTATGGCTTTTCCGAACCCAATCCGAACAGTCCCAGTGATATTGCCCATTACCAGGGGAATCAACAAAGTTTCCATTTGATGTAGAATGACACACTTTTGGCATTGCAACCTGAATTAATTTTCCATTTGAAAGGCGGTTTACTGGAAAACCATAGTCAAATCTGCGTTCTGTAAATGATGATTTTCATTTAATTCATTATAATTGTAATTTATATATATGCGTGTGCATTTACCGTTATTCAACTTATTCTCGTTAAACGTTTTTAAGTGAATTTGTTCACACCATTCTTGCTTATGTCCGTTGTCTCCGTCGATTAGATTGCTCGGATTGATATTAACATGTTGATTAGTTCGATTAACTTTTTGATATTCGAAAGGAATGTTTTCGAGTTCATCACCCGCGGAGCCATAACTTCGTAAAATATCTAAGTTATTTACAAATGTTGTATTACTAACAAACAGGCTATCATTTATTGGAGGCGAATAGCTTATTGGTCGTTGACTGATTTCTAAATTGCTTATTTTAGCGTTAGACTTGCAAATATTATCCTTGTCGAGAAGTGAGTTAAGATTCGCTTGCTTTACAGAGTGTTTGTTTTTGATTTTTCCATTTCGATTTCTGGATTTAGTAGATGTATTTTTCTTAAAAGCTAGACAGACCAGTAATATGATGATGATGATTAGTACTATAGTTATGCCCGATATTATTCCACTTATATGCTCCATTGAAAAGTTCTTTAATTTTGTAGAAATAGAATTAGAATAAAGAGGATCTCCGCAGCTTGCTCCAGTAAGAAATGACGGGCATATACAACGAAAACTACCAGCTTCATTAATACAAGTGGCTCCATTTCCGCAAGGTTGATTTTCACACTCATTTACATCTATTTCACAATTTGGTCCTGTAAATCCACGGCACATACAATGTGACACTCCGTCACCCTCTTCACATATTCCGCCATTTTTGCATGGATTCGGAGTACAAAACTTTCCATATTCACATCTTCTTCCTGATAAGTGTATAGGGCAAATACATGTGTAGTTATTGAATGCTTGATTTTCACAGCGTCCTCCAAATAAGCATGGTGCTGAAGAACACGGATCCAAATCGACTTCACATAATTCTCCTGAAAATCGCGCATGGCAAATACATTTGAAATTGTCATTTCCAACATCCCTGCAAATTCCACTATTCAGACATGGTTGGGTGCCGCAAACTCCTAAACTGACCAGAACGTTTGCAGGATCACATTTAAACTCAACATTTGTGAATCTCTTTAAAGCAGCAATTGTACTACCTCCTGAAATGTATAAAGGTAAAGACTCCATAGCTATTTTAATGTTCGCCATACATCCTACAAAACCGCGCTGAATATCTTCATAGCCAATTATAGATGGATGCGGTCGAACTTCAGCTCCGACGAATATATCGTTTGACTGAATATTTAATATGCCATTTACTCCAGGAGCACTACCCTGGGAAACATGTTTATTATCAACAATTAATTTAGCACTGTTGAGAGTGCGTTCCAATGTGATTGTGTGCCATGCGCCATCGGAAATATAAATGCTTGAAACGCTTACAACACCTTCGCCCGATCCTAAATCGAATTTGTATTTTACAGCTCCATTTACAAGTTCTAGTACATTGTAATCAACTTTTCCGCTAGCATATAATAGTGTTCCACTTTGTTGCACTGTTCTGATTTGTAGCGAGTAGGCAAATTGATTTTCCAATATATTTTTCGCCTTAGCTTTATTTATTTTGTAATGAGCATAACTTTTACCGCCAAATGAGACTGCAGTTGATGAAAAATCATCGCAGGTACCATTGTCGCACCTAATGGATTTGATTTCGCAGAATGTACCTGAGTATCCCTTTGGACATACACACTGATATTTGAGTGCAGACTCTGATGGCAAACAGTTCCTCTGTGGAGGGCAAGGCTCTGATGAGCATGCATTTACTGTTTCATTGCAGTACTTTCCATCAAAGCCAGGCTTGCATACACATTTATTTATTAAACTATACGAGGGCGCTGCTAAGCTAATAACATCAGTATAAATAGTTGATATATTATTTGTTTCGATATTAATTAATTGTTTACAAACTCCATTAACACAAATGTTTTCTTTGCTATTGCAATGGCTTGGTAATATTTCCTGAATGATTATGTTTGAGTCGCTTTCAATTTCAATTTTTTTGCTGAGAACAGATAAGCGAATCTCATCACTACTGAAGAAAGCATCTGAATTTGGATTTATTTGTTGCTTGTGAACTGCAAAGACAACGTTTAGGTCAGTGGAATATTGTTCTCTATTTCCTAACGGATTTCGAGCTTCTTCCTGAAAGGATATTAAAATCACATCTTTTGGACGACATCTCATTACGTTGCGTATGGATCGAATGAAACCTTTCCTATGACTTAGTAAGAAATTTGATGCAGAAATTTTACTCAATTTAATTACTGTTGCTTCTTTTACCATTTCCATCGTTATCAGTTCAACATTAATTTTTACAGTAGTGTATACAGTAAACTTTCCATCACTGACAGATACATTTAGTTTATAAAGACCTATATCCAAGTTTGATGATGAAAATATTTCTCCAGTTTTTTCAGTAATTCTGAAAAGTTTTGAAGATTGATACGTTTCGTCAATAGATGAGGATGATTGACTAAATGTTAGCTCATCATATTGGTCTTGGTCAGTCGCATAAATTTTGCCCAAAAACGCAGTAGTAAATTCATCTTCAAAAGAATTTACATAAATCTCTAAAGGAGTTAAGATTGGAGGATATTGACTTTCCTCAATAATTTTGATCGATACCCAAGTGTCTGCGTAGAGTGGAGGCGTACCGTTATCAAAAACACGAATTTGTATCGTAAATGCGTCTCGCAACTTGTGATTAAACCGTGACGCTGTGCTTAATGATCCATCTTGCTCTAGGCGGAAGAGTCCACCTTCATTTCCAGAGCGTATATCATAGGTGTAAGGAATAGAATTAGGTGGCTCGTCAGCATCAGATACGTCAAAAGTAAGAAAAACATGTCCTAATGGTCTACTTTCTTGTAACACTATGCTATAATTTGCATGCGAAAAAACTGGAGCATTATCATTAGCGTCCAAAACAACTATATTGACTTGTACAGTATTGCATTGCACAGGAATTCCCAAATCACAAGCTTGCACATCCAGTACATAGTCTGCAATAGTTTCTCGATCGAGTGATCTTGCCAGGGTTATTGATCCATTGCTATTGTTTATGTGAAATTGTCTTAAGTTATCACCCTTCACAATATCATATTTTATGATGCCGTTCAAGTTAGAGTCCTCATCAGTGGCTTTAATATCTATGATTGGAACTTTCAGTAAAATATCCTCTCTGACACTACTTCGAAATATGTTTTGGGTAAACATTGGCCTGTTATCATTAACGTCATCAATAGATATATTAACATATGCGATGTTGCTAAGCGGTGGACTACCCCCATCAATAGCTTGAACAGTAAGAAAATAAAATTTGGTTTTTTCAAAGTCTAGCGATCCGTTAACCCATAATACGCCTGTACTGGAATTAATATCGAATTTACGCTGTTCATTGCCACTTATTATAAAATATGATATTTCAGCATTAACACCAATATCTTTTGATGTCGCACATACTGTACAAACTTCATATCCATGTGTTACATTTTCATCTATACGACTCGAATACTGTCGTAATGTAAATTCTGGAGGGTTGTCGTTTATATCCAAAATATTTATAACAATGTTTGCAATTGAGGACAGCATTGGTTTGCCGAAATCTTCTGCGATGATAGTTAAATTATACAATGATATTGTTTCACGGTCCAAACTTTTTTCTAGTTTTATTATTCCTGTTGATTTTGAAATTCTAAAATAATCACTATAAGTTCCTAGTAATGAGTAGCTTATTTTTCGGTTTATACCAAAATCTTTATCAGTAGCATGAACTTTTGTAACCAACGTTTGTAGGGGAGCATCCTCTTGTATGCTTACTCTATAATTGGGCATCGTGAAAATGGGGGCATTATCGTTTATGTCATTTACAGTGATTATTATTTCACTCACACACTCTCTTAAAAATTCTTTCCCGTCTTGAACGTGTGCAAAAACGTTATATTTTGATATTCGTTCTCTGTCAAGAATCTTTGCTACTTTTAAAATTCCACTCTCTTTACAAATAAGAAAGTCATCTGAACTCTTTCCAGATAAGTAATAACGTAATTTAAAATCATTACTCGAGTCGAAATCCAATGCCTTTACTTCAACTATGGTTGTTCCGATCGTTATTGATTCATTTATTGTAATGTAGTAACGAGGCTTTAAACAATATGGCATATTATCGTTTACATCTTTTATATGCACGTTAACATTTGACTCGGCTGTGAATTTCCCATCTGTGGCTAAGATGCTCAAGTTGTAAAATGATATTTGTTCTCTATCAAGGGGTCTTGATATGAACAACTCTCCCGTTTTCCCGATTTGAAATTGCGACTGATTATCTCCCGAAATAATATGATATTCCATTACTTGCTTTTCACTATCTGGATCTATAAGCAACAAATTTTTAAGTACAGTTCCTGGAAGCGCACTTTCTAGAACATATATATGGTCCTGAGTTAACTTAAATTGGGGTCCGTTATCGTTGTAGTCAATAATCTTAATGGATACTGGTATTTTTGAAACATGTTTTGGGTGGCCATTATCGGTAGCAATGACTTTTAAGTTGAACTCAGATTGTACTTCTTTATCCAAGGAAGACAAAAGAGTAATCATTCCAGTATAAATGTCGATATCAAAGACGTTTGGTATACCATTAGATTCATCGTCAATATAGTACCGAACATCGCCATTTGACCCACTATCTGCATCAGTTGCCGTTACTTTCAGTATTGACGCTACCTTATCAGTATTCTCCGCGACATCAGCACTATATATTATACTATCAAATTTAGGATAATTGTCATTTTCATCGGTAACAAGTATATCAACGTCAGCATATGCAAATAGAACTGGTATCGTCGCTGTTTCCGCCATGATTACTAGATAATGTGATTCATTTTGCTCTCTATCCAAAGTTTGCATTAGAATTAATTCGCCATTTTCAGATACTGCAAAAATTGAGCTTTCCTCTGAAGTTGAAAACTTTAATGAATAATTTCCATAAACATTGAATTTGGTCAACACCGTTCCGGGTGATGTAGATTCTATTATTTTAAGATTGACATGACTTTTTTCAAAAGCTGGAATGGTCACATCTGAGTCGACTATTTCAAGAGAAACAGGAATATCGTTATGTAATGATGGCTCTCCACAGTCAAAAGATCGAATGAAAAATTGAAAGACACCCTTTGCAAGTTTCTCCGACTCCCTAATAATAGCAATATTTCCATTACTTTCATTCAAATGAATTTTGTTTTCCAACATTTTTTTCATTGAGTTGGGAACAATAGTATATTTTACAGTGCCATTGACGCCTATATCGTTATCTATAGCTTTTACCTGAAAATGAGACAAAAGAAATATTGATGCACTGCACATTCGATATATTATTTAAACTCTAACGTTGGACTACATTTTTAAATTTTGATTGTATTGAATTCTATTTTATTATTATTATTATTATATTGTATTTTACGTATACTTACGGCTAATATAGTATCAGTTGGCTTTATTGAAGAGCTTATAACAAGTTTATATTCTTTCAAAAAGAATTGTGGGATATTGTCATTAACGTCTTCAATGAACACTCTTAGTGTTGCAAACCCAAATTTAAAACCAACATCAATTGCCTTTAACTGAATGATATATTCATCTTTAATTTCTCGGTCAAATGAAACTTTTGATGTAATCAGACCAGTATTACGATTTATATTGAAATACTTTTTCATTTCCTCAGACGCAATTTCATAATAAACATTGGCGTATTGGCCAAAATCATTATCAATTGCTTTTACCTATAAATAAATTGAAACCGATAGTAAAATAGAAAACCAAATTGTAGCAACATATACGAACCGTAATTATTTTATGTCCAAACGGCAGATTTTCCGAAATTTTTGCTTCATATATTAGTTCCTCAAACAGCGGACTATGAATATTTTCTGGAACTAAAGTTATTTTTAATCGAGCAAAACTTGTGTGAACTCCATCGGAAATTGAAATATTTAAAATTGTGATCGGCTTATCGGTGAAATTTAACATGTTTTGAAGAGAAATGATTCCACTTTGTTTATCAATGCTGTAGGTTTGTAATTCATTCCCATCGACAATTTTGTATTGCAGAAAATTTGTGTCAGATATATCATTATCAAACGCTCTTGGCAATGCAACAAATTGACCACGTGTCGCTGCCACTGACAACTTTGTATTAAATGATGGCTCGATAAATTTGGGAGAGTTATCATTAAGATCTTTAACTGCAAAAAAAAAGATGAAACAAATATTTATATGTCCATTGAAAATTGTAAATCGGGATAAATAAGTTTTGTTAAAATTTATGTAACAGGCAGAAGGAGGCGAGGCAGACCCCATAAAATAAATATATTTTTGATCAGCTCGACGAGCTGAGCCGATATAGTCATGTCCATATGTTCGTTTGTCCGTCCGTCCCTCCGTCTGTACGTTCGTACAAATTATAGAAATCTGTAATGTATAGTTGTGTATACAATATATACGCAGTACGAGCTTCTTATACAATTTCGAAAAATTATTACGTTTTCCTATTTTCCATAAAAACCGATAATTTCAATACCTTTTTTTATAGCGTAAGAGCTAACGATTTAAACAGTGTGTAGAACAGTGTAATTACTTTGTATTAATTTTTATTGGTTTTTTTTATTCAAAGCAGGTATTCCAAATACTAGAGACTTGCGCTTTGGCAAATATTGACATAATCACGCTCTGAAAGTTTGATTAAGAAAGTCCATCAAAGTTATTAAACATTTAATTTCCCACTGCGTCAACTGCGCAGTTAACAGAGCGTGTGCTTGTGCGTGCGTGCGTCTGTGAGAGTGTATGTGTTGTTTGTAATTTACATACATACATATATAAGAGACGGAGAATGGTTGGAATTACGGTATCCCCTAGTCGGGCGCAACCGACTAGAACTTTCTTACTTGTTTAAGAGTCAAGTTGTAGTTAGCTTTAACGAATTGACTCACCTGCAATAAAAACATTGCACTTTGAAGATAATTGTGGAGAGCCATGATCCTTAACGTGCACAACCACGTGATGATGGTTTTTAATCTCATAATCCAACGACGTTTTTAAGTACAAATATCCTTCACTAACATCAATGTAAAAAGTATCGGAATTATTTCGACCATCAATTGATTCTATAAAGTATGACAGTTTTCCATTTACTCCGGAATCCTTATCAGTTGCGTTTATTTTTAATATTTGTGATCCAAATTGAATATTTTCCGGTAAGGTAATATTATAGTAGTCATTTTCAATATCAGGATAACAATCATTTACGTCAATAATTGTTATTGATACTAAAACATCCGCATAAATTCCAGATATACTATCAGTAGCTCGGATAGATATTTCATGTATATTTTTATCTTCATAATCAAGCTCGTTCACCACATACAAAGATCCTACAAATATTAAGTAAAATCACTCTTCAGTCTATTGCTTTAATATAAATTAAACTACAGTATTTTAAATATTAGTTTATTAATTTACCTGTTCTATAATCAATTTCGAAGAACTGTTCTAAATTATCATCTGATATTGTGTAAATTAGTTTTCGTTTTAGCGGACTCTCGGCTTGGATTGATACATATAGAGCAGTATACATTTCGACATCTTCTTTGATGCTCAATGAATAAAATTGTTTTTCAAATATCGGCATGGAACGGTCAATAACCTATTTTAAATCGGAAATATTATTATAATTTGTTATTAACATATATTATTAACTAAGTGCACCTTTATTTGAACTGGAACTTCTGTGCAGCATGAAATTACAGCACCATCGCATGCCGCAACTATTAGGTCGTATTTTCGGTTATGGCCTTCAATAATTTGTTTAATTGATAATTCTCCAGTTTTTCTATCAATTTTAAATAGTTCACCATTCCCTTTTTTTAATTCATACCGAACTTCTCCATTTTCAGCACTGTCTAGATCAATAGCTTTTACTTTCATTATGATTGCTCCCTTTGTAAAGCCCACAGATACTGAAGCATAATATGGCATGTTGACGAATATGGGACAGTTATCATTTATGTCCAATACAGAGATAAAAACTGAAGTGATTGCTCTGCGAACACTCGTATTTTCGTTATCTAAAATCGATGATTTTGCTTCAACAAAGATTTTATACATGTCTTGTACTTCTCGGTCAAACATTAGGCCAGTCGTCTTTATAGCTCCAGACGTAAGTCCGATTTCAAACATCTCTGTTGGATTAAGTATAATGTATTCAACATTTTCACTTAATGTGTTTCCTATGACATTAACCAATCCTATAGTCGTTACTTTGGTTGTATTTTCAAAAGTCGCAAACTCGTATATTTTCTTTTGAAATATGAAGTTTGAATTAACTATTGTATGAATTTTAATATTTACGAGGAGAATTGTAGAGTACAGTCCATCAGAGGCACGGACGTGCAAAAGGAATTCCTTACTTTTAAATTCGTCATTTCTAAAGGAAAAAATCATAATTTCAACTTAGCAAAAATGACAACATAATTTATTACGTATTAAACGAATTATTTTTTTTAACTCTATGTAATAATGCACCGAGTTATTTACTTTTGATTATCGATTATCAATATGAAAAATATATTTTACAGTTATTAAACTAAAATAATAATTGAATTCACAAAAAGTTTAATATATTATTAGCATCTAATTTGATGTAGCCTTTAAGTCCTGAATTCTTAAAGGACAATGAGATAAAACTGTTAGCTATCGGAATAACAGCAAAATTTAATTAACTGAGATTCTCGTTCTGACATTAGAAATTATGGAAATGCTACGGAATATTTTATTAATCTCAACGAAAACATTTTTAGAAAATAATTATTATCAATTTTCTTTAGTTTAGGAAATATTATAGTATTCTCTACGATAATAAAGATTTTATGTAATTTAATAAAAATATATTATTAATTTACCTAGTTGTTATTAATCCTGTAATTGGATGTATTTGAAAACATTCTTGGTTGTTTCCATCAACAATGTCGTAACGAATGACATCGTTATCAGCGTCAAATGCATCAATACGGGCCACAAATACATTTTCAAAAGTTGGTATAAACAAAGTGACATTCAGATCTCTATCTTTGAATACAGGTGGGCAATCGTTCACATTACTCACAAGAATCATCACATGAGCTTTTGTAACGGAATATAACTTGGGTTTACCACTGTCACTAACCTATAAATTAAGATAATAGCATTTAACATTCAAATAAACAAATATTAAATAAAATAATATATACACAGAGATCTGAAACTTGAAAAGTATACTCTTACCATATATTATTATAATATACATAGTCAGATTTTGCTTTGAAAATAACTGATTTCGTTTTCTTATTATCGGCTAAAAACGTAAATTTGACTTTTGTATACTTTAAAGTCTATAAAAATATTCGCTGTGTAGATCCGTGTAAGGAATACTATGATTTTTTTACTTTTTTCGAGACGGCTCGACTAGGAGATACCCTGAGCACTGCGAAGTGCCGATACTTCAAATATTAGTTACATATACATTTATTGCAAGCAACAAACACAATGACGTAGCGACTGCGCTTGGGCTGCAAGACGCCTACGCTATGGGAAATTAAATGTTTAATAACTTTATTTCTAGAGAGACTTTCTTATTGAAACTTTCAGGGAATGATTATGTTATTCATATGTGTGTGTGCCGAAGCACAAGTGTCTAGTATTTGAAATTTCATCCAAAATCCAAATATTACAAAATGTTTGTATTCAAACAGGCATCTATACAGTTAATTTCATGTCTCTAGCTCTTACGGTACGCAAAAGAGAAGAAAAGTTATCGAAATTTATCGATAAAAAGAGAACGGGAAGAGTTATCGAAAAAAACTGGTTCTGCGTATGGTATTCAGGAGTCTTCATGTCAAATTTCAGCTCTCTAGCTTTTGGGGTTTACGAGATTGCCGCGCTCACACAGATAGACGGACAGGGCTATATCAAATCAGCTCATCGAGCTGATCAAGAATATATATACTTTGTGTGGTCTGCGACGTCATCTTCTGCCTGTTACATTTTCACACAAACATTATACCCTGATTTCCCATTTTCAATGGGCTCAGGGTATAATAAGCACATTCGGAATATCGTTTATTTGCATACTTCAGGGTATCTTCTAGTCCACCAGACGAAACTTACTTCTTTTAATTCAAATTGCGTGTAAGAATAATTACAAATAAATGTGGTTTTATATTTACGTTTGTGTAGAAAACTTACCGATACAAAAAATGAATAATTTGTCTTCCTTTCATAATCTAGACTATGTAAAATTTCAATTGCTCCTGTTGTAGAATCGATTTTAAACATTTGTCTCGCCAAGTCATCAAGAATATTGTATTGCAAAATTGCGTTTGGTCCAGTGTCGGCATCGGATACATTTAGTTTTAAATGACTGAAAATAGTAGTTATTTTTTGATTATAATAATATTTCTGTATCTGAACAAAAATTTTTTATATGCCTTTGAAGATATGTTCATAGAAAAGGCGCAACAAATCAAGAAATTTTTATTTTTCGAAATTAAAAAAGAACAAATATTCATGTTCCTAAAAAAGTTAGCGACTTAAAGAGTAAACAAGTTTCTCACCGTTTTTTCTTATCGTCAATTATATGTACATATGATCCCAAAGCAGCGGATTCAGAAATAATTCCTATATATTCACTTTGTAGGAATTTTGGAATATTGTCGTTCATGTCTAAAACATGGATTATTAGGGTTTGGCAAGAAGACTGAGAAGCCATGTTCGTTCCTTTTACAGTTAGATTAAAAATCCTGAAAATAAAAATACATGAAACAAAATAAAATGTAAATTATAGAAACTATTATTAGCTGTTCTTTTGAATATTTACTTGTTTATTTCATAATCAACATTAGCGTTGATAACAATAACACCTGTGGAAGGGTTAATTCGAAAGCTGTCATTGACGTTTCCAGATATTATATTGAAGAAAACTGATGAAGATGAACGAGCTTCAACTTGAGTTACAAATGATCCAATATTTAAATTTTCAAACATTTCCAGAAAAATCAGATCAGTAAAAAACTTAGGAGGATCGTTATCAGACATCGTAATTATTATATGCACAGGGACTTGGGATGATAAAGGCGGCTGCCCAAGGTCTACAGCCTTAACCTGCAGCATATATTCCTGCATTTTATTTATGTCTAAGGATGCGGCCAAATATATTATACCAAATGTTGAATCAATTTCAAACATACTTCCCACGTTGCCGGTAATTATAGAGTACCGAATTTCAGCATTTTCTCCACTATCTCGATCAATAGCCATAACTTGAACAATTTTTGAGCCTAATGCTGCACTCTCGGGAACCTTACTTTGAATAATTTTTGATGTGAACTCGGGAGAATGATCATTATGATCGTGTACATTTACTATCAATTTTGCATAATTCCTCTTTCCTGGTGTTCCTTGATCCTTTACGAACGCAATTAGTATGTGTTGCGATGTCTTTTCAAAATCAAGTTTCTGAGTTACTATTACATTGCCGCTTATGGAATCTATTCGAAATAAAGTTAGAGATGTTGGATCTTGTGTAGCGTGTAGTTGGTAGAATAACTTTTTATCCTCATCTTTATCAGTTGCATGGAGCTGCATAATAACAGATTCTTCTTCAATATTTTCAGATATATTAACATGGTATATTTCTTTAGTAAATTGTGGTGCATTATCATTCGTGTCAACAACTTGAATATATAGCCAAGTGTTTGCTATATTTGAACCATCAGTTACACTAATTGATAGATTGTAAGAGGTTTGTGTTTCATAATCCAAGTACTTTGACAGCAATACATTTCCAGTATCTCTTCCAATATAAAAGTGATTTCCCGCATTTCCTCCTAATAATAATAAAATTAAAGTTCATAATTTATAAACGAAATTTAGCTTAAAAAAAATTAACATTAATAAATTATAACACATTTATTTAAATTTTTCTGTAAATTAAAATTTGTATAAATATAAAATACTAAAAAAACAACTATTTTGTATATCTATATTTAAATAACTTACCACTGATATTGTACCATAGCTGGTCGTTATCTTCGTCAACTGCCTGAATTTGTGTCACCAAGAAACCAGGTTTATCATTTTCTGTCAGCTCTACAATATTATTCATTGACTTCTTCGCGATCGAAAGAGAATTTGGTAACTTTGATAATATAGGAATGACCAGTATATTCACTAATGCTGTTTGACTCTTTTTAGGGACTCCATTATCTTCAGCTTTAACATTAATTTCAAATTCAGAATCAGGCTCGAAGGCCTTTGTAAAAAATATATGTCCGCTAAAGCTGTCAATACGAAACTTATTTTTCTTCTTCCCGGATTTTATTGAATAGGTTATTCGACCGTTTTCCCCATCATCGTTGTCAATTGCATGAACCTATAACATATTAATGACATCCAATACAGATAGATATATAACTGGCAATACATATTATTTAATATAAACCATTTTACTTTCAAATCATCTTATTGTTTACGTCAAGTACCTGAAATATAGATTCGTTTATTTGCGTCGTTGAAGGAACTTGTACTTTATAAACACGTTGATCAAAGATTGGGCTATTATCATTAATATCTAAAACCGATACCACTACTCGTGTAGTAGATGTCAATATAGGCGATCCATTATCTGATATAGATATCTGAAATACATTGATATAAATAATGTATGAAAAAGAATTTTCTTAACATAATTTCAGTAATCAAATTCAAGTATTTTAAGTCTGGAGTGGCCGATTACGAGAGAACTTGGCAAACCAACTAAGCTATATAGTTAAGTTTTCCAGTCTGTACAAAATAGGTATCAAATTTTTTAAGTATCTAGCTTTTATAGAACAGTGATCGACGAAACCGACTGAAAGACAGAAAGACAGTTCTTCTCAATTCAGCTCCGCTTCCTGATCAAGAATATATATACTGCCACTCCTCCTATAAACATTTTAACAAACTAATTATACACTGATTTCACGGAATAAAAATTGTCTACATAAGTTCAGTCCTGAAAAATTAAATTTAAAAAATGGGCAACAATACTTTCACATTTCCTCACCATCACAAATTCAAATTCTAGAAACATATATTTATAAATACATATAATTACAAAATTATAACCAAGAAGAGCGGTTATAAACTAAGCACACGCCTTATAAGACACAATTACATATAAGGACAAAATTTAATATAAGTAAAGCACTGCACATAAACACCCAATTATATACATTATAACATTTCAGTTGGCCAAATATTTTTCCACTTATACAAAAGAGCAGCTTTTCTCATTATTTCGAAACAATATATGATATGCCATTATAACCAAGAACCGAGAAAGTAGGCTTGAAAGATATGTTGACGGCTCTTCTGGAACCCCGAAGAACTGTTATCCGGGCTAAAGACCAATCAATCGAAAGAGAAAACACTATAAGACTTAGCAATAGAAACAACTAAACACAACACGGGATACTACCGACAATTTTCAATTACTAATTTGCACAGAATCCGCAACAGTTAGAATCTTCTACATCCTTAGCTGTTGTAAAGACTTATCCATTTCGAAGGGTCTATACAACTACTCTAATGGAATAGCCAAACTAGAAACCGTCAATAGGTCCATGGATGATCACATCGTTTGCGTGTACGGAATAAATATACTAACTAATACGTGGGAAATTAATATAAACTATACTATCTCATTAGTGACACATCAATTCAAGATACATATAATTTTAAGGAGACTTAATCAAAACAGAAAAAACTAAAATAAAAATAGCGACAAAATACAACAAACCTTAGCCAGGCGCTAAGAAGTAATGGCTCCAAGTAATAGATTTCAGGAAGTTAAATGATAGATCTATGTCGGATAGATATCCTTTACCGAACATCATTTACATTACAGATTGCGTGCGCTGTGCGATGTATTTCATAAACCTTGACTAGGAAAGTGGGTTCCATCAAATTCATAGTTATATTCCAAAAGCAGGATTTACAGTAGAAAACGGCCATGTCTATTCCTTTAGGATTGAGACTTTCCAAAAAATCATGGATATCATATTAGGCGATGTCATAGGCAACATTTTCATAATTTATTTGTATATAATTATATTTTCATATTCAGCATCATTAAAACAACAAAGCTCGCTCTCTCTAATATCATTACAATCCGCTCCCTGTTAAGAAAGGCTAACATTAAAATTCAGATATCCAAATCGTATTTTCTAATAAAAGAAATACAATCTGGCATACATTCTTACGCAATAAAGTATAAAACCCTAATACAATCTAAGTATTCAAAAAATTTCCACACTCCGAAAACGGGAAGGATATCACATGACGTTTATAACCAGACATGAATTACTGAACAGCAGAAAAGTCAATTCTAACTGTCATATGGTCCACTAAGCTCATCGATCCTACATATTCGGTATGTACCATAGTAACCGATCACAGAACACACGTAAACTTCAAAGGCCTCAACTTGAACACCCAAACAGATCACAACAGCCCCACCAAAATAATCCCTTCACAAAAACTAATTAATGACATTAGCTTTTAACCTTCTCCCCGATTACAACGTGAATAACAAACCCAACAAAAATAACTTCGATAATTTCCATGTCCAATAACAAACCATTCTCGGGCGCTATACTTCGGGTTAGTCGCGCTTGCACTGTTGACCATCCTGCCATAACATTATCCTTGAAACAACATTCCCAGTCTATGGCCCTCATTACATTCCTTGGGAATGATTTACCAATGTAAACTCTAACGTTGGGTCACCATCAAAACCACTCAAAACCACTGAATTTCATATTCACTCGAAGTTCTAAAACGTACGTACCAACGGGATTCGGAACTGTCAACCAAGTCCCGCATTGCTGATCTTTTCGCGTGCTATACACGTAGACGCTATACACGAACTTCCAAAAAAAAAAAAAAAGTCTCTGGTTCATATATGCTCTAAATACGACGCGTTCATACGCGTACATACGAACATGGCTATATCAACTCAGCTCGTCGAGCTGATCAAGAATATGTTTACTTTATGGGGTCTGCCACGCGTTATTCTGTCGGGTACATATGAGATATATGATCAACAGCCTGATTCTGCCTGTAATATTCATTCTATCAAAACCATATAACTTTTATAAAATCCATTCTCACTATTATAAATTTACGGGATCACTTACCTCTAAAATATGTTCTGCCTGATTCTCTCTGTCAAGTTTCCTTTCCGTCGTTTTAAGAACTCCTAAATACATATAAGTTGTATTTTATTTATTTTATTAATTTAATTTTAAATTTAGTATTTATTATTGTATTTACCTGTATACGGGTCTATGTCGAAATATCCAATAAGATTTCCAGAAGTAATACTGTAGGTAATTGTTTGTAGAGGATCAATGTCTGGATCTGTTGCCATGAGTTGAATAATTTCATTTTTCCCAGAGCTACCTTCTGTGACATTTACATAATAGACTGGTTTGATTGTCAATGGAATGTTATCATTTTCATTTTCAATTTCGATATAAACCTAAAAATGAGAAGTTAATTTGTTTATCATGTGTTATTTAATAACTTTTTAATTCTTACCTTAACACAATTACTCAGAGGCACGATAGCATTATCTTGAGCGCAAAGTGTCAACCAGTAAAAACTCTTAGTTTCCGCATCCAGTTGGGTTAAAGAATGAATAGATCCTAAAGATCTTTAGTTAATTAATAAAACTATTTACTACTCTCGTTGCTTCTTACCATCATTATTAACAGAAAAACTGCCAAGGCCGTCGCCGCCAGTGATTGAATATGATATTTTAGAATTAAGATCCATTGAGTCCAGGTCCCGAGCGGTAACATTCATGACTAAAGTACCCTTTGGCATATTCTCTTTAATTCTTCCCTCATAAATAAAGTCATCAAACTCTGGCGCATATCGATTTTCGTTAACATCAATTATTTCAAATACGACAGGCATGTCAACTGTTAATGATGGGAATCCACAGTCTATTGCACTTACAACAAGGTTATGTACCTGACGATTTTCATAATTTAAAAACCCTTCCGTACGTATAGCGCCAGTGTGCTTATCAATTTTAAATAGATTCGGCTCCTGTACATCCTCCTTGAGCGAGAAAAGTATTTCTGCATTTTGTCCCAAATCTTTGTCAAATGCTTCAATAACAGAAACCACAGTTCCTCTAGGCACATCTTCGCGAACTTTGAAAATATACTCTTGCACTCCGAATATTGGTGCATTGTCATTAACATCATCAACTAAGATATATAAGACGGCTTCTGCTGATAATACAGGATAACCACTATCTTTCGCAATAATATGCAATTCATATTTATCGGTGTGCTCTCTATCTAATAATTCATTTACGACTATGCATCCAGTTGTTTTGTTAACAATGAATTCCTTGAACTCGACAGATAGCGAATAAATAATTTCAGCATTGATTCCCAAGTCTGCATCTGTTGCATGTACACAATATGCGATCGTACCTTTTGGTGCATTTTCTGGTAGTCGTAGTGTTGCTAACGACTTTTGTAACACCGGGGGATTATCGTTTGCATCTATTATTGTTATAGGAAGTATTTTTGAATCCGATTTTGTCGGTTGACCTAGATCATAGACTGTAAGGTTTAAAGTATATTCACTTAGCCGTTCTCTATCTAGGTAGCCAATAATTTGTAGTTCCCCACTGTCCGGGTCAATGCGAAACACTGAATCATAGTCTCCATCTGCAATTGCAAATACGAGCTTTCCATTATATCCCAGATCTCGGTCTTTAGCTTCGATCACAGCTACCGTCGTGCCCAATTGAATACTTTCATTTAACGTAAGTTCTCGAGGAAAATTAACAAATTCAGGTCTATGAATATTTTGGCCATACCGACTAGGCGTTAGTGCCAAATCGTTAACTTCAAAATATGTCACATTCCTCAAATTATTTTTCTCTGCCAATGCTAATGTTTCTGCTAATCTTCGTGCAACACCTGTTTCACGACACTCGAACGTTCCGTAGCCGTGTAAAATATTGTTGAGATCCCTTGCATAATCAACATCAAGATGTATATTGATACTCAACTCATCGGAAAAATGAGTGCCATCGGTTGCAGATACTCTTAGCACACGATCATTTACAGCAACATCCATTAAATTGCAACCAATTGATAGAATCCCTGTGTTTGAATCTAAGTTAAAGCAACCATCTTCATTTCCGGATATTAACCGATATGATATAACATCGCCTACATCAAAATCAACTGCAGAAATGGTAAAGACTTCAGAGCCAATCGGAGCCGATTTAATTAGTTTGCCATAACAATTAACACGTTGAAATTGTGGTCTATTATCATTAATATTTCTTATAATTATATCTAAGGCAATTTCAGTTTGCCTTCTATATGGTAATCCCCAATCTGAAGCGCGCACAAGCAGTGTATAGTTCCTTTGCATTGTTTCATAATCAATTAGGTTAGTTGTCTTGATAACTCCCGAAAAGTGGTCAATTTCAAATGGAACTTCATTAAGATTGGCAATACTGTAAGATATGTATGCATTTTCCCCAGAATCTTTGTCTTTCGCTGTGAGCTTAACAACAAATAAGCCAGCTAATTCATTTTCATTAATTATTTTGATGCTATTAACGTTTTCAAATATTGGATCATTATCATTCATATCATCAATAGTAATTTTTACTTTGGCAGATGATTGTTTCCGGGACCCTACATCTGCTTGATCAATGGCAGATACGGTTAATGTGTAACTCGATTTTGTTTCGGCATCAAGTCGCTTTTGTGTATATAGCATTCCAGAGTCCGGATTTATTCGGAATTCTCCACCTTCATTGCCACCTACCACTTCCAAATACACCAAAGCAAATTTTCCTAAATTAGGATCGCTAACCTTAAGTCTAATAACTGGCATGTTAATCGGAGCTGTTTCTGGAATGGAAACTTCGTATATTTCTTGTGTAAATATCGGAACATTTTTTATTTCCGGAAGTATTTGAAACGTAATTGTTTTAAATGTGGATTTGGAAGGTCTTCCACAATCTTCAGCTCGTAGTGTTAAATTATATGTGAAAATTTGTTCATACAATTTTGCGAATTTACTGAGTTCAATATAATATTCGTCTGTGGTCTCTGCGGGAATCAATTGAAATGCACTATCTGGATTTCCGTCTATTATTTCCAACTTCCGTATCTCTCCATTTTTTCCAAAATCTTTATCATGGACCTTTATAATCCCGTAAATAAGAGAATCCGAGTTCGGTATCACACTCGAAAAAGTTTTTGCATAAATTTCGGGAGCATTTAGGTTGACCTATAATAAAAATATTTTTATTTATATTTAAATTGCACAATAAAATACAATTGCCCATCTTAAATATATACATTTAAAAAGTATTAGAAGCTTTTTCAAGTTTTTTTTTTTTTAATTACGAACAAATAGATACATTTCATAGATTTAATTTAATTACATTTTAGTCTAAGCTAAAATGGGTTTTAATCCAATCACTTAGCAATAAAATGATAGGATTCAAAGTATTTAAGATAGAACATTCTATGTTATCATTTATGAGAGCAAATATACTTAATTATGTTACTAATGTTAATTACCTGTTTTACAGTTATTGAAACTTTGGCTTTGCTGGCTTGATGTGATTGTTGATTTATAGCCGCACCCCTGTCATTGGCTAAAACAATAAGCTCATAATGTGAATTCTGAGCGTAGTTGAGCTCTTTCAGGATGGTTATATCTCCAGTAGTTGGATGAATCGCAAAACTTTCGCTCTCTATTAAAAAACTATAATAGATTTCACCATTGATTCCTAGGTCAGCATCGTCAGCAATGACTCTTAAAATACTGTCATGTTTTGGAGTATCCTCAGGAACGGTTACCGAGTACTCAGTTGGATAAAATAAAGGACTCAAGTCATTTCGATCTAGTACTTTAACATGGATCGTCGTTTCAGTTTCATAGACTGAGTTGTTTTTACCATTGGAATAAGTAATATGCGCCCGAACTTTTAGATTATATTCCTCAGTTTTTTCTCTATTCAAAATGACATTGCTCGTTCGTGTTCGAATACTTAAGAAGGCAAAGTTCCCAACAAGTCTTTCTTCAGCTTTAAAAAGCTTATCTTTATCGCCACCTATTATTCTGTATTTAATGTCGTATTTCGAATCTATTGTTATACCCGCCAAGTCCTCGTGTAATACTCCTTTAGTATATGTTTTTCCAAGACTGTTTTCCGGTATTGTAACATTATAGATTTTATGTGTAAAGTCTGCCTTCGTATCCAAAAGTGACTTGCGATGAGAAAGCTTCGTTCCGGCAGCATCGTCCGTTAAACATGCAGGTTGAAGTAGGCATAAAAAACTGATTAATAATACCCACTGAAGTAAGAAACATTTTTTTCTCTTAACAGTGTGGGCATAATTTTTTAAATGCATATTAGACATTAGCTATTTTTCTCCACATGGTATTCAGTCCTACAAATAAATAACCAAGAATAAAAGAAAGAAATCACAGGTAAATATATTTAAAATATATATTACAAAATAGACTATTTTTCTTCATGCAAACAAGCCTATATTACGCTTGAAAATTGGTAGAGTATTATCATTATCATGATTATATATATATATATATATATA